>SRMA01026127.1:92028-419303 GCA_007224835.1 Danionella cerebrum
GATAGATAGATAGATAGATAGATAGATAGATAGATAGATAGATAGATAGATAGATAGATAGATAGATAGATAGATAGATAGATAGATAGATAGATAGATAGATAGATAGATAGATAGATAGATAGATAGATAAAGTGACAGACAGACAGACAGACAGACAGACAGACAGACAGACAGACAGACAGACAGACAGACAGACAGACAGACAGATAGATAGATAGACAGATAGATAGATAGATAGATAGATAGATAGATCATGCTGCATGCTCTGCAGCGTTTCTGTTAAGCTAAATACTCTTTCTTTTTTTCTCCACACAGACCCAAGCTCAGCCATAAAGAGATCCGTCCATGCTCAAACCCTAAAGCAGATCTGGCATAAGAGGATGCAAAGAAAAAGTTCATTTCGTAACATTTGTTTCAGCACCAGCTTTAGAACCAGTGGGGGGGCTGTCAGGGCCTGCAACTCTTCTCTTTTAGGGCTAAGAGAGAGAGAGAAAGAGTGTCCAGGTGCATGACAATAACATTGAGCAACATTAGACGTTTCTTGTCTCTCTCCCCCTTGTATTACTTTGACCTAGAGTTGTGTGGTATTGATAGTTTTGATACTAATAGCAGTTCCTACTATAAACCCAAGCAGCAAAAGCAAGGCCCGCCACTGGTTAGACAACATGCTAACAACATGAGCATTACAAGCAACAAGTTTCCCTGTTTGAGACCCATGCGTCAAAAGATACAGCAGATGCTCCCCATGTCCACAGGATTATGAATATAAAGGGACAGGCAAAAGAGCAGAAGAAAATAATTTTCATAAGAGGGATAAGCATGAAACCAAGGGTTCAATGTGACATTAAGACATAAAGAGGGGCACAGACTCATTAAGGTAACTAAATAAAAGACAGAACAATAGATAATGGAAAGGAGGAGTCCGAGAGCCAGAGTCGGTACATACACTGAGGTTACTTCCTCTCGGCTTGTGCCTCCGTCGCTGTTGAACAGCAGACAGACGTTGTGCAGAACAGGACAGACACATGAGTGCACAGAAATGATACACACGCACACAACACAGCACAGCACAGCAGACAATATGTGATGAGTAGAAACAGAAAGAGATGGAAATAGAAAACGAGAGGGAAAAAAAAACAATGAAGCAATGATGCAAGGATTGAGTAGCCCATTAGTGAAAGAAGAGAAAAATGTATGTGTTGATTAAAAAAAGATATTTAGGTGTGTTAAATGATGAGTGAAGGAACATAAAAAAAACGATTACAAAAGGAAAAAAAAAACACAGAAACAAAATAGAAATGCAATATAGGAAAAATATTCAAAGGAAACCATAATTTGACAAAAAATATATATTAATTATTAGAATATAAAAAAAAAATGGAAAATTCAAGTGGAAAAATGGAAATAAAAAAGCAGAAAATGGACACCATATATTGGATAAAAGATTAGGGAGAGACCAAATAGAGAGATAGCATTTTAATTCGGAAAGAATGTAAGAACACACACAGGCATTGAGAGGAAGAGGTGGGGAGAGGAAAAGGAAAGAGAAAAAAAGACAACAATTGAGCGAGCGTAGAGCAGGAAAGGAAGCACACAAACACACTTACCGCAGCAGAACGCAAACTCTGTGGGACAGAGCGTTATTACAGAGTGAGTCACAGAACAAGCACATCTACATCACAGCTTCACACAACACACACAAACACTTATCCGATACACACTTCCTGTGATGTGTGTACTCTACACACCACACTACTAAAGCGCACGCATATGCGAACAGATGCTGACTCTAGCAGATCATTACCATCCCTATGATTAGAGGCCTTCACAAACACACCTTAAACTGACAGATGGCTTCCTCACACTTATCCGATACACACGTGGACAAACCCAGACACATCTCCAGAAGATAGTCAACCAAGAGATCATGGGGGTTATGAAAATGTGACAAATGCTCTCTGAGTTTTCTGAATTACTATTTGTTTCTATGTGATGTGTATGCTTGCAGGCTTGAACTGTATCTCATTCAAGTGTTGCTGCTCAAAGAGGTTGATTTGTGGAACCATTTTTGATAAATCAGTAAAAATGTCCAGCAAAAGTTGAAGAAAGATTAGTGACAGCAGAATTAAGTGACCCAAATTTAAACCCAAGGTTATCTGGTGTTGGATTCTTCCTCCTGTTACTTTTATTTTGTTCTTTTCTCAGTCTCTTATTTTGTAACCTTCTTTTGTTCCTGCTTGCTCTTCCTCTTTGTCTGTGTTTCCCTTGTACCTTTTATTCTGGCCTCTTTTCCTGTGTGTCTTCTTTGTGTTTGCTAATTTGCCCTCATGTGCCCCACCTGCTCCTCATGTCTGGTTAATCGTTCCCTCGTTTGCCCGCTGCCTTCTTTAAGGCTCTTGCTCCCCCTACCTTGTGCGGGTTCATCATTTTCATGGCTGGTAAGCGTGTGCTTCTGATTTGATATTGCTCAGGTTTGAGGTTATATTTCTTTGGCTGGTTAGCAATCGTTGATTGTCTTTTGTGTTAAAGTTTCTGTTTTGAGTTAGTTTTAGTTTTGTTTCAGTGTATTTTATGCAAGGTTTTGCCCTACCATGGGTGTTTGTGTTTATCTGTTTTATTTATTTAGTGTTGATCCCCTATGTTGTGTGTGTGCATCTGAGTTCATTTAACCCTTCCCTTTCACCATCTTGGGAAGGTTGCCCCTAACATCTAGTCTATATACAAACACTACCTACAGCTAAAATCAGACACTTTCATATCTCAAAGTAAAACACTACGGTATAAATGAAGACAAAACTTTTCCTTTCAGAATAAATATTTTCTATGAGATGCCACACTACAAATTACTCACACAAATATGGGCCAACTTGTTTATTCCATACATAGAAGACTTGGTGCTGTCCTTAAAATTCACAGTGCTTTTAGAAAACACTAGATATAGTGTTTTTTTTTCTTCTACCAATTCCAGTAAAATTGATGATTTAGGGATCTCAATTATATTGTTGACCTTAATTTCATGTTATGGAGTTAAATAGGAGTTCACTAAAACCTAGTGAAAAGAAATTGTTCTTTTCTTCATTGAGCTACTGTTTAACTTTGTGCTTTTTAAAAGAGGTGTATTCATTTATGCTGAGCACTGTATGCCTCTGCACACTGTCATCAGAGCTCAGAAGAGCAGGAGCAGTCATAGACTGCTCCTCCCCAAGAGCAGGACCAACAGATTCAAAGACTCCTTTATCCCCCGATCCATCAAACTTTACAATTCTGCTTTAGGCAGGAGAGGAAGGAGGGTGGAGTACAACCTGTCTGAAACAAAACACGTGCAATAATTAACATCCATCATTTATGCGGCTGTGCAATGTGTGTTTATATTTACATCTACTGCACTATACTAGATTACCATTTGTGCAAATTTTGCACATAATTTTTCATAACTACTGCACTATATGGCCATGACCATCTATGCTGGTGTGCAATGTTTGCACATAATTACTCTTATCTTTTCTTTTTTTTTTTTTACTGCACTATATCCCTTTTATTCTATTTAACTTTTGTTCTGACTCTCGGTGTTGTATTGCTGCTGGTACACACATTTCCCAGAAGGATCTTTCCAAAGGGATTAATAAAGTCTATTCAATTCAATTGTTTCAATCAAACAACGTTTACATGATTGAAAGGTTTCAAACATTACAATATGTGGCAGTAGATGGAAAATAAATAACCATGGATTGTAAACAAGTCAAATATTACAATATGTGGCAGTGAAATACAACTGCAAAGCACTGCTCACTGAAAAGGGTCGCAGGAGATGACTAGGCCTCCATGAAAGCAATAATTCCGTTTTATGTTTATTGGAGTCTTTGAGAGGCTACTTCAGGGCCACATGTTGATTACATTATCAGATAATATCATACGTTTAGTGATTGGAACAATTGGGAGAACATTCATCCCCCCCCCTCCCCCCAAAAAACTACAAAGTTGGGCATTATGATGAACCCTTAGCCAGATGAATACCGGTAATTAAGTTATTCAATTTGTTGTTTATTACTATGTTTATTAGTTTTTTTTATGTGAACAGATAGTAGAGGGAGAGACAGGAAGAAAGGCAGGGAGAGAAAAAGGAGTGGAACGGGAAAGACAACAGGCTCAGGACTCCAACCTGCGTCGCCCTGCGTAACCACGTTTATATGTCCTGCGCACCGTCCACTACACCACGGGCCAAGACTAAGTTATTCTATTTAAGGGATAATCAATGGTCAGTTGTTTGAACCACACAGGGTAGAAAAAAAAACAATTGGGGACAATACAATTCTGCTGTAAACCATGATTATCCCATTTATGCTATGGTCACTTTCCAACATGAACATTATAAAGTTTTTAAAAATATCTGAGCTGAAATACAAGAGTGATGAGGAAAGCAGCAGTTTCTAAGACTTGCTGGTTAAACCATGATTCTTTGTGACTAAACCGAAAAAATTCATCAGATTTCAAGCTTGTTCTCCTGAACTTACACATTTAGTTGGAAAGTCGAATCTATTTATCCAAGAATCACCTGTGCGTTATAGAAATTTAATCAACACCTCCAAGCCACTCGTAATCCAGTTTTTAGACAGACCAGGGCATAACGTTTTTAACAGTACAGTTAAACTGACTAAACAATGCATATCCGGTTGTGAGTTAATGTGCACTAAATGAAAAGTAAATTATCAACCTCTATCAACTCACAAATGTAATTGTTTCCAAACATTTTCACTTCTGAACGTGGCGACCTAGGTTATTATATAAATCATATTTTTTTCTGAATTGTTTGAACAGAAATGTGATTTATTTGTTGGAGTACACAACCACCCTATAATGAGCAAAACTTAATAATGACCCTGAGAAACGAGCCATTCTCAGATGACTATGTTTACCTTCAGATTGCCCATGTTATATATGCCAGAGATTTCCATCAACATCATCAATGGTTTAATTATATAATTTATCGAAAGCAGCATAGCAAAGTCCATTAGTCTACTTTGCCAGAGCATTGTCGCTCTGACAGTCATCGTTTAAGCACAACTCTTAGAGGACACAGTGGACAACACTACATTTTGTTATCAATTGTTTGTAAGTTCTATCAAACTGTGGTTCCACAAAGGCTGTCGTGACCTTATTTTAAGTTTCCCTCAAATCAAGCTCCAGAAGCAGCATGATCTCAAGACCCACAACAACCCACCAGAGTTTTCCTGAAGGTCAGGAAGGTAGCTAGTGGGTGATGAGGCTAAAACATGCATCCCTCTACCCAACCACTATCAACCATGCATGTACGTGAAGGTGTGAGTCACTTATCCATGTGCACTTTGACTCTTGTCAAGCACATGCTAGCATTTACACGTTAGCATGACAATCCTCCAAACTATCTGAAGTTTGGTTCCTACAATGCAAAGCAGTCAAAGGCTGTTGTCTGGATAACTGACTAAAAGGGAATGGATGAGAACAGATAAAAGATGGGCGGATGAAATGGGATGGATGAGAGGATGAAGGTGCTCACTTGGTTGTCTGCTGAAAGTCGTGGCATGGAGATGGTCCGCCCATGCCCTTCCATTGGGTGATAAGGCTCAGTGTCCGAGTAATCATCCCCAACAGGCCCAATCTCTCTCATTTCTACCGTCTGTAAAACAGAGCAACAGCGTGTGGGCCGGGCTGATGCCTGCTTCACCGGCCTACAGCTCTACCTCCTTTAAAACCAAAGCCACGTGGCTTAGACTAGGTGGGCGCCATGTCAGGTGGTTCTTTGAGTTAAAAGTAATATTTTTTAGTACAAACTCATAACTGACACCCAGCTGGTATTACTGTTTCTTCCGAGCAAGACTCTCCAGATTTATAGACCACATATTGTACAGTACAGTCCTGTTCTATATATCAGTACAGTATTTGTTTTTATTTATTTTTCAATGCCCACAAAATATGTTTATATATATATTAATATATTTAAAATTTTTATGTTTATAGATAACCTAAAATATAACCTAAGATAACCTTAAAAAGTATATTTTAAGGTTTTCTCTAATACATTGCCCTAGTGTAAATAACAAACTTAACAAGAAAATTAACTAAACTGGTCATGGACTGCTTAATAGCATTAGTAGGGTTTTTAGTAGGGAAAAAAATACTGCTTTAAATGGTGTTCAACAGACGCCGAAGTGAACGATTTAAAGGGAACTGTGAAATACAGCTGTGGATCAAAGGAAGATCAGTGTGCAGTAACCATAACTGCATTAATGTCCCAGCTGAGAAAAAAACAAACCTGTTGGATCTGAGCCATCTTTGGAATATTTTCATTCTATGTTACAGGAGCAGGGTTTTACATCTCTTTTAACACTCATGTTTTTCTAGTACTTGCTCATATAAAAGTCATTTTTAAATAAACGAAATAGTTTGTGTTCTGAATCTGAGTTCTGGTTTTCAGTTCAAGAGCAATTTAAAGCTAAATTATTGCATTATATTGGACTCCGAATGTGAGTAGAACCACATTTTTGAGGGTCTAAACGTGCTTGTAAAGTCACCAAATTTCACACACCAGTCAGAAAACATCATGAGCACGGTGGTCAAAATTTGCCATAAACAGGAAGTTGTTAAAAACTCAGCCAGGCAGTGTCTGATTAAGGAATAATTTGGCATGTGTACTAAGAGTCCAGGTCTGAAAAAATCTATATAGCAACCTAGATTGTCAGTGATGGCGCCACCTACATCTTAAATTTTAAATATTACATTTTAATATTTTAATTTTTTGCATGTTTGTACTGCTATTTCAGACTGTTTGAAAGACATGTTTAGAACTTGGAACACTCATGTAAGGGGCCAAGATCTACCAAAAATTTTGATGTGATCACCAACAAACTCTGGCAGTGTCATCTAAAGGCCTATGTAAAAGGTTTTTATATTTTATTTTGGTTCAACACTGAACGGCAGGTTGCTGAATTTCAATGTTTTGCCATGAAGCAGGAAGTTGTTATAATTAAATATAATATTTCGAATTCTATATAATAGAATTCATACAATATCTGATCGATTTCCAACTACCATGTGTGAACATTTCTATACAGCAAACTATTGTGCTAGTTATAGCGCCACATAGTGGCCACATGTAACATACCATTTTCTTAAATTTTGTAATATTATTTATAATTTTACAATGAAATTGGAACGCTTTTGTAAAAACCATGAGCTACAAAAAAGCAGTGCAACAAATTGTCCAAGGGGTGGTAACGACTGAGGTTTTGGAACCCTTTGATCACTGCTTGCAGCTTTAATTTTGATTAATTTGTGACGTGGAATATATTTTGGCCTCCAAAAACTTTCTTGTGCATTGATCCTAACCACCTACTTGTTTAGGTATCTTCCATCAGACTTTTTCAGCCTAAATCTACTCCATTATCCTTTCAGACAATCAAGAAAGGGTGAATGTGGTGAAAAATACACTAAAGGTGTGATAACATTTCTTTGGGGTCAAGAACTTTTAGTGGACACAAGGTTCTGCAGTGTGGTGCCCATGCTTGGGAGTTAGGCCAAGATCTTCAATTTACCGCACTGTTCAAAACAACCATTTACTCCACAGTATAATATCATTCCAACTAGATTAAACAAGTTTGGTGAGGCTGGTGGGTAATGTGGTCCAAACGTGGATGTAGAGCACTTGGCTTATCAGCTTTGCCAAATCAAGCCCCGGATGACTTTGCTTGAGCCAAACATCCCTTGCTATAAAAATTCAGGGGAGGTCAGAGGAAGTCCCAACATCTGCTCTATCTCTGGAAAGGCAGCTCATTAGAAAAAAAACATGCAGTCAAACCCTTCACAGTTTTCCAGAGGTGGGAAACGTTCAATGGAGACTGATATGGTTGAATTCACCAGAAAGAGAGATCAAGAGGTGAACTCGACACCCATAGAGAGACAGAGGAGACAGAAAGAGTGATTTATGTGAATGAAAAGTGAGTCCAAAGGGAGTGAACACAGGGACTGACTTAAACCCATATCTGCTGAGAGAAGGAAGAATCTAGTGCCCCGTCAGCTCTCCGGTTTAAAAAACAACAGACTCATTTTAAATTCAGAGTTTAGGATCATGAATAATCCATATTACCTGTGGATTGTGGTGTTTCCCAAGATGGTCATCAGGATACGGCCTTTCAGGGTTCCAATTTTCCGGAACAGGCTTCTGGAACATATCCTGAGCACGGGATGTCATCCATGACTGGCTTTCGCTCATTCCACCCTCTGGAGGCCTGAACAACAGAGGTGTTGATATGCTGAACCATAGACATTTGGGGTTTAAAATATAGTTTTATTCAAGCAGAGGGTTGATAATTTAAGAAAATGAATGACGTGAGAGTAGAAAGACAGCATGAGAAGATTAAGCAACTTTGTGGCCCATAGAGAAAATAATAAAGACAATAACAATAGCCAAAAATCAGTCGGTACAACCTAATACAACTTATAAAATGCTTAAACTATTTATTTTATATAAAAACACTAATAATAAAGCATGTTGCAATCAAATACAACAGTCATATTTTTAAAGCAATAAATAAATTACTCATAATATTTAATACGGATGAAATAATCCTTTAAACAGGAAAAAAAAAGACTAGACTCACAGGCTGTTGACAGGTTCCTGTGGTAACTCGGGTAACTCTTCCTGGTTCGGAGATGGCTCCATGCGCTGAAACATTAATGGTGTTCGGTTCTGTGTGAGATATGAACATGGCCTGCAGCTGGGATCACACACTCATGGGATATGGGGTAACACACACAGGCTACCGTGCATCAACACAAGTGGTGAGGTTCCAGACAGCAGAGGACGCCCAGAGGCCATCATGGAAAATGAAGTGCTTCTGTGGCCTTGCCAGCCTGAATGGAGTCTTCCATTGGGGCTGTGCTGTCTGGGTAGGTGCCGATGGCTCAAGGCATTTCCATCTAACCCACCAGGTAGAAAATGGGTGGTTGTAACAATTTGGGCATGCAACAGTGAATATTTGAGGTTCACATTTGGAGCACCACGGGGTGATAGAGGTATGAGGGTATAAACGTGTTCAGTATAAATCTAGGTTTTTGAGTCATGTGCTGCTATTAATACTATTTGCAAGCTGTTTTACTGACATTAAAGGGGCCATGAACTGTATTTTATTACTTTTTGATATTAATGGAGTCCAGTTATTTGAATATAATTAGCAATTTTGGATATAACCATCAGTGGTGTAAAGTAACTAATTACAAATACTCAAATTACTGTAATTGAGTTGTTTTTCTCAGAAATTGTAATGTAGTAAGTAGATTTGAAAAATGTATACTTTTACTTTTACTTGAGTACATTCCTAGCTCTGTATCTGTACTTTTACTGCAAAACTCTTCTTCAACTTGCCTTAAATACAAAAGGATTGGCACCTATCCTGTGCAATCAAATTGAGTATAAAGAAACAATCCCCCAAAAATCAATTAATTAATACAATACCATCACATCAATGCAATCAGTAGAAATAGAAATTATTTTGCAACAACTTATATATTTATTTCTATGTCTATATATCTTTTGTGCGCTCCCGTCTTTGTCTCTCTCTTTCTCTCTTTTCAATCTATCTGTCTCTTCTATTTCCCTCTCTCTTCTGTTCTCTCCCCTCTCTTTTACCTCCAGCTTGCTCTCATTCTCCTAATGCTATATATTTGTTTATTTTCTTTCATGAATTGTTTCAAAAAAAGGTTTGTTTTGTGTAAAAAGATAAAATAAATCAAACCAATTTTAATTACAATAGGCACACTTGCTATCTGGTCAGAGCAAAATTAGGCAAACCGTTTGAGATGGTTTGCAGATATATGTATGTGTAATTACATACTACAGATTTTGTCACTGATTCCAGGACATTGTTCTCCAGAATTCAGTGAAATCTACACAACCCTCAACTGTGATTTTCAGTCCCTTGTTCTGCCCAAATAACTCATCAGTCCACAACACCTTATTCCAAAATGAAGCTGGCTTGTCCAAATGTGCTTTAGAACAGGGGTTCCCAAACTTTTTTATTCAGGGACCCACCTAGGCAAGTACGTTGATCTCAAGACCCACCATAATATTTTTATATGGAAAAATGGGTAAATAAAACTTCATTTACAGAGCAGTTTTTTATTTTCCTTAATAATAATGAAATTTACAGTTGATTGCATTACTTAAGGGCTTATGAAGTTGTGTTATAATGCTAATATTGTAAGAATTATACTTATTTACAAAGACAAACATTTTAAGAACTGACAAACTTAAAAAAAATTTAGTTCATGTATATCAAAAGACATTTCCACAGTACACCGTTGCACTGTATGATCAGAAAGTGGGACTTTAGCTATCTTTAATGCAGCATCTTTACCCAACATTTCCTCAATTCGATATGCAGCTAAAAATAAGGCTCGAAGTGCTTTTTGTGGGATGCTGAATATACCTGTTATCATTATTTGTTGACAAAGACACTCATCTTTTTTTTAGAAGAAATTATGATCGACCTTTGTTGACATATGCCGAATGTTTTGCTGTCAAGTGCCATTTAACTTTTCAGGGTTTTCATGCTAGCACTTGCAAGCTTTTCTAAGCATAAAAGACTTCCTCACCCTCTGGACCTCTGCTGGCAATAAAACCAAGATCGAGGTAGGACTGATCATATTTTCTGTGTGGTTCCTTTGTTTACCACTTCAGGCCTTAACTAAAACTGTGACTGTGGTCTTCCACTTCCACACAATGTTCCTCACAGTTGAAACTGAGATTTTAAATCACTGAGACAACGTTCTGTATCCAGATTGTACAATGTTTTCAGCTCATCTGACAGTTGTTTTGAGACTCCCATGTGGCCTTTAGTCTTGTTTGTAAAATAATCCATTCGACATCCTGTGTTCTTTCGGACTTGAGTGTCATGAAAAAATGTCCAAATCTAAATATGTAGCTTCATATAAGACTTTGTGTCTTTTGTTGTAAACAATCAAGGCAGTTACATGTTGCCACAATCGGGGCGGGGAAAATTCTGGTTTTTGACATGATTTAATAAATTACCTTCAAGACAGAAGGACATTTATTAAATAAACAAATTAATATTTGAAATGTTCATCTTCATTGTTCAAGCACGTTTTGGTTTCTAAGTCTATGACCCCTTTTAATAGCTGTTCATTTTTTATATACATATACAGTGGTACCCCAAGATATGAAAGGTCTCACAGGAAATTTTTTGCTTCGAGATACGAAGAAAAATTAGAGATACGAACAATAACAAACATTTCTGCTCTGTTTTCCACTTGTTTGTCTGACGTCGCGCTGCCCTCCTTTATGACCTCGTCCTTGCACTCCTTTCCCCCTTTGAAGAAAGGGTGCTTTAAGGGGCTGATACGCCTTAAAACACTTTAAATCAGTTTCAAATCGAGTGAAACATTATTTATAGATTACCAATAATGTGCTATAACAAATGTTAAAGTCAAGGTGTTGTAAAGAAAGAAATTTTATAACATGGAAAGTGCTGTTCTGTAGTCCAAGTTAGAGAAACCCTGTGACGCGCTCTCAGAAGTGTCTCTCCATCCCTTCTCACACACTCGGTATTCTCTATGCTTGTGCTTGAAACCGTGTTGGTGTCAGTAATTTGTGAAATATCTCGAGAAGGTTAACTTTCATACGTGGTGCCGTAATGTTTTCTGCCATCCATTCTACCTCCCCTGACACATCGCCACACTCTCAAAGTAAGGTTTCACATTTGTGCACATATTACGTATTTTGCGTGTGTTTTATTGTCATTTATTACATTAACAATGTGTAGATTTAAGGTTTACGTTACTTGATTTTTCTCTGGTTTTCCATTTTTTCTGTTGTTTCTTGCTAAGCAAATTGTTTGAGACATGAACGTATCTCGGGGTACCACTGTATATGTGTGTGTGCGTGTATATATATATATATATATATATATATATATATATATATATATATATATATATATGGGACTGAGATCAAGAAGGTGCAAGAGTTTAGGATTTGCTGTCAACAGTCCAGTGTGACGGGGAGTGTGGAAAAGAGGTGAAGAGACGAGTGCAGGCAGGTTGGAGTGGGTGGAGAAAAGTGTCAGGGGTGTTGTGTGACAAAAGAGTGTCAGGAGGAATCAAAGGAAAGGTGTACAGAACAGTAGTGAGACCAGCTATGATGTATGGGTTGTACGGGATGTATGAGACTGTGGCAGTGAGGAAGAGACTACTTTTTAGCTAAGAGATTAGTGTCAGGTAATTTATATCTTTGTTGAATACTTAATGAACAACTGAAATACACCCCCACTCCCCACTCACACTTCCTGCCCTTCATACAGAGTACCTATTGCATAACTATTGACAAATTTACAAATCCGCATGAAAACTCGGCACTGTTTCATCTCAAATTTGAAAAGTATTTTTTGTTTTATTAAACTTGTATTGTTATTTATAACATGTGGAAATAATACTGAATATACTGAATAAACTGAAATATTTATCTTGGTCTGAAGAGTCACCTGCTCATCCCGGAGTGCTTGCAGCTTCTTGGCCTTGCTCTGCCGGTAATACTCCATGATCATCATTGCAGCGTAGATCTTCCCTACTGTCAGGTCTGTCGCTGCTGAGAGGACGAAAAAGTTAACCTGCACAATTAGACCGGGGTGGAATGGGACCCTGAGCCGAAAGGGGAATGGGAGTTGGAGACAAGACGTGCTACAAACACAAAGCCCAGTTTCTCAGACCCAAACATAACTTCTGAAGAAACCTCAGCAGGAAGCCAAAGACTGACGTTCTCTAAAATTCATGATATGGGTCTTTGTAACCGGGCAATAAACAACATATTACAAATACAAACACAGCTGGCCAAAAATGCCCGACAGTGCCACAATTTAATTATAATTTTTGAATCACACATGTTTTAACTAAGTATAATTTGAAATAAATTATACTTGAAGCTAAATTTCTGTCAGAAAATTACCACCAGCTGTCATCAAATGTGATTATATTTAGTCTGGTTTAAATGCTTTTGTGGCCGCTGCAAATACAACAACATACAAACAAACACTATACATTAGACCAGGGGTGCTCACACTTTTTTTTAGCTTGCGAGCTATTTAAAATGACTGAGTCAAAGTGATCTACCAGCAACAAAAATGTAAAACATCAATCAACATTTTCAACCCTATTGAGAATTGACAAAACACACATAATAATTAATTATTTACATTTTTTGTTATAACGCGAGTTAAATTTGACTTGATTTGATTTGACTAAAAATGACTTGCACTAAATTGAATCATTAGAACAGTTGTGTGTGACCTGAATTGGGTGGTAATAGAGTGATTTTTATGGGAGCAATTGAGCTTTGATCCAAATAATCAAGAATAAAAATGATGCTCAAATAAATTTTTCAATATTTAATGAAACTGAGTCGTGCAGTACAGTGTGCAGGTGAGGAGTGGCGTGTTGGTTGATTTTGGTTGTAATAGAGGAATTTAGAATGAAGTTATAAAGCATATTCTGGGTAAAACATATTTTGGATTTGGTAATTTGCAGACGGTCCCTAAGCGATTCCATGTCAGCGGGTTGATCATAGACGGTAATGTGTTTCTGCGAATGCAGAGGAAAACTTGTTTTGATAAAAAACGTTTTGTAGTTTGTCCGCTACATAACACAGATTAAAAATAGGTATTATTTGTTTACTAAGAACATTCTGGTCTTGAGCTATTGAGCAGAGAAAACCGAATCCGTGAATCTGTAGCTAACTTTACTGAACTGTGACGGGATGAATGATCGGCTGATACTGTTTCAATTTCAGGCCGCGATCGACCGGTAGCACCTCCGCGATTGCGATCGATGTAATGAGCACCCCTGCATTAGACACTAGACCAGGTACATTGACTGATACAAAATGTTACAGAGCTTAAAGTCTTTTCACAGTCAGATTCCTTTTGAATCTTAAAGAATATCTTATGTTTCCCAATTTAGCTTCAAATTTTTAGGATATCTAACATTCTTACAGGGACTCAAAAATCATTTCACTCTGAATAGATGTCAAAGGTAAGGCAACATTTTAGTGTCAACTGAATTGATTAAAACATTATTCAAGTAGCTCAAATTTTTCATCAAAACTCTAAAGGCATCCAGAGTTTGAGTAAAACACAACATACACTTGGAAAAATTTTGAGCTGCCATAAAAGACACAATAAAACTTCATATTAACCTAATATCAAAGAAAATTACATGAAACCCCCATAAGAATGTTTCATTTCAAAATATAGTCCTGAAACATGCAGAAATTTGAAATCAAAAGAGATCATGCATAAGAGAAGGAAAAGGTTTATTCTTAATCTTAAATTCTAGTAATCACAACAATAGCAAACTACCTGACTTTTTAAACCTAATAATAACATTGACCATGCCTGAAAATCACTGCAGCTACACTATAGTTGATGTTAAGCCCAGCTTTAACACACGCTGGAGTGAAAAGACTTCTATAGAGGATCCGTCTATAGTCAAGGCACCCCCTGATAACAGGCAATAAAACCAAAGAGGCAGAGAAAGAACATGAGAGAAAGAAAATTGTCAAAAATAAATAGTAAATGGTTGGTTAACGTTTTACCAGCCCCTAATAGACCCCTTTTTAATTTTAGCTTTCAAGCATATTCATTACGGTCCCACGGAAAAAAAGTGTATTTAATTTTAATTAATAATAATTAATAATTTTAATTAATTCACATGAACTAGAGTGGAAAAGGCACCTGACAACAGTCTTACGCCCATAAATAGAGAAGGTGCCACCTTCTGCTAAACCCATATTTTAATGTAGCTGGTGACAGTTTGAAAAAACTTTTTTGCATTACTTACTGTCAAGAAATGACAATTTGTTCAGTGAGTAATTTTATTTTTTTTTCTATTTACAGTCTGAGAATTTGCGTGACCGTACTATTCTTACTAGTTTCTGTAATAATTCAGGGTAAATTTTACAAAATTAACTTTGGCACATTATGTCTTGCTTGACCTCTATAATGGATGTTTTGTCTTCTGAATTATGGCTCCTGAATACAGCTGTTGGTATCCTCACTAACTCAGTCACATGGTCTAGTATCAAAAACAGGAAAATACACATTTTTCAACTCCAAAATGTAAAAAATGGGTGGATATGATTAGAATTCAGTGAAAATATTTATTCATCTATTTAATTTGACTTATTTCCTGTATTATCCACAAATGCATCAACTGATTTCTACTAATATAACATAATTTAAACTCAACACATAATGTTATAAATAATTGTCGGCAACGTTTGGGCTTAGCCTCCATTGTTTTCAATCCCAAAAAACACCCCACCTAAAACACCTGTCCCTAAAACACTCATAGATTCCAGTAGCATCTTCTTGCAATGAAAGCAGAAAGGAAACATTTTATTTCCTCTGCCAAGCTTCCCTGAGGCAATGTTGACCGAAAATGATCACTAAAATCATTATGCAATCATGATGAACTGTTGTGGTGGAATGCTGGCGGGCATTTCAGCCTGTTGGGGTATACTAAAACAAAGTTTTTAGGGTTGAAATATAATAAAAGATAAAAAATATATATAAATAATATCAATAATATTACAGAAAATGTGCTTTTCAAAACTTTCAAACAAACATTAAAAAATGTGAACATAAGAGAACCTTTAGTGGAAATTTTGCCTGATCAGAGGGTGCAGAGCGTTGTGAGCTGAGAGAAGCTTTCCTTCGATGAATTGGTGATTTTTGATTAGTTTTTTTTTTCTGATCTACAAACCCTTCTACCACTTACACTTGTGAGGTGTTACCAGCAGGTCCAGGTTCTTCTGGGAGAGATTTGGCCAAATAGCCATCATTTCCTTGCGGAGCTCTGCGTCCATCTGGTGTTTGTCTGCTCCTCCTGAAAGAGTTTGATGTCAGTGAACGGAAAATGAATTTAGAGGTTTATATGTTTGCAATCATAAAATGAAACAAAACATCAGCAGAACTAATGGGGACAAAAAGGTAATAACTTCTATTTAGTAAATATGGAAAAAAAAACATATTATTTTTAAACATGTTTAAACTCAGTTAATACTTATTGTAAAAGTAACTTACAGCAAATTAAAAGCAGTTTAAAAATAGTAGTATTATTTAGGACGGGCAGTAAAAGAGAGAAAGAGAATAAAAGAAAGAAACAGAAAGAAAGTATTTGGGGTGCTGTTGAGTACCCTTGGCGATCTTGATGTCCAGAGCTGTACGTATCAAGGCCATCAGAGTTGAGTTGAAATGCACTGTGTTGTCATCTGCAACAGGCAGGTCCATACGGAGCAATCTCTGCAGAGAGCCAATCAGAGGAGATGAGGGCGTGGCTGATACAGATACGCTCCTATCAGATCCTTTGTTGGATTATTCAAAGATTTGGGGAGCTCAGACATCAGTAGCCAGAGAATAAGTCTTGACACTAAATTTTACCTTCCAAATATTATTGATGCACAATTTTGTACAAGCCATGCATCATGTCACAAATCTTAGGTGATACATTCCACACTGTGATTGTTGGTTGGCATCTATTACAGTAAACTTCTTACAAAGACATTTTGGGATCTTCTAATGTGTGAATGAAGGGTTCACACATCATGTATAAACACACAGTGCATACACACGTAACAATGACTTCCTCGAAGCCATCACAGAAAATGTATCACAACAGAGAAAACATGTCTTCATTGTTCATCTGTCTCTGTAAACTGACCTCATATCAGGTTTAAATAACACATGGAGCATTTAAAATGTAAAAAAAATACAAATACTTGAATTTTTTGTTTTTAAAAATCATATTTTAACATTAAAATTCAAATTGGCATTTGACAGTTGCTACACATATTAGTTAATTATTATATTTTTTTGCTCCACATTTCTGATTTTGATCAGCTGACAAAGACTGAGGACACAACCTTCAACTACATTTTTAATATAAGGCTACAGCTAGAGAGCTCCCCTTACCTGCTGCAAGTCTTACTGTGGACAAACCAATGAAAGAACAAGCCTCTAAAAACACCAGGCTGTAGTTAAAGAGCTTGTTTTCATTCACCGTCTGAGCCAATCGAGCACACAAGTACACACAATGCCGTTAGTGTGTTAAAGTGTGCGAGTGTTTAAGCCCAAGTACACATTTCTGAACAGTCCGTCGACCCTTGTAGGTTTAGATACCAACAAGCATGGGCCGCATTCTAGTGGTAGCCATGCAAAAGCACATGCAATGTAAAAATGACCCTGAAACGGAGATCCCTAGAGATATAACCGCCACCCGCCTCCCCAACCCCTATTCCATGCAGCATGCCATACATGCACCCCCCTCCTCCCTCCCCAACCCTCACAGAACAAGAGCAGTGCAGCCGCGCACAGAGAGTATCATTCACCATTTTTAACTTGAATCTTTAAGTTGGAAGTTTAAAAACTTTTTGGGGTGATTTCTCATAGTGTTCTTTTGCAATCATGTTTTCTTTTCTGATCTCTCAATGCAAAACGGTGCAGTTTGTTTTTTAAAGTCAGATAGGGGTGGCATTCCCTACGGTGTTAAAGAGTAAAAGTGGCCATACACCGAGAAGTGTAGGACTGGATAAAGGGCAACAAGTATAGAGGTTAGTTGACTTCAGACTGGAAAGCTGTGAGATGTGTAACAAACATAAAAATAATGACGGGGGAAATTATCTGTTTGGCAATGGATTGACAGAAAGACTAAAAAGAGTGAGACAAAAGAAGAGGAATAGAATTTGTCAGAGATGAAGGGGTAATGGGCAGTGAGAAACTGGGTGGAAGAGTTCAATCCACTTTTTTGGAGCAAAGGCTCATTCTAGATTTCTTACCATTTTGGAAATGACGATAGCACGATAGCATAGCTTAGCACAGGGGTGTCAAACTCAGTTCCTAAGGGACCCTGCTCAGTTTAACTACAACCACAAAGTCCTGTAGGCTGTTTTTAAGCTTCAGGTCTGGGTCTTTCTGAGCAGGGTTGGATGTACACTCTGGAGAGCTCCGGCTCTCCAGGAACTGAGTTTGACATCCATGGCTTAGCATAAAACATTGAAACCATTTGGACCAGTAGCATTTCAGTCTGAAACATTCTATATTGATACCATATTTTTCTTGTTTATTACGTTACTCTTTTGGAGTTACTTTGTGGAATTTTATAATTTGTATATTTTAGAAACTGTACTACATGTGGGCATAGTAATCAAGATTTTGATCATAAACAGGCAGATGGATGCAAGGGAAAGAGGTCATTTCCAGTGACCTCTTCTGAGGAGATTTTAAATCGGCTTCATTTAAACTGGTGCAAGTTAGTCGCGTGTGTTAATGGAATGTTAATGGAAGTAAGGTGTTGTCATCATTGCCAGATTACAGGCATGTTTCTCTAGAAAAGTTCCTAACAAATGTTTGATTTTAGCTCAAATTACAACACAATGTAACTCGAAAAGCATTAATATGGAAACTCTATAATCATCAACTGAAATACTACTAATCAGATGCAATGATCTGTGCCCAGCTGAGCTTGAAGTGCTATTGCTAGATCCTAGGAAAGGTCAGACACTGCTTATTCTCATCTTGGGGAATTTGGGAGAGCGGCCTCTGTCCAAAAAAGTGGAGTGTTCCTTAAAAGACTCGAGATGTTCTATTTAAATGGGTTGTACAAAAAACATAGTTACATTGTTTTTTTTAAACAATATTTGTCCTGAATATGTTTTTTTTTTTTACAATAGGAAAGAAAACTAATAAAATAGCGGAATAAAAAATGTTCATAAAATGTTGTAGTCATTAGCTAGGCACAGCAGGAGGACATTATATAGTAATACTGTTGGTTTGTTTGTTTATAAGAGCCAACATATTGTTATTCATCATTTGCTTAGGACAAAAAATTCTAAACACCTCCCCTCCAAGACTGTTTGAGGTACAGTCACCAAACCTTGCCAAAACATCCAAACTGGTCTGACTTTGGTTGCTATACACTGCTACAGCTAAAGGATTTCTGGGAAACCGCAGAGAATGCTGTGAAATTTTCCTTAACTTAACATGGGGTCAAACCTCATAGAATCTGACCATTTGTGCAAGAACATACCAATCACTGTAAAAACATTTGAACCCCAGGCTCTAGAAGTGATTGAACATTTCCTATTGGATTATAATGGGAAACGACACTGGAAATATCTCCAAGATGAAACATCATAGAGAAATGTGTGTTTGTTTACGTTAACCATAGTAACAAATAAAAAAGATAACATGTATAGCATCAGTGACTGCTCTCTAGCAACTAAACTTTACCCTAGAATCCAAGCTGTCTGAACAGTTTGTCATTGATGCCTCCGTTTACCATGGCAACAAATATGTATGATGTCACTAACTAACAAAAATTCTACCTTGGCAACCAGTTCATTTTGTTCAGAAAAATACTTTTAAATGGCTAGCCAACAAGTTTTGAGTGCAAACTTTAGACATCTAGTTAATAGAGTGGAGAGTGAATAAGGATTTAACAACTGCTTAAAAATCGTACCTCTGAAGTGAAAAAAAAAAAAACAATACAGACAAACCTTTAAAAGGATTTTATCTGTATAATGACTATGACAAATGATATTTTAAATGAAAAAGGACAATGCATGATTTTAATTTAAAACTAAACACTGTCTCCACTGAATAAGGTCCATGGTATCTATTTACATTCATATAACTGTCACGCAACAATGCACTTAAAATCTTTGTAAAGTTCAAAATCAAGTTCACTATAGAAATGAAATTGGATATAGAAAAGGAATAGGTAGGAATTGAAACAGGAACAGCAAGATAAAGAAATGAGCCAAACTTCAATGTAGAGATGAATCAATGATGAATGCAAGCTGAAGGAATGTGAGAAAAGAGGGAGCAAGAGATAGTCAGAGAGAAAGAGAGAGGGGAACGAAACCGGTCAGAACTGCATTGACAGAATCAAACAAAGGACAGGTGGGAAGTTCAGCTGTGACTAGTGAATCTGCTAAAAAAGAATAAACCAAAACAATAAAGCTGGTCTGAAGACTTCTGATTACTGTGTATTTGCCATAGTCAAAACTTTTTGAATGTCACTTGAAAAACCAAAGAAAGAATTCTGCATATCTGAATATCCACTGGAGGGAGAGACTCGGAGGAAACAAAAGCGCACAATCCTTCCCAGTCCTTCTGTACACGCACACAGAGAAAAAGAAAAAAAAAATGTTTCTCGCCTTTTCTTTTAACATTAGTTTTTCTTGAAAGAACATTTAATTTACATGTACTAACATTTACATTTGAAATCAACATGAATTGAACCGGCAAAACAATTTTCAACAACATGTTATTGATAAACTGGATTTTCAAACTGAGTCACTAATCTGTTATGGCTGATCTATCACCCAGCATTGAGAACTGTAATCAACATGGAGAGTGTACAATGTTATGAGTATTTGAAAAGTTTGATTCCAAAATGCTCGCCAAAATAAAACGTTATCCGCTAAAATAGTTGTCTGGTCATTGTTTTTTCACAAAACTTCACCATATATTTCTGTGTCTTCGTTTTCACAGAGTGTGACAAGCGCCAGCTATTATTTACAGCAAAATGCCGTAAATCTATTCGACCACTCGACACGGTCAGTAAACACATGTTCTTTGTCAATTTTTTAGCACGACAAAATTAATAGTAAGAATGATCCAGTGCTTTTTTTCTGTTGTGAGGAGGAAAAAACCTTCCAACGGCGACAAATGAAGAAAAATGCAGGTAGAGTGATACCTCGATGCTTCACAGAATGAAAAATGTAAGATACAAAGGGTCTCTCAAAAAATATTTTGCTTCATGATATGAAAAAAAATGTAACACAAACAGTTCTGCACTCCTATCCGCTTGTTAAGTGATTAGGTGATTAGATAATTAGCCAATCTGCAATTGAAGAGGCAGTTTTGTAAAGCACTCTGTCCCATTTCAGCTTCATCCTTCTCCCATCACTTCACTCTCTGACTGGTTTAAATACTACACAGCCTTTGGGATTGGTGGAAAATTTATATTTTGGAGACCTACCCTGGACAGAACGCCTAAAAAAGAAAGCATATACCAAAGTGCATGTGCAGGTGACCCCAAGTAAAAAGATCCTGTTCTGGTTTCATGTTGATTTTATGAGACATATCTAAAAAATAAAGATTACACAATCAAAGAGGTGAGTCTCATTTGAACGAGTGAATAAATGAGTACGGTGCAGAAGGGCTGACAAGGTACCCTCTGTTCCCCCTCTCCAGTGGATGTGAGGTGTGTGTATGTATTCAGCTGGCTAACACTTTCACCAGGACCCCACGATGTAAAAAAGAAAGATACAGCACCTCACCAACACCAACACTAACAGAAAAAAAGGACAGCTTTAATCGCCTGTGGTGCACCCACGGCGTGCTGCTGCCGCTAACCTTGTAGGCGACCCGAGCTGGGCACCTCTTCCCCAGGCCTAGTGGAGGACACATGTGCCTGAGCATGTCATACATATCACTGTAACTGATCCTGCCGCTGTAAGAGGGGAGTGGGGTGGGAAGGGAGGGTGGACACCCCAGAAAATTAAATGAGGAGAACAAGAAGGAAGAAATAGGACATTGAACGAATTGAACAAAAGCAAAAGGAGAACATTATGGGACAAAACGGGGTATATGGGAGTTGAACCAAAGAAAGGAGGAAAGAGGAAGACATAAGAATGGCAAGAAGGAAAAACAAAGACATATAGGTTATTGTTTTGATCTGGGAGAAGGGCGGGGCTTTGAGAGCGTTTGAGCTCTTGATTGGCTGGAGGTTAAACAGGAGGAGGGGAAGCTGGTTTTTAGTCCTAGTAAAAACACTGTTCTATGTGATCATTCGACGGTCACATAGAACTGCAGTGGGGCTTCAAACAGGCATAGAAAAGCTCCGCTGCTGGGTGGAGAACTATGGCAGTCACGTCAATGCAGTCCTCTGATCCCCAACCCTCACTTCGTCCCCAAACAAGAACAATGCACACTGTTACACCAGTTTGCCAAGGCATGGTTCAACAGCAAGCAGAAAGAAACAAAATAACATAACGACTGGTTCATTCATCGTTCACTGCTATCGTTTCAATCACTGTTAAAGAGTGAATCATTCCACAGAGCAATTGGTACAGCCTTAGCTGTCAGTGGCAGTGCACGTCATGCTTCTAAAAAGGTGTCTGCATTGTCCCGCACATTCTCATTTGTCATATCAGAATGCATATAGAGATGGCAAATAAAAGAACAAAAATGAATTTAAAGTGGCAGAAGAAATACTGTGAAGAATAAAATAAGAAAGAAAAAAGAATAAAAACAAAAGCAACATTCATTCCAGTCTTCAATGCGAGCAGGTGCTTAAGTTTTTGGCTTAGTAGGATCCAAACCTTGCAGGCCACCCTATGAGGACATTTCTTGCCTAAGCCCAGGGGCGGGTCGATAACCCGCAATAAACTGTACATATCCTTATAATGAATGCGACCGCTGTAAGAAGAATACAGGGAGGTTAGAGAGGGGGCAAACACAGGAGGAGAGAGAAGAAACAAGAGCAAGAGAGCCAAAAAAGGGTGGAGAGGGGGAAAGAGGAATAAGAAAAGAAGCACAAAGAACAAGAGAAAAGCACACATATCCATCGACAAATCACAGAGCAAACTCAGCGAGGCTGTCCCGCCGCCTCAAATAAATAGAAAATCTGATCATTCAAAGGACAGCCTGACCAATTTTACTCTTGCAGATACGAATTCAGGTCATCAGCATCAAACGAAGCCATTTACACAGAATCTTGATTACGCAAAACTTCAAGTTTTCCGCAAAACCACAAAACTTGCGGTCTAAACCTGTTTGTTTTCTTTCCTCAGCCAAATGTAATTGATTTCACGTGATTTAATGAACAACTACAAACACCAACATCTCACTAGCATACAATATCAGTATATTTTTTT
Organism: Danionella cerebrum; assembly: GCA_007224835.1. Lineage (NCBI taxonomy): Eukaryota > Metazoa > Chordata > Actinopteri > Cypriniformes > Danionidae > Danionella > Danionella cerebrum. The sequence goes on from SRMA01026127.1 coordinate 115,016, forward strand.
AGATCAGGTCACATTATTAATTCTCTCAAGTACATTTGAGTCATATTTGTTTAATGAAACCTCAAGTGGCGGGTCACACTACTCCAAAATAATGCAGTATTTCACTGCATGCGCACCGTACCATTTAAAAAATAAACAACCCACTATAAAATGAATCTAATACAGTACTCTCTAATCTACTTTATAGCAATACTGATGTCCTAAAAGTGGACATATTAGTGACCAATCAAGGGTCACTGACTGGACCTCTCAGTCGCATCATGTGTCGCGAGATTGCAGATCAAAGTTCCTCCCAGCTGAACTTTTGGTTGGAGCGGAATCTGGAATTGCAACATGTAGGAACTTCCACTTTCACATTGCAGACGCAATCCCCTTCAAGTCATTGATGCGACTTGATCCCCCACATTGGCGAGGTCAGGTCCCTGACCTATTTTGATCACTTAAAATGGAGCAATGTACATTTTTAGGACATCAGTATTGCTATAAAGTAGATTAGAGAGCACTCTGACATAATTTAGACAAGTTGTAGTGAACGATGTTTGGCTCAAACAGCACACAATTGCTTGTAGTGAAATTCTGCATTGTTTTTCAAAGTGTGATCGCAGCTTCACTTTTGTGGACACCATCATTGTTCCATTGACTCAATATTACAAAACAATTCTTCATAGCTTAAAATTTACGGTGTGGATAACAAATATTTGCCAGTGTACGGTTTCAAATCATAAAGGGAAATCAACATCATTTAATTATTGTTAAAAAAGCTGTTTTTCCCTTCCGTCATTTCATCTGTAATACAGACCTGAGAATATAAACTCTATAAACATTCCAATGAAGATCAGCATGGAGTGAATTAGTGCATGAATATTTTACAAATGTGAATTAGGTTTAATGAAACAAGAGCCAATGGCCAATCTGCGAAAGTTGCACCAATGCTAAATGCTAGATTCTTCAGTGTTTCCCAACATCAACATGGGATATTGTGTTGACGTACATTATTTAAAAGGGGACAAATGCCTAGGTACCAGTATACTTATTAATGAGAACATCTTTCACTCACGGACTTTGGTTATTGTCAATTGGCTGTTAGCTCCTGGCAGTCACATGTCTCAGAGGGACGTGATTGGATGATGTGCGTGACACTCACAGACAGCAGTAAATCAATGCAAAAAATATCTGTGGATAAACAGCAGCCTGCACCTGCAAGATTAGACTCACAAATGTAAACTAGGGGATCTATGTCGGCAGGACACCGTGTGTGTGTGCGTGTGTGTGTGTGTGCCAGTTTGTATTTGACATACTCATCATTCAAAAATGATGAGTGTGTGTCCTGGAGGTTTTGCATCTGCAGAACCAGATTGACAAATGCACACTGTGTAAAATAATATTTGTACTTAAAAGAACAGTTTTGTACTTGAAAGTGTAATTTTGTATGCAATTTATTTTTTAATTATTTCAGAGTTTGCGTCTACAGCTAGGTTTACATTTTTAAAACTTTTATGCACTAAATTATCTCCAGAGTGTAAGTTTGCTGTACTAACTGTACTAAGACTGTACTTTGCTGAATAAATTGATATGAAAAAAAGAAACTGATGAGGCTGCCCTTGAATGATCATTTGTGCTGTTCAGAATCCTCCCCATCATGGTGCGGAGTGAAGGAATCCACTGGAACGGCTGTAAAGATGAGAGGCTCTCATCCAAATATGTGCAATGACTTAATTGAACTGCATACAGCGAGAGCTACAAGGGCTTCACCAGGCAAAATACAGGAGGCGTATTTTGTTAATGTTTGTATGCAGTGGCAATACCCTCGTTGGTGAAAATGTTTGCCATGCACACCTGAGCCAAAATGATGGGAGAATTAAGTCATTGTAAATCAGAATCTGCCATGCATAGGGTCTCATGTTCAAACTTACCCAGTTAACACCCTTAAAAATACACCTTCAAAAATAATCTGTCTGCAATGAAAATTAGTTTCACTGAATTTACACAATTTTATTGTGTACATTGTTTCCACATTCCACACTTTGTGGCACCTCCATTCGATCAGTAATTATGTGTGTTTTACAGAATCTAATCGTATGGAACTGATGCATGCAATAAAATCAAGTAAATTCAGAGAATTGTCTTCAGGGTACATGATTGTGTTCACTTGTAGATGTTTGTTCATTCAAATCCTTTCACCCCCTTCATGCACGAGGTCTATATACAATTAAAATCACTTTCAAACCAACATTAAATTTGTCGTTGTAAATTAGGTGCAGGCAATTCGTTTCCTGCTTGTCATTGTTCTTTAGGTTTTAGTTCCAACACAGCTTTAAACACAGAATTAATTACTGTAATCAAGCACGTTACTTAAGTTGAAGATAACTGTGCAAGGCTTGATGAAGAAATTGATCAATCACTAAACTAAATCTTAAATAAAAATATTACAAACTATTTGAAATGCAGTCTGAATCTGACATTAGTCTGAATGTCAAGCTGTCCTAAAACTACCAAAGCAAAGGGAATGATATCCCAAGAAACGAACATTGTTCAAACAAGAGTTTGATGAGAATTGAAGTGGCTTTCTGTGAAACTGGTTCGCTCATCTTGCTTCCATAGTGACCAAATACTGGTCTAATAAGTCACACCAACCCTGAGATTCTGCTATACGTGCTGTGGTTTTGAGCCTGAGAAACCTTTGTCTACGTGTCTACATGTGCAATCCAGAGGCTTTAAAAACACTTTGTCTAAAGACGGTGTGTAGATTATTTCCACATCTGGCTCTGGCACTCAAGAAAAACGGTTCCCTTCCTCAATTACAAAATAAATAACTGACTTTCAATAAAAAATTGATAATAGCAATAATTACTATTCAAAGGCCTGGTTCACACTTAAAAATGAATATTATAACTAATATATTAAATGAACATGTTAACTGAATATATGTAATATGTTTTGGTAATCTCCCAGGCTCGTATGTGCTCTTGCAAAGCAGCATATGAAGAGAAATCAAAAACTGGGACGTGGGGAAGTGGGAGATACTACTGGTAAAGATGGGTTGAAGCAATTACTTATGCAATATGAAAACCAGCTGCTCAGGCCATGCAGTCATTGGAATATAACAATTAAAACTGGGTATTTAAAGAGGTTATGGTCATATCCACACCTGGATGTTTTTGAAAAAAAAAAGACATGTCCAGACTCAAACACTCAAACTCCATAAAACACTGTAAAGACTGTACTAAAACAACAGGTGGCAGTCGATTCATGCCATTTAGAAAATTAGTATTGAACATTGAATTTGCAAAAACACAGGCACCTCTGTTCGGTGATCAAACAGGAAATGTAATCCTGCACATGCTATAATCCAAGATAGACACAGCAGCAGCAACAAAGTCCTTGCTTCAGCCACACTTACGCGTGCTGTTTGTGAATAAATGAGTAAGAGAGTTTGACAACAGTGACAAACTCCCTCTTTCACACTCAAAAAACCCCGGTTTCACTGTCCACACAGACCCTGAGGGCGGAGCATTTTAAAAAACAATTAATCTTGGTCAGCATTGTCAAAAATGTAAACTAAACACATGAAACTGTGATGTGTTTGCATGTGGACAGATAGCATAACCGCACACTAAAATACCCGTTTTCAAAGTAGCCAGGGCCTAAGATTCACTATGTTTAAACCGATTCCGAATTTGGTTTGCACTAGGGCTGTGCAATGTTCTTGGTTATCGTCCTTAATTCATAGGATCACATTTCATGAAAAAAAATCATGAAACATATGTGAACCAGTTTGAACAAGGCCAGTGGAAATCCAGATTACTGCCCCTCATAAAAAAAAAAAAAAAAAAAAAAAAAAAACATTAGCACCGATTATATAAAATAAATTCATTTTAAAATTGAGAAATGTGAGATTATCTTCTCTTCTGTGCTATAAACATTTTATGCAGCCAGTTTCATACATTTAAATGGCCAGATGTAACAAAATGCAAAGTAATGAATTTTATATGGATTGCAAGATCATTATAATGGCAACTTAACTATTGTGTTAATTATTCATTTTGAAGGCTCATTATTATTCATAATAGATTAGCTCATAGATTAGTTTTTACAACATAATAGTTTACCTTAAATAAAATATTTGCCCCTAAATGTCAGAGATAAGACAATCGTTAGAATATGAAAGAGCCTATTAACTGTGTCCCTGCATTAAAATGAGGTTTTTCGAACAAAGGTTACATCAATGGCACATTTAGTATGTGAAAGGATGTAGCGTTTACTGTTTAGACTCTGGTTTACTGGTTGCTCAGGTGGATAAGAGAAAGAAAAAGCCGTTTGCAAGACTCACCAGGCGGCTGGGTCGTACTCAGCCCATATTCTGACATACTCATCCAAATGATGCGGACCAAGAATGGACGAGTCTCTGGTCAAGTACTCAAAGTTATCCATGATGACAGCCACAAAGAGATTCAGCATCTAAACAGAAAGTTATTTTTAGGATCGCATTTTAGTTCTGCAAATTATAATTGTTCACTAAAAGAGAAATGGAAGGTTGAGGCCCTAATTTAATGATATTAAATCAAGATATAAGATAAGACCTTTTGCATCAAATGTGGACCTCTTCTTTAGGAAACTTTTTGCATGGGCAGACATTCCCTTAATAGTTGGGTGTGCTGGGCTTTATGTGCCCTTGTGTGAATGACTACTTGAACCGGGTGGGTTGGTTCTTGAATGAGATAAAATGGTCCACGCTCTATATTATCTGACTTTTTTTTTGAGCCATGTTGAAGAATTCTATGTTTTGTGTTTATTTATTAGTTTTCATAAGTCTATTTGGGCTGTTCTGCTGTAAATATTACAGTGTGTCATACATACACCACTGACAATTTTGGAATATTGGTTTTTACATCGTGGTATTCTGATTTGGTCTGAAATTGAAAGAAATAAGTTCCCTTTGATATTGCTTATATTAAAAGAGAAAAAAAACAGGTAACGTGGGAGTGGTTACAGTCTCTGCTTCAACTGGCCCCAGACGTGCTCTATGAGGTTCAGATCAAGGGAAATTGATCCCCATATGAGGCACTCAAACTTCCTGAAGTGTAATTGTGACAAATCTGCCACAAGTGGTGGTGCATTATCATCCATAAAAACGGGGTGTGCTGGAGGTGTGCTGGCAGAATTGGGGGATGTCCCTGATGTGACTGACCCAGACAGATTCAAATCCGTGATGTGCTCCTTTTAGCACCTCTTCCACCAAAGCTTACCCTGGGGACCACGTTAACCTAAGTGTATCGCTCCCGTTGCCTTCTTCAGCAATGGTGGTGACCATTATTTCTTTGCAAGGCGACCAGACACTCATCATGTATAGGATTAGTGACCACTGCTGCATTTTCTAGGTCCCATGGGCTTTTGCCCTCTGTGGTGTCACCTGCATTTGTCATCTGGCACTCAAGATTAAGTGATAGAGTCATTTGAGAATGGTTTCCCTGGAAACCCTAGAACCCCTCACATCTTGTAAATGTTCCTGCAGCTGTGTGGTCCTTAGGTACTGGCCATCTTTGCGGTCTCTTACTCATGGGGGTCCACTCCTGGGTCAACATATCAACTTCTCACTACTTGCCAAAGACAAGGCACACCACACCGAGGTGCCACTGATCGTCAGTTAAGTTATGTTGTGTGTTCATGACTGTTCGAATGACGAACTTGGAATGGTAACACCAACAATGCCACAAAAGAGAACCATCTCAAGGAAAACATAAAATAAAATGTGTCACCCAAATTCTATTGTCGTCCTATCCCAAACATTTCTTAGGGGGCAAAATGGCGGCAAGTGGAGTTGGTCATTCTATAACCGAATGGTCTATTATAATCGATCCCACCACAGGTCCATTCTGCCGTTGTGGCCTCATCCAAGCCACTTCACCCGGATGGATGTGTGTGATTTGGTGGGATGTATTTGGTGGTGGGCAGGAGGCCCTAGAGGCAAAACAGCAGCCACTTTCTGTCAGACTGCCCCAGGACAGCTGAGGGCTACAAAGGTAGCAGATCACCATCAGTCTGTGAATGTGGAGTGAATGAAAAACGCTCTGAAAAAGCATTTTTGAGCATCTGGAAGTGCGTTAAAGAAATTACTTTACAGTGGACTCGAAACGTTTGAATTAGATATTGTGAATAATACTAATATTAAACTGGTCAATAGACATTCCTTTTAACCCATTATCACATAAAAAGCTGCCTTCTAACAAAGTAGGAGTGTTTAGATAAAGAAGGAAGAACAGAAATGAATGGAGACTGCTCTTACCAGGAAAGAACAGAGAAAGATGAACGAGACGAAGTAGGCATAGGCGAAGTTGCTTCCACACTCAGGTCCCTGATTCCCCGAATCTGAATCACAAGCCATTCCTCCCAGACATGAAAGCATGATGTCATGCCAGGCTTCTCCAGTGGCACTCCTATAACCAGCACAAATCTTATAAAATAAATACTAGGAAATGCTCATGAATCACCAGGGTTAAGCTGAGATTGTTAAAAATTGCAGGAAAGCGAGACAAAAAGAACTGTATTTTCTAGCAGACCTGAAGAGAAGCATCAGGGCCATGAAGAAAGTTCTGAAGTTGTTGTGCTCATTGATACCACCCTCATCATCCAGCGCCAAGTTCCCAAAGAGCTGAAAATAGAGAAAGATCTAACTAAACCCATAGACATGACCTTTTCACACGTGCAATCCTGTTTCGCTATTAATGCACTGATAAAAAGTTATTATCACTGTTACCTGCATGCCAATGATGGCATAGATGAAAAACAGGATTGCGATGAGTAGACAAACATATGGCAGAGCCTGTGAATGAGGAAGAACAGTATGACTGAAAGAAGATATTTCTAGCATAGGTTTCTGGCCTATAAACAGATAATTCTCAAATCCTTTGTAATTCATCGGTATAGTGAGATTTATCCTAGCCATCCATCCTGATGTATTTTGAGCACTACTTTCATGGTTTTACTTTCACTTAATGTTACAAATACAGATTAAAATAAGCCAAATAACAAATCAATTATGCTTAAAGCATCACAGGTTCAACCTGGATAAACATTAATTAACAATTCTAACAATTATCTAGGATCAATCTGGATAACCAGAGCTGAAAATGTTCTTGGTTCAGATGTTATGAAGCTTTAATGGGTATGGTTTTATTTGCTGATCACACAACATACATACACACCTTAAAAGACTGAACGAAGGTCCAAAGCAGAATGCGAATGGTCTCGCCCTGCCTCAAGAGCTTAATGAGACGTGCAGCTCGAAAAAGTCTCAGAAAACTCAGATTTATGAAGTTATTCTGCATGGATTAGATCAATCAGAAGATAATGTTCCAGAAGAAAAGGGAGAAAGTAAACAAAGACAACAGATTTAGTGCTGGAAATAGAGAGCGGGCATCTAAAACAATGTATGAATCTTATCTGCTGAAATAGAATAAATCAAATTTGATATAAGAGGAGTTAAAAAGTGCACCAAAGCAATGCGAACAGATATTTATCACTGATATAAATGTAGATAAACAAACTTAAAATTAAAAACATTAAAAATGAAACAGAAATGAAAAAAAAAACTAACAGTAAACTGCAACAGTCAACATCCAATCATTTATTTAAGCATAAATCTTTTTTTTTTTTTTCAAATGCACTGATATGTTGAGACAATCAAGACAAAATGTGGAAGCAGCCTGATGCACCCTATTAAATAGAGCAGGGGTGTAACGGTACACATTAATTGTGGTCTGTAAATATTATTCCTCTCAGATGCGAGGTAACGGTTCAGTATATATTCAGTACAATGGAAAACAATGTGTTGAGTCATCGTTTTTGATCACTTAAGTAGATAAATCAAGCAAAAGTCTGTGTGTACTCAATAGAGGTGTAATGATTCCAATTGTATCTCAATACAGTGTTCACGATACACTGTGCAACACGATATAAAGGAAGAAACCCCAAACTATTTACAAATACTTTTGTATTTCTAAAACATTTATAATGTTTAATTTCAGAAATGTTAAATTAGAAATATGTCTGTTAATTAAAAAAAAGAATATCTGATCTTTACATTAAAAGGTGGCACATAAGCTAAATGTGCAGAAAGCAAAACTATTAAACAAACTAAAAATGAAAATATACTGTAGTTTTAGCTAGACACATGGAAGACACCTGATGATGTTTGGTTGGTTTTTCAACCAACATCGTCACATTGGTCAGGGATGATTGAAATCTGAGATTTTGAATCATGCTCTGTTTGGTCACGAATTTCAAGGGCATTATGAAAGAAACCATGGCAATCTTTTCATCTGACAGTACAGTGGTGGCTTTTTTTGAGCGGTTTAAGATTCACTTTTTCTTCAGCATGTCAGCACTATTCATAGTATCAAGGTGACAGGGATTTGTGTTGTTTCAGATAGTGTTCTCCATCAAGCTATTCTTAACCACATCAATGATCAGTGTGTGATGATGCGAGCTCCAGCAAGTTTATCTTAGCTGTTGCTGTAAAACAGCGATGAAAATAAGCCACTGCTCTCTCACTAACCCAGGCAAGCGAGTGACTACAGGAACAGTCAATCTCGCTTATGAGAAGGGAAAAGCAAAGTGGTGCCAGACATCAGACTTGGAGCATCCTCAAGGTAAACACATTTTGTTAATATTCAGTTTTATATTAACTGTAGACCCATCACTAACTCCTCATTTACTTTTTTGCTCATTCCAGTCATCGTCTACCTCTCGGTGTAGAGGATGCACAAAGGGAAGTGTTCTGTCATTGGCCAATATCCTTGTATTTCTTGAGTCTACTCCTCTTCCATAGGAAGGCAGTTTTAAGGAGTCAGCCTTGGCCACCCTTGCTTCAAACGATTTGCTTTTCCATCCTACCCACTTGTCCAAACCAGCACAATTTATGTTTTTATGTTAACAGCCCAGAATGTTTGACCAGATGAGTTTTATGACCTTTTAAGAATCAATTGTGGCTTTCTGTGTATCAAACCAAAATAACATGTGTACCGATGCATCCCCAAAACACAAACAGACCTAGAAATAGATCATCAACATTTGCCAACAGGGATTTGGCTGTGTTGACCATGTAATTCTCAAACCTAGTCCAAACCACACAATGTCAATGCTAACTCATTATCCAGATCATTGCTCTTTCTCATTAACATTACAACACCAGATAACAAAAAGAAAGGAGATTTTTTAATGAAATCTGACACAGTGTGGCTGAGATATTGAGAATCACATCCTCATTTCAGCAAACATTACAATAAGAGAATGTGTCCTCTTCCAGATGGGAGAGGCATCACAGGAGTGCAGAACAGGCATGGGGTCAAAGGAAAAAGGGTAGAAAGGGAGAAACTACTGTCATCGCCTTCATGCAACTTTTACTAAAGTGCATGGCATTTAGCAATGGCATGGAAACATTTTTGACTACTGAGGGTGACTTTTTATGTGCAAAGACCAACAAAAATAGTTTTGGCTGGATGCTGATAACAGCAAGAAATAACCGATCCTTTAATGAAGAACCTTTCATCTAACGGTAAGCAAATTTTTATCTAAAGTGTTTATTTAATGGGTTAATATTAATTATATACAATGTTTTTCTATAAAACTATCATTTTTTTAAATAAAACTAATATTATACTAACATTATAAAATGTTTTGAATGAAATAGACACTTTCTTAATCCTTAGAAGTCCAGGGCCATTTTGAGAGTTTTTTTTTATTACTTTACAATTTGCTCTAAAAAGAAAAATCTTCTTTTTTTTTTAAACAATTAATTTTCCATTTTATTACATAATAATTCCAGAACAATCCTACAATTCCCAGTAGAATCAAAAGTATTGAGACAAAAAAAAAACGAATGAATCCCACAAAAAGCAAAGACTAGGCCAAAACAATGTAAATGTTATAAAAACCTCTCCTAAACCTTATACATGGTTTAAAACACGTTTTGTTACATTGCATTTTAATTGTGCCAGAACTTTGAAAAATACAAGCTGTATCACAGCTATTATACTTCCAATGTTTATCCCTTCTTGTTACCAGTAGATGGCACAGGTACCACCATTTTGGGGTTTGTAAAATGAAACTGAAAGACGATTGGGAATTTTTTGACATTTTAATTAAAATTACATAACAAATTATATGTAATAATGTGTTTAAACCCCAAATAATCAAAACTAAAACCTTTTTGACATCTACACATTAAATTTGAAATCAAAAATTAACAATATCTGGGTCGCGTTATTCCTACTTAATACAAAACAGTTATTGTGACAGGGTAACACACCAGTGCGAGCAGGGACTTCTAAGAGTTAAATTTTATTTATGGATTATCATGTGAGGCTTAAAATGAGCAAATAATTATTGATCAGAAGATCCCATCCAATGGATCTGCCAATTAAATCACACAAGTTTTGGCAAAGGGGCAGCATTGAGGCTTAGTGCTAAATGCCGTGTCAGGCTGTCACACAGACTTTTCATTTCTCTATGTGAATGGTGAATACTTGTGGTCCTGCAGTGGTCTGAAGAACTGTGCCTCTATCTCTCCTCCCCAAGTGATCAAGCTGACCCCTGTGACCCTAACCACAATTCAAAAGAAGGTACAGCAGATGCTAGAATAATATATTATATCTTACAAGTTGATCTTTTTTGCCCACAACAGAAAGTGTGCATCAGCGAGAGCAATCGGGCGGAGCCGATCATACTGGAAGCACATGCTTTAAAAAGCTTAGAGGGAGGGATTTAGGAATAATGGATGCAATAGAAGCTTAGAGAAAATTACAAACCAACCAGATTCTATGTGTTGTTGCAGTACATGGATGCATAGATGTACAGCAGGCGAGTGAGGGGTTTTGAATGAGTACATATGAGATGGAGTGTATGAGAGTTTCATAGTGCATTTTTGTTTGTTTTGGATTGGATGGGTTTATCGCCAACAAATCAGAGGAGAAAAGAAAGCATGTAGAAAGATAAAACAGGAACACGTCATTATGGATACAGTCAACAGGCTGATTAATCAAACACAGATACGGTGGACACTGATTCACAGTTATGGCTGTTCCAGTGGCCAAATATAAGAATTAAAACATCTCTAAGCTCACAAAGTCTAAACACCTCAGAGGCAAAGGTTGTAAATAAATGTTTGAATTCCACAGGCATGAAAAATCTTAACCTGAAAATGACTTTTTTTGGATAGTAAAACATAATATCCTATGAATCGCCACTGGGAAAGCCAATACACATCTGAATAATACACACACTGCCAAAGATAGTACACCAGCACAAACACACAAAAATACAGATGCTAGCAATAGCATGAACATATGAAGACTGAGGAAGAAATAGCTCAAACAGACAATTTGTTTTGCTTACACACATTATTTTACCAAACTCTCTTCAAAAAATATTAGAAAATTTATTGTAGGATGGTGAACTGCAACCAAATCCAATCATTAAAAACTTTTTTCACTCTCAGGGAAGTAACAATTATTCCAAGATAAGTTTACAGCAATTAAATTAAGATTGATGTGTTCTGATTAATATTCACATCTGTTCATTCAGACCATTGATAAAGATGCAAACATTAGTTCCTGTTAAATATCTCGACTGAACGTGCACTTACCACTAGCTCTGTCACTAAAATATCTGTGATGCTACCAATGACGGACACAAAATCAAAAATATTCCAGGCATCTCGAAAATAGTTCTGCAGAGAAACAAAAAGAAACAGGAGAAAGAATTATACCAAAATTTTTCAAGAACAATTTGTATTGTTTTCAATAAATGGCAGTCACTATGGAAACTATGGAAGTGTGTGGATTCAAACTCATTTCTCTTAATTCAGATTTGCATAAAAATCTATGGTTCTGTTAATAAGGACCAATGTCCTATGAAAAGTATACAGTGTGAGACTTACTTTGGCACCAAAGGCAATGATTTTCAAAATACTCTCCATGAAGAAGAATGTGGTAAACACAATATTCAGATTCTTCAAGACTTTATCATATGCGTCAGAGGCCCCATTGTACTAAAAACAAATTGAAGCACAACAAAACAAAACACATTCAATATAAGCTCTTTACAATGTCCCACTGAGATAATAAGTAATGTTCTCTATTTTTAAACAATTTAGCAGTTCTCCAGGTATGGCAATTTCACTTTTAGCAGAGCTTAGCATAGATCATCGAATCTGATTATACCAGTAGCATTTCAGTTTAAAATGAAAGCTCGATTAAAGGGGTTGAGCACCTCCGGCGCTATTGGCTCTCTGTGCCCAGTTTGTTGCACTACTGCCAATCACTATTTAGATATGTATTCAAGTGAGAATTTTTTACTTGCGATAAAACTAATGAAAATGCATTATAACGTGTCACAATGGAGCTGTGAATTAGTGTTTTGGCCAGTATCTTATCAACGATAAATGTTATTTTCTGTGGCCACCTGGTATAGTGTACATTGCAGATGTGTTTAGAGATGGAATGTTAACATAGTTAAGTAAACATATTTTGGCATTTAGTTGTAACAACTTCTAGTTTATGGGAATTCACATTTCGATGGCTGCTGTGTGCACATAGTCTAAAGAAGTTTGGAGATGAACAGATGAAATATCTTATGAGGAGATTTGGAAACACAATCCATATTACTTATATTTAAGTCGTGGTATGCTACATATGTGTCTTGAATTGCATTCACGTATGACAAACTGGGAGCACAACGTAAGCTGAAACACGTTGGGTGGTGCTATAGAGCCATTTTCGAACACCCATGTTTCGAACGCGGATCAAGCAAAAAATTTCACCTGTTCTGATGTGTGAGAAATACATTGAGATACTCAAAAATGCACAGAAAACCAAAAAACAATAATGCTCTGAGCAAATACAATATGGTTACACACTATTGGTGCTCGAGCCCTAATGACGTTAGGAAGTAGGTCACTTCCTGTGGCCAAAAGTAATTTGTGTAGGTGGTAAAATGGTCTGTGGCATATCCCTGTGCTTGATGTGGCAAGTAGCGACAGCAAAGTTCTTTAATTATTAAACTTGGTTATTAGTACAATTCCTAACATTATTGGCCTAGAGCAATGTCGATGGTTTATTTTGGCTGGTATTACAATAAAATGTATCTCTATATTCTTGGCAGGATTGTTTAGGTAAAGAACTGTTTTTTATGTCAAGTTTATATTCCTCACCCACCCGCTCCAGCTATATAATCACTCAATGTTCACCCACTGGTCATATAGAATGATTTTGTTCCCAACCCAACCATCCCCAGTAAATTATAATCTATTATAAATTTTATAAAATTATAAAATATATAATAGAGAGAGATAACTAAAAATGTATGTTGTACACCAATCCATTTTATTTGAATTAATACAGAATATAACAACGCGCTCTGATAGTTATGTAAATTCTGTGTGCACAAACCTAAGCATGATGCAGTCCATGTCACTTGCACTTTACTTTACCTTATTTTAAGTATCCACTTTGCTGTTTAAATAGCTTAAAAACTAAGATTTGAATGAGTGTTATTTAAAGAAGTTGGAATAGACTTAAAAAATACTTATGGGATTTAAACAAATCTTGTACCTTCATCATAAGGATGATTGTGTTGAGCGCGATGAGAGACATGATGCTGTACTCGAATGGAGGAGAGACCACGAACTGCCACATTCGATACTGAAAGCTTTGCTTGTTCTGAGGCATGTGGCGTGTTAGAGGTTTGGCATTTATAGCAAAATCAATACAGGCTCTCTAGAGGACACAGAACAATAGAAAACAGGTGGAAAATCCCTCAGTTGTATGTTTACTTCTGTGAATATTTCATGCAATATTTTCAAATTAAGCATAAATACTTCCGCCTCAAAGTATTAGCACTCATTGAGTTCTGGTTTTGTCATCTATGGCCAGAAAAAAGTGTGTTTATAGATTTCAAAGACAGCAGCCTCGCATATGAACTGTGTATATACGAGGCTACGTATAATTTAAATCCCTTTTCCAGCTTGCTGGAGGGTGCTTTAGCTGTTTTTTGCTCTTGCAATGCATATTGATGATGTTAACCTTGGCGATCCTGGAGACAGTGCGTATAGAACGTAGCCATTTTGAAACCGGAAGTTACTGAGCGATATTGCTAAGAATGCGGAAGTCTTAGGGCAAATAAAAGTCTCTAACAAAAGAAATTATAAACAAAACTAACAGAAACATGCTAAAACATAATTTGTTTATTAACAATTAAAATGTTTGGTCTAAAAAGAAGTAATTGCTTCGAAATGTACTATCCTTTTAACAATACAGCTTAATTATGGAATTAAGACCTTACTGAACATTGTCTTTATTTTAATCCACAAGCAAGTTTATGCTAGACATTTTCTTAGAAAATAAAAAGCAAGTACCTCATTCTTTTCGAGGCTGTAGTCCTCCATCATCTTGTCTCCTTGCTCTTGGAAGGTGATGATGATCAAAGCTACAAAAATGTTTACGAAGAAGAAGGGGAAGACAACGAAGTACACCACGTAAAAGATGGACATTTCCATCCTGTAGCCCGGGCTTGGGCCCTGGTCCTCGTAAGTAGAGTCCACCGAGTGCTTTAGCACACTAGAAGTCCAGACCAAAAAAAGAGATGCTGATCCAAACTGAGAATGTTGAAGGTACATATGAGAGTGTGTGTTTACTCACTCCGGCCATCCCTCTCCAGTGGACACAGTAAAGAGGGTAAGCAGGGCCCAGAGCACATTGTCGTAGTGAAAATCGTACTTCTTCCACTCCCGCTTCTGAGATTTGACCTCGTTATCGCGCTCATACACCAAATACTCGCCTCTGAAACATAAGTATACAAACTCAGTAGAACACTCTATAGTCAGAGTAACAAGGTTCGCACAAGAAGTCTACTATAACGAAATTGTCCAGCTCAAAAGAAGCACCCCCCCATCTGGTGACTTAAACAGGACAGGACAAGATAAAAAAAAAATAAAATAGAATTCCACTACATCTATCCACAGATCAAAACAATAAACTCTGCTCCAGTGTTAAATCTAACTCTGTATGAGTTGAATGAACTCCCCAATCTGATAACACTATTTTATTGTTAATATTATTTGGGTTGAATAAACACCACTTGATAATTGTAACACAATTTTAAATGAATAAACAACACCATAATACAACACTGTATGAGCTGAATAAACTCTGCTTTGGATTTTCAACTCTATATTTCAGTTGAAAAACACTGCTCTAGTGTAAAATTTAAAACTATGTGGATTAAAGAAAAACATCTTCGTTGTAAATGAATTGTGTAAAGCCTTTACAATGCTTTACACCACTTCCTACAGTGTTTTACAATTCAACTAGCACAGTGTTATACTTGGGCAGTATTTATAAAGGTCTGCAGCATTGACACCAGTAGTGTTGATTAACTCCTTATCAAGAGAAATGGAGAGGCAATGTCATTGTGTTTAAAACAGGCAAATAAAAAGCTGCAAAGTTCAACGAATTATTGTTAAAAAAAACATTGCGGATAATTTCTGATAAATTAATTTATAATATTTCATGCCTTGTTGCAGATAACATAGCTTATAAAAACCAGCTAAACTAAACACTCTGTGATAGGGAGAGATATGCTACTGAAACAAATTCAGTTGATTTTAGACTTATTTTAAAGTAGTTGGAGGAAATATTAGCCAAAATGTGTCAAAGCCACTGTGTTCAAAGATTACAATTTCCAAGCACTGACCATAAATAATCAAAACAGTCAAATAGTGTTCATCACCTGCAGTCACGGGCGAACTCTTTGGATTCATCAGTGCAGTAAAAGAATCTTCCCTTAAATAGCTGCACGGCCACCACAGCAAAGATGAACATGAAGAGCATGTAGACGATGAGAATGTTTAACACATTCTTCAGAGAGTTCACAACGCAGTCAAAAACTGCCTGTGAAAAGAATTCAATTAGTATTTCATATGAATCATAGCATTGAAGCTGTGTGCTCTCAAATTTGACTGTACTTTAAGTTTTGGAAGACGTTTGATGGTTTTGAGTGGACGCAGCACCCGTAAAACCCTTAGAGACTTGATGATACTTATATCTTTCCCTTTACTGCTCCCCCTGTGGATTGGAGGAAAAAAAAACAGACGTCAAAATTCCATTTAATGAGACAGAAGTGATATAGTCATGTTTCGCTTCTACACCGTTCCTTGAGCTTCCGTTTGGCCCAGTTGTAAATAAGAGTTTCCGTTTCAACATGCAGCGATTAATAGTCTTCACTATTTTGATTTGGAATGCTAATCATACATTTTCCTTCAAGCAACTCTTCCCATTAATGCTTTCGATATGCAGTACTTGTTGTCTTCTGTAAGCATTCCAGAAATAGCATACTACATTCAAGTAAGTATCACAACTGTCAGGCATTTTTATGCAATGCCCAGCCAAACCTCTTTCTTTCTTTTTTGTGTTTTTTTAGTTGTGTTAGAGCAGACAGGGGAATGGAGGCCTGGGATATGGAAGCTGTGTTAATTGTAGGTAACATGACAAGACTGGGGGTTCACTGAGATGCTTGTGAACTCGAGTACAACTGTATCTTGTCCCTAGAAGAACTCAAAGATCTTAACCAGGAGACAAAGATAAGTTACAGGGTCATTGTGCTGCATTCAAAGTGATACGTTCTCTTCAAATATTGTATTTAATATTGTATTATATGATCAAAAAACTGGTTTTAGCTTGCAACAGCTTAAGCTTGTTTATACTGCATGTTACAGGTTAATGAGCTGCAAGCTCAGGTAAAGTGTAGTAAAAAGGTGTGAAGATTAGAATTTAATTCAATTTTAAATTAAAAAGGTACAAAGTTAGCACTTTTTTCTTACATAAATAAAAATTACAATATTAATAGGTATTCAAAGCAGGTACGAAAAGATTTTTTAGAAGACAACACAGACAAAACAAGAAAAAAAACAGCTGATTCTTCAGAATATCCTCATTATGTGCCAATATGTATAGACCAGTCATTTGCAAATTCAGTCTTGGAGGTCTTCAGCACTGCACAGTTTAGTCTGTGAGACACACCTAATCAAACTTAAGTGGGTCTTGGTTTGTTTAAAGCTAAACTAAAGAGTTGGAACTAAACGTGCATGGCTGGAGCCCTTCAAGAAGGAATTTGGACATGCGGGGTGTAGACAGTGTTATCCGTCAAGTTGAGATTCATAAAGAAAAATTCAAAGGCCTCAAACACGCTTCAATCAAGGAGCCAGCACAGCACCTTCAACTATGAACTTCCAGAGAAGTGCAAGCAGAAGACTGGTGCTCATGGCAGATTGATTGGGTCTCAGTGTTGGCAACTATCCAGTTTATTTGTAATCAATTACAGTACTTCGTCCTGAGGGTGTTTACAAAGAAGTACCATAAACAAAAGGACCCTTTAGAAACCATTTTAGAAACAAGTCAAAGAAGAGAAACACAAGCAGTGGCATGGATGAGTAAAGAGGAAGGAAGGGATGGCGGGGAAGGGAAAAAGAAAGAAAGAGAGAGAAGCCATCATGTGAGCTGGACTGAACCCGTGCGACAATAAGGACTGAAGATTTTACCCAGAGAGGCTCCTGTTGATCACCAAGGCGTTGACACAAGAGAAGTCAGATACAGACAGACAGTGGAGGAGAGAAAGACAGAAAAGAGAGCAATACAAGCAGAGAAAGAATAAAAAGAGACAGAAAAAGAAAGAAGATACTGGGAGTGTCTTTGCAGAAAAACAACATCAATATGAGACAAACAAGACAGAGAAATGGGAGCGAACAGAAGGCCCCCAGCTAAAGTTTAGAAGAATAAATGCATATAAACAGATGTATGAATGTCTGTATAAGTATTGCAAATATTGTCTAATATATTTGTATCGAAAATCCAATAACAAAACGAAACAAAAACACAAGTCTTTGTATGTGACCCAATCAAGTTACATAGGCAGAAAACACTGGATTGTTTGGTAGGCTTCATTTCAAGAGGACATACAATTTTTAAGAATTTCAACTTAGCTACTTGCCACGAATACACACCGAGTCTGTGGCACACAGCTGTATTGACTGAATAATTTTCATAGACTCTCTCTTGCCAGATATTTGGCAGCTCTCTAATCCTGCTCTGTCCCCAATCAATAAGGTTTTCACACTCAAGGATGATAAGAATTCCCTAATGTACGAGTGGAGAATCCATGCTCTCCTGTACCAAACTATGGGAGGTGGTGATTCTCTTCACCTTATTCTTAAATCAGCATACAGACCATCAGACCATCCAATCAGAATGTAGATCCAATCCATACCTGACTGCATTTCAGCCAAAATGGCTGCCACATTTTTGCTGCCACAGGGTGGCAGTGTGGGATGAGGTTTAATTAAATAATTTCAAACAACTCCCTACACATGCCCATTCAGCTCATTATATTATGTTAGTTTTATTTTGACTCGTGAAGAACGAAAGTCTCAAAGTCTCCTTTTTTGCAATCTCACTTTATAACAAATATAAAGTTTGACAAAAATGGGATTTCCTCTGATCTGCCGCAGTACATCTACGCTCATAATCAAGTGAACAATATAAAGCTCAAAGGAACATGTATTCCCCTGGAATAAACAATGTCGTGAAAAGGTGTTCATTTTAAGCATGTTTGTCACATTTTAATAATCAAACAAATTGTAAACAACAGTCTGTTTATCTTCTGCCATTATGAAGTGGACTTGCTGTTGTGCTTTGAAACTTTGTCCTGCTGCAGAAATCAGGTTTGCTTCAGCTTAAGGTCATAAACAGATGGCCGGACATTCTCCTTTAGAATATTTTGGAACACAGCAGAATTCATGGTTCCATTCATCACTGCAAGCACCAAACAGCACCAGATCATCACACTACCACTACCATACTTCACTGTTAGTATGCTATACATTTTCTGAAGCTCTACCATGCAAACCCTTTTGCCCTAGTCTCTTTCTAAAGGTTTAATCACGAGCGTTCTTGTAGCTTGTATTTCTATGGATGTTGTTTTGTTTTGTGGCCTCTTGGATGAGTTGTTGCTGCACTCATGGGGAAGTTTTGGATCGGTGGCCACTCCTAAGAAGGTTCACCGCTGTTCCATGATTTTGCAATTTGTGGATGATTGCTCTCACTGTGGTTCGGTAAAGTCCCAAAACTTTAGAAATGGCTTTATAATATTTTTTAGACTGATAGATCTCAATTATTTTTTTAATTTCTTTGGATTTCGGCACAATATCTACATTTTTATGATCTTTTGGTCTACTTTACTTTGTCATGCAGGCCCAATATAAGTAATTTCTTGATTATTCTACATCTGTGTGGACTTAATCAGTTAAGTTTTAACAGGGGCATGCGGCACTGTTTCACACAAATCTACGTAGTTTTGAATTTTGTTTCCCCTTAAAAATAAAATACGTTCATTTAAAAACTGCATTATTTCTTGACTTGTGTTGTCTTTGACTGTTACATTTTTTTAATAATGTGAAACATTAAAATGCACAAAAAGAACAAATCAGTAAGGGGCAAACACTTTAACAGCACTATGTGCTTATTATCTAATATAAAATAACTGGTTTCCAACATAGTTCCTAATAAATTAATGTAAAATTTCATTTCAAATGCATTTGAGTGTGAGAAAGAGAGAATGAGATGAAGGACTGAAGATCACACATTATGAGAAGCCATTGTCAACATGGGGACTCTTCTCTTCTCTCTTGTGTGCTGTTATCCTTCAATATCTCTTATTCCCTCTATCTCTAGGTGCTCTCCTTTTCAGACTCAACAAATGATAAAGAGCTCAAGTGCTGGAGTTGGTCCAAAAGAACTCAGGGTTGATGGAGGGGGAGCTAAAGTGATACTGAATGAGGAATGAAAGGAGAGGAACAGGGCTCAAAGGTTGACATGTGGTGTTAATGGGAAAGAAAAAATGTGCTCTTGCATGTGGATTGATTTTTAACTCAAAGCAGGATTCAAATCTATCAGGCAACGTGGATAAAAAAAAAAAAACAAAAAAAAAAAACAAGCATGCATTCGGATGGGTTTCACTGCAATCACATCACCATTTCCATCAGCATCATGTCTGCATTCTCTGAGAAAGACTTATTATATATATATATATGCAGCTGTTCTTTTTAAAATTGAAATGATTGTGCAGCTTTTCATACTTATACATAAAAAATTAAGCAATAAAATGTACATTCATGCTGATGGTGTGGCTGATGTAAATGTTCAAATCCAGCCTTCCTCAGTCCCTGATGTCTAATAGATTGTTTGATGATAGTTAACAAAAAAGGAGCTTGCTTCAAAGGGGTAATGAACCAGATTTTGGTTAAATAACATGCATAAGAAGTTCGTGATCTATAAAAAGCTAGTTTTATTTAAATTGGCTTCAAACATAACTTTTATGTTATGAGTTATGCAAGATAAGTAAGGGGATAAGTAGTGCTTTTCCATTTTGGAAGCTACTCAGCCATTTTTCAAATCTGCGATAACACTTTTAGTAAAGAGTGATCATTGACTCCAATTAGATAAGTATCATTTCTGAAGATGAAATAGTTTCCATATCAATATCAATGTTGTTATTTAAAACCTGACTCTTTTACAGTGCGACGATTGTAAAATTAAATAATGATATATTCTTGGCTGAAATTAATAGGAACTATACTCTACTCCTTAAAGCTTTAAATAGGAAACATATTTACATTGAAACGTTTGATCCTTTTGTACTGAAAGAAATGGATTCATTGATTTATGCTAAGCTATACTAAATGTGAGGCTGCCAGCATTTTTCATGTCTCAGTTTTGCAACTTTTGTCAAAATGCTTCAAAGAGTTTCCAGAAAGTAATGCACATTTGGGAAAATAAGTGATTTCAGATCTAATTGAATATTTAAAAGTATTGTCAACTTTAAAAGTGAATGGTCATTACCACTTTAAGGCAATTTTAAAAAAGCAGTTGGTTAGATTGCATGCAAGAAAATCACTAGCAACATGGACAACGAAGGGGGTTACTTTTTTCAAGTAGCAACACACATTCAGAAATACGTAGCACACGTCACATTCAATACAAAGCATTGAACAATAATAGAGTGGTGCTCATACATTTACACACCCTGCCACATTTTGATGATGCCAATCAGCAGTGCTTGTGGAGAGTGAGGGATTGAAACCAGGATTCTGCTACAACTGGCATGAATTGTAAGGGATGAAAATGAAAAACCACAAATAACTTCAGCTGAAATAAAAAACCCTCTGGAAAAAGTGTCGTGTTCAGGGAGCACAATAAGAAGACACTTGCAGAAAAATGCGTTGCATGGTCGAGTTGCCAGAAGAGAGCCATTACTTTGAAAATGCTACAAAGTAGCCAGTTTATAATATGCCAAACAACTCAGAGACAAGCCTCCGAATTCCAAGTTATTTGGAGCGATAAAATGTAACTTTTTGCCCAGGATATACTTGTTTTGGGGATATGTGAGATCCAAAGGCACAGGAAACTTGATCAAAATTTATGGCAAGATGAATGCAGCATGTTTTCAAAGGACACTGGAGGAAAATGTGCATCATCAGCCCAGAACCTGCGCATGGAATGTTAACACAAGGCCAAGTCCACATATCATCGGTTACACCAGAACAAGGTGAAGGGTCTGGAGTGGTCATCTCCTGATCTCAATATCCCCAAAATACTCTGAGGAGAACTCAAACGTGCAGTTCATCCAAGACAGCCCAAGAATTCACAAGAGTTGGAGGCTTTTTGCCATGAAAAATGGACTGAGAGAGAACCTCATCGACAACTACACCAAGGGACTTCAGGCTGTCACTGATGTTTAAGGGGCAATAAAAAAAATATTAAGATCGGTGTGTAAACTTTGATCAGGGTCATTTAGAAAGTTTCTGTTACACAGAAACACAGTTAAGTTGCTTCACCCAACCACTAACTATGAGTGAGAAATACGTTTCTGCATTATCACTCATATTTTCTGAAAATTCTAAAAGTTTGCAAGGGGGTGTAAACTTATGAGCACAACTATCAACATAAAGTGATTGGTAATAATCAGTGAGTGGCTCTAGAAATGCATATAATAACACAGTTGGCTGACAACAAAGTGTATAAGCAATGGAGTCATCCCTTTTGTAAAAACACAACGATTAGAGTATGTCATGACCCAAGCAAGCCCATATCTTACATAAAAAATACTTTCTTAGTAGAACGTTATAATAATCTGGGCTATGAGATTGAGGAGGAGGAGCACAAACAGCATTAGTTGATACATGCACAACGAACAGGAACCCTATAGCTCTAAAAAGAGTCAAAAAATCCATCCACACTCAGCAGTGCTCGGTGTTGTGCTCAATTTTAGTTTTATCCCTAATCTAGTTTATTACCCCAGGCCGTGCAGAGGAAAGAAACAAAGTACCTGTGGCCAGATGGGCTCTTTCTGGTCCAGACATGGAAACTGCCTGGGCACTAAAGGGCTACAGGTGCCTGGAGACCCCTCACCCTCACTTGGCCCCCAAGGGGCTAAAAACTACCCTTCTTAAATGGGACATGGAAGAGGAGGCAGGTGTTGTGGAACAAAGTAATTTTTCTACTTGCTGGTGCGGGGAATGATGAATGGTGGGGAAATAATGTCAACATCGAATGAGAATCAGAAGATGCAAAAAAAAAATAAAAAAAGTGACTAGTCACACAGTCATCGGTTATTGTTTTTAAGTGCTTTAATTGTGTATAAATATAGGTCTGCAAAACTTTTCTTTAGTACAGTGTTATAAGCTCCAAAATATTAAACTTATTTTATCTGTAGTGGTGCAGAGTCTAAGGGGGGGGGGGGTTCATAATGACTTGTTTAGATCGATTCAATCGAACTAGAGTTCTCTTTCTCTTTTAAAGCAGATTGTTTGGGGTGGTGTGAAAGCAGCAACTGAACTCTGGATCAGACCAAAAGCAGACTAATAAAGCAATCTGAGACCTACTCCGGGAGCTGGTCTTGGTCTGGTTCCAAACAAACTCTAGTTCATGGTGAGAACATGATTTAATAACCGATCCAAAATAAAAACAAAATGATATGACAAAAATAATATGTATATTTTTGAGCAAATACAGCCATCATACTTCACATTTCGGGTTGGCGCGTGTCTGTTTACAAAAGCTATTATTAATGTTGCTAAAAAGAGTTGGAAAATAAATGTTCAAATAAACTTTATCCATACATTGTTAATTTTGTGTGTAAGTTGATTCTTACCAATCAAAAGGCAGTTGAGGAAACACGTACAATGACATATGTGGCCAATGAGTGGCTTGTATGAGGTCACAATGCTGTATTTTCAACAGATCCAATGAGGATTTAATCGTCAGATGATTACAACAATGTATCAGTTGTTCCACTTGGTCCGGACCAAATGAAATAAACGAGAGGAGTGAAAGCACCATAAGTTACAGGTGTACATGGACAGTTTAGATGCAGCCATTATGAAACACGCCTGATTCCACAAATTAAGTTCCCCATTGGCTTGTTTCATTTCCTGTGTGTGTTGATACAGGGTTAGAACTAAAACCAGCAGGGGATGTGGCGCACCCCAGAAATAAGTAAAGTAAACTCATCTTGATTTTTTGGGCTTCACAAGTTTTCCCCTACCAAAACTGATTGCCCCAGGAAAACATTTGTTCAAGAAAGCTTTATTAGATAAAAAAATAAAAACTATTTTAATTGTGTGTTTTCTAAAAAGGACATATTCAAAAGCATTTCATATGATCCTTGTGACCCCTCATCTTTTTGAAGTCATGATGTTTTTTGTCACTTTTTGTGCTTTAGAGGCACAAGGAAGGATTAGTCCTGATGATGAGCTCATTCAACACAGCAAATAGCTTCATTTTGTTCATAAGGATATTATGAAAGAGTATAGCCAGGGATAGCTATTCAGCAAACTTAAATTTTCCAACAATATACAATATATGTAGCTTAAATAAAAGGTAATGTAAAAAAGAAAAAAAAAACTACATACAACTGCTATACATTTAAGATAAAAAGTTTTAATGATAGCTAGTTATGATAAATAATTATGCAGATTTATAAAATATATTCCGAGTAAACTGGTGTTTCAGGGAATTTTTGTCATGTAATTGATATCTATAAAATTCCAAATTTCCTTTCAGGAAATAAAATCAGAGATGTGTGGATTGGAGCTGTTTCAAAGACTCAAATGTGATGGAGAAATTAAACTTTAAAAAAAAATAAACAACAGTGTGGAGCACAAAAAACAGACACATTATGATGAGCAGTAAAATACAGGAATGGGTTGAGATACAAAAAAAGTACAAATACAGACAAACAAAATGTAGGAAGACACAGAGAAAATGCCAAGCTGAAATACGTGGTGTTGACTGGCCAGAGAAAGAAAAGTGATGGATAGGGAACAAGTGTGTATGTTTGAGCATGGAGAGAGAAACTTCTTTCTGTAAGAGACCGAAGTGACACAAAACAGTGACAGCAAGCTCATAGAAGTATGAGCACAACAGTGGGGAGGAAAAGAAAATGGTGAAGGAGATTGGTGGACAAGAAAGTGGCAGAGAGAAATAACGGAGCAGGGAGATAGTGTGGCAGCAGGCAGCGCTGGGATAAAGGAAAACTGGGGGGTTTAAAGGGAACTTACGTGAAGGCAAAGGCTACCAGGGCACCACTAACCACTACAAAGTCCAGAAAGTTCCACAGGTCACGAAAATAAGAGCCTTCATGCAAAATCAAGCCTAACACCACCATCTGAAACACAGAGCAGAGCAATAAAACAAACAAAACAAGGCAAACATCGAAGTGACGCTGTGAAACTCAACCCCGCAACTACTTTTCTTCCTAATATTACCTTGATTAGCATCTCAAAGGTGAACACTCCAGTAAAGACATAGTCAAAATAACGCAAAACCTGTAAAACAGGAAGCAGATTTACTAAACATGTGTTTTATCAAAATAAATGACATCAATGAGAAAAATAAATTGAATAATTATTGTAAAATTATTGATTAATATAAGTCTTTGTGTTTTTATTTTCAGGATTAGGGTTTTCTTTTCTTAACTATTTTTGTATGTTAACTCTTAGAAGTCTGCACACACCCGTTTATGTGCCAATCACAGCGGCTGTTTTGTGTTAAGTAAGAATGAAGCAGCCAGCTATTGTTTTATTTTTATTCCAGATATGGGCGACACGTTGGCACAGTGGGTAGACCTTCCTGAAAAGAGTTTGCATGTTCTCCCAGTGCTTGCATGGGTACTCCGGATTCCCCCATAATCCCAAAAATATGCGGCAGGTTAATTGAATAATCCAAATTCCCCTTAGGTGTAAATGTGTGTGTTGCTCTTCGATGGACTGGTGACCTGCCTCTCGCCCAAAGTAAGCTGTAGATTACTAGCAGACCCCCGTGACCCCGAAAGGAAATAAGCGGGTATATAAATTAATGAATGAATGAACATTAGAAAATACACATCATTTGCAACGTAATGTGAGAAAATGCACAATCGTCTTTTAGTATCTTTTAAAGACCCAGAATCAGTGCCATCTAGTAAAGAAATGAAGGGATAACTCTTGGACCTGTGATACGATTTGTGTTTTTCAAAGTTCTGGGACAAAAAAAGCACAATGGCACAAAAACTGTTTGGAACAGTGTTTAAGGTTTAGGAGAGGTTTTGTGTGCAATTTTTTACATTTTTTGACCTGTGCTTTTTGGGGGATTTGTGAATTTTATTTTGTCTCAATTTTTGTTATTAAAAAAAAACTGTTTATTTAAGATTCTTGCTGTACAAAATGACAAAAAGTAATAATCAGAATGTAATTTTTTTGTGTTTAAAAATTTTGGGTTTGTTGTGGAATTATTGTGAAATGTATTAAAATAGGCTGTAGTTTTACAAAAAAATATATCAGGCATTGACACAAAAAGAAAATTACTAGTAAAAATATGCTCAAAAAGGCCCTGGACTTCTAAGGGTTAACATAGAAGTGGTAACAAAAACAAAACGTACCTGCCACACACAAACACACAGAAATAAAGATATTTAAAAATCAGAAACATTGACAAAAACATATATTGATAATTTTATCTAAACCTACAGCTGGATTTACTGACACTGAATATCAAATATACTGAGAACAATACAATTTGGCCTCTGAAGTTTGTTCTAAAGTTTTGAATTGAAATCTCACAGTTGTCTCAAACCCGCACTGACATCTTCTGGCACAGTTGAGACAAAGTTAAGATCTCATTTGAAACTCACAGGCCACAATATTGACTTCAGGAGGGATCAGTTATGTGGACGCTGAGCAAACTCTTATCACATGACTCACTTTGTTTTGAGTTGAGTCCAGGGAGACTGGATCTTCTGCCGCTAAAGCAATACTGCTCATAGCAATAACGGACAGAATACACATCTCAAAATAACGTAGAGTCAGGATGTAATGACAACATCTCCGGAACCTGAAAGCACACACTGGTTAAGATAAATAATATTTGCTTTGCACTCACGTGAGCACACTTGCACACACACACACAGTCTTACGGGTTGGTGGTGGATAAGATGAAACAAGAACTGAATGGAGGAATGGGTTTAGGGCCATCTTCGTCACCACCGTTGTCTTCCTCCTCCTCTTTCTTCTCTGCTGGCTCTGTGTTGGCATTCTTATTTACTGTACAATCAAGAGAATGGAGCTGATGCTATTAAAGCAACCAAAGAAGATTCGAACGCCTAGATGCCATGATTCACTGGAGGTTTTCACTGGAAATCATTTTGTGGTCTTCACAAACATCAAAACAATAAATATATTTATTGTTCTCATATATGAGCAATATGAGCATAAGCAACACACTCAATTGCTCTTAACATTCATGACCCATTTCTTTCTGCTGCACATGCAAACAGAGATTTCATAATACCCCAAGTATTCAAGAGAAAATAATTGTTTAGTGAAAGAGACAATTTGTTAATTACAAAAAAACTTTTGTCTTGTATTTGACTTTAAATTACTGAAAAAATTCCGGACGACAAATTATATTAAGTGCTTATCTCACCTTGTAACTTGGCATTGATTGAAGGATAAATAGGGGGCATGTCTATGGCGGTGTGCTCGAGTTGGTTGGACTCTGTCAGAATGAGACTGCTGTCCTGGAGATCAGCACTACGCATGTTCAGAAGGTTATTCGCCTGTTCTGGGTTATAGTAGGGGTCATAAAGGTCAGGGTCGGGATCAGGATCGGGGTCATGAACCGCCATTTTGCTGCTGTTGCGCAGGTTGTCCAGATCCTCGCTGTGCTGGCTCTCTGTATGAGGAAGCCCTGGCTGAATTGAACAATCCAATGATAGACTGCCCTCTCTGCTGAAAAGAGGAAAGAATGAGCATCATCTTATCATTACTCTATCATTTCATACTTAGAGATTTCATTGCATCAACATTATTCAAGATGAAACCCGTGGGAACCCAAGATTCACTGATCGATTTAAAACATGCTCAAATACTGACAGAAACACTGACTTCCTTAATCGACGCTGTCGACTCCGTTCCCTATCCCTTCTTCCATCTCCATCCCCATGGTTTCCATGGCGATGCCTTCTCTGCCTCCTCTCTGGGCCCTCATCCCCTTCTCTACTGTGGTGTTTCCTCCCACGTTCTACTCCATCTTCATCTCTGCGTCTATGCGGGTGGTGTCTGGGACGCCTGTGTTCCCCAGTGCCTTCCAGATCTTCAGATTGGCTTCCAGCCTCTACCAGCTCTACCTGATGAAGGGACTGGCGACTGGAGTGGCTGTGGTGATGGTGGTGATGATGATGGTGATGATGGCTGTGATGATGATGAGATCTGGTTTGGTGCAGTGGGAGTTCCTCTCCACCACCCTCTTGAGGATTTGGTTCTCCTGGTCGGGGCTTGTTGGTGTTGTTGTTGCGGTTCTCCTGAGGATTAACAACCAAAGGACGATCCAAGTGGGTCTTCACTTCAGGACGGTTGCGGTAATTCATCTGGAGGTATAAAAAAAAAAAACCCACACAATCTGTTCATTTACACTAGGAGTCTAAAGAGTTGGTGGACCAATTTGTCAGGTTTTGTGGTGTATTGTAGGTGAGACCCACAGTATCCAAAGCACCCACAGTAGGGAAAACCCTTATTAAAATGCAGAACGCATCTTAAAACTGCAGAACTAATAACTTGGGCCCATGAAAGCAAACTTAAATGATTTATCAGATACAGAGAGACGCACAAAGAAAAGACAGGTTTTCGTACAGGAGGTATTCAAAATGATCAAACCGAGGAGCAGCTGGAAACACTGATGCTCTGATGTTATAAGAAAAAACAGTCACACTGGAGAACACACAAAGGCTTGTGCTCACATGAACAGCGACACAAACTAACCATTCACTAGTCATGCGCAATACCAAAGCATGGTTCGTGAATAAGAAAACATAACAAAGAAAATGAGTGAAACCCAGCACTAGAAAGCTTAGCTGAGACTGATGTTCTCATGCTGACTTCAAGACAAAAGACACATGCCAGATCTGTGCAACAAAACAT
The DNA here is from genome assembly GCA_007224835.1 of Danionella cerebrum. NCBI lineage: Eukaryota > Metazoa > Chordata > Actinopteri > Cypriniformes > Danionidae > Danionella > Danionella cerebrum. The sequence goes on from SRMA01026127.1 coordinate 143,574, forward strand.
GTATAAACATGACTAGACAAGAAGTGACAGAGACCCAACATCAGGAGCAATGGCAACATGACAAGAATAGATGACAGAGAAAAGGCACAGGGCACTGGTGTTTGTATTACCAGCATTCAGTAACAAAACAGGACTAAACATGACTAGAACTGGTAGTACTCTGACTACCAGTTAATAGTAGTTTTATTAACCAGGTTAATATTACTTTTTACTGACAAGAACCTGACTTCCAAGTTATAATACTGGTTATAATCAGGAGTGCTAGTGCCCAGGACACAAAAAAAGACAAAAACTAAAAAATGTAAACAGCCACTTAAACAAACTGTAAAAATCTATCAGATTTGTATATTTTTTGCAATAATCTCTTCACCAGCTCTTATCAAAACTAAGTTTTTTTAAAATATAGGATTTTTACCCTTTAACTGCCAAGAAACTGCATGATATTACTGAACAAAATGACTTATTTTCAATATTAAAAATGATTGCGGCCTGGATTTTTTTTTACCTTTTTATCTTAGTCCATTAGTAACAACATTGGTATTGGTGGATTTTTAGTTTTTGCGTAGCACCAGATCTTAATTTTTTCTGTCAATGGGCCATTGTCTTCTATTTTTCGACCTTTTTTGATTGCAAAGCCATGACAACAAATAATCATGCATTCTTGATTGTTGGTGGTCTTTCCCATTGGAAAAAAGTACAATTTTACATTTTTACTGTTAAGTAAGTAATTTTTACTTGCATTAAGTACACGCAAACTGCAGGATTGCACATAATCTGTAAAACTGAGCCAGGAACTTTCTACAAAGCAAAAGTGGAGTTTGGGCAAATCTGTAATTATTGAATTAACTAATCTCACATTTACATTTGAAAATACACTTGTTTTGTTTGTATTTAACTACAATTAGTCAGAATTACTGTGATGGACCGGCGACCTCTGCTCTGGAGATAGGCACCGTCAGACCCCCGTGAGGCCAAAAGGGGAATAGGCGGGTTGGAAAATGAATTAATGAATGACTGAATGGACATTGTGATGGGCCCAAAGTGTAGTCCAGTATAGTACAGGCACTGGTTGTAAGTCAACCAGTGACCTTCATGACAGTAGTTTGCATGCTTTCACAATTTTCTCTGGGTGTGGGTGAAAATTATTATTACATCACCTCATTCAATCGTGTAAAAAGGTCTAGAATCAATTTGCCACAATATGTGTTTTTCTTTGCTCTGTGTTTTTGGGGAGAGTCCCCATCCCAAAGGAATGTATGGCTCTTTGGGTAAGAATCTAAAACTAACACAAGTTAGCCTGGAATGATCTGATTGGATGAGCAGGTTCCATTTGTTGAATATAAATAAGGGAGAGCTGAAGGAGGCAAAAGCAGAAGAAGCAGAAGGACAAGAGATAACCAACAGGCAGCCGGCCAGCTGTGACCCAGTTTCACCCAGTCATGTGTAACTTAAATAACACTTCTAGAAATAATTTCTGATTTGACTATTTGATTTTAAAATACAATTTTCAACAACAGGGGTACTCCAGTTTTACACTGTAGCTGCAGAACCCTGTGACCCCGAAATCAAAGAAGTCGGTGTTGAAAATGAATGAACACATTGAATGATCAAAAGCTAACATGTGTTACTGGCTCCAAAACACAGTTGATCAGAAGATTGCCATTTAATACAAGTTTCATTCGAAACATAGGATCTGCCTCAGACCTTCCAGTGCTCTTCTGCATCCAGCTCATTGTAAAGAGCCTCTCGGCTGGTCATCAGGTTCTGTCTGCGGATCTCACTTGTGCGCTGCTCCCATACAGACTTGGAAGCTTTCGAGTTTTTCTGCTGCTCTTTACTACGGGGCAAAGAAAGAAAAAGGGTAATATGTTAACACAGGGCAAAATAAAGCGCTGGTTTCCTCCCCTTAAGCACCTACAAGCAATGACCCAGGATGAAAGCAAATGATAAGTGGCCCTTAGTCCCCAGCAAGAGACCATGGATGAGGCTCATGGATTCTCTGAAGGGAAAGATGACATACTGAACAACAGCTCAGAGCACTGCGACATGTTCAGTCAGAGAGATGGCGAGAGGAAGGGCAGAGATGGATTGAGACATAAACCAGCAAGAAAAGCCCTGTGCTTGCAGAGCTGCTGTAATAGAGGCAGCCAGGGAAGCCTCTGCCTCAGTGGAACAACACAGAAACTGCAGCTCAAGCAGCCGGAAACATCAAACAAGAGGAAAGCAAAGAAAATGGGGAAATTATTTAAAAGCTAAGAAGTAAATTAATAAATACCATTCCACTTTAGTGTCTGTTGCATCGATATGTTCAGATTTTACTCTGAGGAGAGGGGTGAAACAAGGAAATAAAAAAGTGCAACAAAAACCCTAACACACAGCACTGAAAATGTTATTAAGCTAGACGAAGTCAACAGCCTAAACTTTAGAATGAAAAAAGATATGTTTTGGGAATTATGTAGGTGAGAGTAAAGCACACCCATAACAGAAACATTAAAACTGTAGCTGTATCAGTATATTGTGGCACACTAGATCCCAAAACCAATGACACAATACGTATCATGGAGTTACTGGGAGAGAACATCAGTAAACATTAGGAAACTATGCACAACTAGCTCGCTCTCTCCCTCGAGTACAGAGACATCTTCCTGTTTAATTTTACATGCTCTGAGTGCACAAATGTTAGCGCTACCCCCTAGTGGTTGTTTGATATAACACTCTAATACAAACCAAACAAGACCCTGGAGTCATTTCTCTAAACATTTCAAGTGCAGTTATTTAATTCATTGCGATTTTAAATGTTGAAATAGTTTAATTTCATTAGTGGGATAGTTTCAATAGTAGTACAACTAAATAATAGTTTTGTAAGGTTTAAGTTTTTTATTAAGTTTAATATCGTGATGCATATTGTATCATGGACATAACATTGTGATATGTATCCTACAGTGAGAAGTCTATCGTTATACCCCTTGTATGTACACAATCCGGACAGACTGCACGATCTGCATGTATATCAATGCACTAGGGTTATGTTTAGGGCTAATTCTGCATCCACCAGCCCTCCAGGTAAACTATGCTTATCGACAACCCTAAACCTGAGTTTAAAACACAGTAGAGCCTACAAAATGATACGATGCCATTGAAATCCATGCAGAGCCGAATGTGCATGCTGTCCTGATTGTGTACGACCACCCCTAGTCTTTACACCTCTATGAATCACAATCCATACTGTATGGAATCCTATGGTAGCTGCGTGTGGCCAAACGTCAATTAGAGATCAAATGGATTTGCCCACATATATTAAAGATGACATGAGAAAACTCAAACTCTTATTCTATCCAGGGTTTTATTCTATGCATTCACAACTGAATTGACATTGAATTTGTGTCATTGAAAGGAAGTCACACTTTAATCCTGAAACACAGATATTGATCCATTTCTAGGATGTGTTAGAGCTCGCCTTGAATTATTTTAGATCATCAACAGACGGGAAAAGTAAAGAGGTGTGTTTAAAATGAAACATTTCTTCTTTTCAAAGTGCTGACTGCTAGTAACTCACGCAGCGATGGAGAGATTTGCAGCAGACAGCGGGCTCACTTCAGCCACTTCTTTTGCTTTCTGAAGTGCAATTTTTTGTGTTGTGGCCTCCTCTTCCTCTTGTTCATCCTGGTAAAAATAAAAATAAAAAAACAAAATCACCCGGTATAGCTTATTTTTACATTAAAATTCAACTTCATATATAGGAATTCCAATTAACCTTAGTTAGTTCCTGAGCATTGGCCAGGTTGTCAACAGCGATAGCCAAGAATACATTCAGAAGAGTGTCTGAACAGATGGAGTTAAGAAAAAAATCATTGAAACTATAATTGTTTGGAAATCCTGAGTGCCAATAAATATAAAAACGCAGAAACACAGAAATGCATGTTTTCACTTAAAACCAGTACCTCAAATGACATGTGCAATAATATATTTTTTATTATCATGTAGATTGTCCATTTTTGTTATGTTTTCCTAAAAATTACACATTTTATTTATTTATTTATATTTTTAGTCTATTTAAACAATACATGTGCAGAAACCCCGTTGTGTCCAAATTTCCAAAGCTGCTATAATAATTAATATCACCCTTGGTTCTAGAATGGTTAAACAGGAACGTTCTATAATCTTATCTAATCATCTAACACTCACTCTTTAACAAAATTAAAAAATACCAGGTCCCTGCACGCATCAGTGCGTGTGCCAATCACAGTGGCTGTTTGGAAACAAATAGAAAAGATGGGACCATGTATTGTTTAACTTTGATTTCAAATACAATGTAGCTTTCAAAAGGTTTAGCAGTTTTGATAGTTTTTTTTGTTTAATTTCAAGAATTATGACACTTGCAAGGTAATTCAAACTAAAATGTGAGAAAATGCGCGTCTTTCACATTAATTTTACAGGCGCCAAGTTTGTGCCATCGGTGCCATCTAGAGAGAAAAGAAGGGAAAATGCTTAAAAGTACAATATCTGTGATTGGGCTTGTGTTTTTTAATTTTACTATTCTCAATAATTTTGATTTCTGTTATGAAACATAAAAACAGTTTGTTCTCAATTTCGCAGAAATGACCCCCACAAAATTTACTGCTCAGAATTTAAATTTTTTTGTACAATTTCAGGTTTGTTGTGTGATTTATTGGAGCAAATTTTAAAGTAATTAAAAAAAACATCTAAACAAGGCTGCAGACTTTTAAATGTGCATACGTTCCAGCAGAATATTCATTCATTCATTTATTTTCCAACCCGCTTATTCCCTTTGGGGTCAAGGGGGTCTGCCGGTGCCTATCTCCAGTGCACATTGGGCGAGAGGCGGTACACCCTGGACAGGTCGCCAGTCCATCGCAGCCTGCAGAAAACATGAGCATTTCCTGTATGTAAAACCTGTGCTTTTAAAATAAGTGTGGTTTTGCATCACTAGGAAGGATACAGTTGCCAAAAAGAGTGAGGACGATGAAAAATATGGAGAAGATCATTCCTTTTTCCACTCCTCCCTGAGACTTAATGCCGTCGTACATTACAACATTCCAATCCTCCCCAGTTAGAATCTGAGAGAGAGACACACACACAAACAAGATCCTCACACAAGCACACATACACTGTATAAAAAACATATTCCAATTTATTCCATTATCCAACCAACCTGAAACACTGTCATAATGGCAGCAGGAAAAGTATCAAAGTTGGTAGGAGGGGTGCCTTGCTCAAAGTTAAACCTGACACAAGCAAAGAGAGGATACAGTTACGACACAATAAACAATAATATAATGCAAGACTGCAAAGTTTGTAGGTGTCTGTGTCTAAACAAGAAGCTGATTCTGTGTGAGAAGTGTTGGCAGGAACTTGTAAGATCAATACTGACTGTCCACCAAACAGCTGCATGCCGAGAAGAGCAAAAACCACGATGAAGAGGAAGAGAAGGAACAGTAAACTGATAATGGACTTCATTGAGTTCAGGAGGGACACCACTAGATTTCGCAAAGATGCCCAGTATCTGAAAGACAGATTCAAATACAGGATTCAAGACAAAAAAAACAAACTATTTATATACTTTAAAATGTAAACAAATCCTTTCGACATCAAAAAATATGCATTTCTATATCTGCAATGTGTTTAACGGTACATTACCAGGTATCCTGAACAAATAAACACAGTTATAAATATATTTACATTAAATATATTCATTAAAGATGAGGAGATTTCAACATCAAAGTTGCTTAGAAATGCAATTCATTGACTGGTTTGCTAAGGCAGGCTACAATAATCTAGAAAACCTTAAAAAAGGTTAAAATATATGTAAAACCACTTCTGCTTTTAAAAACGTGCATGAGACATTTCGGCTACATTCAAACTGTAGGTCTTAATGCTTGATTCTGATGTTTGATGAAATCAGGTTTTTTTTTGGTGTGCTCATTTACATTAGTAATAATATGCGGCTTAAATCTGTCCCTATCTGAATACATTTTCAGAAAAATGGCGGAAGCAATGACAGAGTTATGTTAACCAAGTATTTAAAAACTTATTTGAATTCCTTTTAAGATAAATAATAAATGTATCAGTATATTGTGGAATTACTGTTTTTGTGTAGATTTTATATATATACATTTAATGTAGCTTTAACTATTTGCACTAAATTGAAATCCAAACGTTGCCATGGTATTAACCAATAGGTTCCTAACTTTTGTCTAGTGATTGTAGCTGTTTCTTCAAAGCCAATGATTTTCTCCTATACCGTTAAAAGTGAACAAAAGTAAAATAATGACTCAAAATGATGACACCAAAGTGAGCAGAGATAGTTACCAGCAAACCCCTGTAACCTAAACCAAAAGTGGTGCAAACAAAGAGGAATAAACTGGGAAAACAGATTTGATGAAACACTATAGTGCTGATGCTTTCATGATTTATAGACCTTGAAACACATAGTTTTTGCTGAGTACTGTGTAGGGAATAAAGCTTTTTGCAAAATCTGCAAAATAAAGCAGTTAAAACAATTTAAGGGAAAAAATATTGGAACAAAAGCAGATTAATCTTGTTTTTGGTGCAAAACTCAAGCGGCAACTAAGCAAAAAATATGTTAGGAACGCACTTGGTGACTTTGAAGATCCTGAGCAGTCTTAGAGCTCGTAACACGCTGATTCCAAAGGACGTCCCAGGCTTCACCATGGCCCACACCACCTCGAATATGCTGCCAACGATGACCTGGAACATGCATAAAATCAAATCCCAAAACAAATAAGGAACACCCTGAGGACTGGCTAACAAGGACCTAACTCTGAATCTAATGTAGGCCAACAGCTTGTGTAGGATAACACAGGGAGAAAGGGTGCGTAAAAAAGGCAAAAGGGAGAGAAAGTTAGACTCTAAATGGGCCAAGGGAGAGAAGGACACTCACAGCGCAGTCGAAACAGTTGAATGAGGAGTGGAAATAAGGCCGTGTCCCCAGTCCGTACATCTTAATCAGCATCTCTGACATAAAGAGGCCTAAGAAAATGAACTCAGCATAATCTGGAGAGAGAAAGTGAAGAAGAAAGAGGTATAGAAATCACTAGGTGAAAGTAAACTTGTAAAATATTCAATATTTTCCATAAACTAAGATACAACAAAGATACTGACACTCATGTGTTTGTCAGCTATTGTCTTTGTGATTGCAGTAGTTTTGTTAAAACACTAACTTCATTGAGGGATTATTTTCCATACACCCCCCCACCACAACCAAAAACGTAATGATGTGGAATCTTTCAACCATTCTCCAGATCTGATGACAGTGGTGTTGCTGTACCCTTTTTCAAAAATGAGGACAGCTTGTAACGTGAAAGTCATCCCCATCTCAGAGCAAATCACCAAACCAACCCCTGTCTCCATGGATGTCACTTAATCCCACACCCTAGCCCTAACCCTAAAAAAACAAATGTTACTTACCTCCAGATCTGGTTACAGCAACCTGTACTTGGATCTAGGGACAGCTATTTTGGCATAGATTAGCATACATCATTGATTCAGATTGGACCAGGGAAGAAGCTCTAAAGAATACCATCCCCACTGTGAAACATGGAGGTGGGTCACTGATTTTTTGAGAATGCGCAAACTCCAAAAGCACAGGTAACTGTGGTCAAAATTGATGAGAATATGAATGCAGCATGTTATCAAAGGATACTGAAGGAAAATGTGCCTCATCAGCCTGGAGGATGCATATGGAACGTTATTGGACATTCCAACACCACAACTATCCAAAACACAAGGCAAGTGGGCATCTAAATTTTTGACCTCACTATCATTGAACCACTCTGGGGAGAACTCAAACTTGCAGTTCCTGCAAGAAAGTCTAAGAATTTACAAGAGTTTGTGGCTTTTTACCAAGAACAATGGTCTGCTTTACCAACAAAGAAGATAAAGAACCTCATCGACAACTACCCCAAGAGACTTCAGGTTGTCATTGATGTAAAAGGGGGAAAAACGAAATATTAAGTGGAGTGTGTAAACTTTTGATCAGAGTTATTTGGAAAGTTTCTAAATTTAAGTGGAACAAAAAAGTTTTTTTCCTGAAAAATGGCCAGTACATTTTGCCACGGTATGTAAACTTATGAGCACAAATGTACCATATTTTTCTACTTTAACCATTTTAGAGATGCATCATGCTTTCATCTTGATTACTACTAATCTATTGGATTCACTGATATATGCTAAGCTATGCTAAAAGTGCTAAATACAGAACAAAAGGTGCTTTAGAAAAGAAATACAAGCACAAATAACTCCATTTTAGGGTAAAGTGTGATTCCTGTAATAGATTTGTTTAACTGTCAGTAAATGAGTCAGTGAAAGCAGCTTACAGAGAAAGTCTGACAGTAGCTCAGGTTGATCGTAGTGTACAACAGCCACACACAGAGTGTTGAGAGCCACCAGGCTAATAACAGTCCAGTAGAACGCCTGAGTCTTCACAATCTTTCGAATGAGAAAACGAAGACGCCGCTCTTTCTTGCTAAATGGGGTTTCATCACCCTTCCCACTCTTTATGCTTGCTCGTGCAAAAGGTGAGCCTGAAAATAAACACACAGCACTGTTGTATAACTGACAATACAGTTTAAAATGATCTACACAGTTAATTCAAAGGCATTGATTATGTGATGTTGGATATTCACTTGATTTGACATCAAAAGTACATATTTTAAGCTAGAACTGGTCATTTTACATTGTTCCAATTTAAACACAACTTTTTGATTTCCCTCTTTCATAAGCTCACACCAAATACATTTTTTTTACTTCTACGATTTTTCCACAAAGTTGTATTCAACTCTGTATTAGTATTGGTTTGATCTCAATTGGTGTTGAAATTTGATGAGTTGTTACCATCTTTTAACTCTAGGTCAGTGTTGATTTAGCCCTGAGGGGTGGATCTCAAATATAAGCTTACAATTATTTTCTTTGCCTTTAATTAGAGGTATGAAGACAGAAAGAGAAGTGGGTAGAGAGAAGGAGAGGGTTGGGAAATTATAACAAGTTTAGTATTTAAACCAGCATTGCCCTGCACAACCATTCTTATATGTCCAGCGCACCGTCCGCTTGTACAATTGGGCCAGATCTCAAATATTAAAGTGTTAAAATTAACTCTATGTTCCTTTTCCAGATTTGTAACCAATCACTAAACGATTAAAAAAATTCTTACCAACTGCATCTCCCAAGTGGTCCTCTCCCTTTTCTGTATTTAAAAGGTCAGCTTTGTTTTTCTTCAATGTTGGTCGGCGGCGAGACCCTGTGCACAAAGCACATTTACCACATTTTAGGCAGCCTCTTTCAATTCTTCTGCTTTCTTTAGGATCAATGAATCTTTTCTCACCTGTACCATTGTCGTCCTCAGCGAGTATGACCTCCTCTGTAAAGATATAGAGCTCTGATAAGTACTTGATTCGTGCTCTTTTGTGAATATATAGCATTGTAGTTTTGTGTTTATCGTATTAACCTGCTTTACAGATCCATTCCAGATAACCATTTAGTTCTCTTTCTATCTGCTGCTGACGTTTCAGCTTAAGGAACTCACTTCTGTTCTCCACTCGCTCTCTTTCTTTGGCAAACTCACTGTAGAAGAACCCAGACAAATACAAGTAAGACAGCTCTCGTTTAATGTTTGAGATAAATGGCAGAAGGAATGAATGGGCAGATAGATGGTTGGTTGTATGCCTGTAAAGAATCGTCAAACCATAAAAAGAGAGAACTATAAACAGACTCATAAGGGCATTCTGTACCAGCTTTAATCTATGCATGATCTTGCCTGGAGAGTCACTTCTGAGATCTTTACAATAATAAATCTGGCCACCAGAGATTGAATAAATACTGACACAGAAATACTGGTCCAAATGATTAATATTAATATGATTAAAGCCAGATCCAATCACTGAGTTTATATGTGTGTCTGATCAAGTATCATAGCCAGTCTCTTAGAGTATCATAACAAGTCTGCTTAGATACAGGAAAGACCTCTGAAATGATTGAGATCTCATTGATCAACTAGAGAAAAATCTGATGGAAAATGTTTCAAATTTTTTTTTTTAAATGGTTCTATGCAGCACCAGGTGAGTTAATCTCTGGTTCATTTGCTATATTCAACATTGCACAGAAATATTGTTTATAAACTGCACATCACTATGGCCCATGGCCAATACAGTTGATAATGAGCTACTTTGGGACTTGTTAATATAAATAACTTTTGCTTCTAATTAACTTATGTCTTTTATTTTTAAATTTCACACACAAAAAAAACCTTTATATCGATAGAATGAATGTATGGGATTTTGGAGGAAAACATGGATTTATAGTGTTTTAAAGGAAAATAAATATTGTATTTTCTAAATCCAAATGTATATTAGATGTTTTTATAGTATTAGAAACTGTTCAGGTACAGTTTTTAACAGAAAATACCCTTGCTAGTGGAAAAGAAAACACTTTTTTTAAATTTAGCAACTATGGATTTTGGGAACATCAAATATAACTAGACAGATATAGAGAAATAAAGAAAAAAAAAACAGTCAAGCAATGTATGAATAAACCGATGAATGGATGGCTGATCTCACCCTGAGAGGACACCCAACACCAGATTAAGCATAAAGAAGGATCCGATAATAATGAGTGGAACAAAGTACATCCAGTTCCAGGCACTCCCCAAGGCGTCATTGCTCTGTAATTCACAAATAATCACCAGATATGATCAGCCTGATGACAAAAAAACTGAAAAACTCATGTCTTTATGTCTTACATAATAAAGCATGTCGGTCCAACCCTCCATGGTGATGCACTGGAATACAGTGAGTACGGCAAAAAGAACATTGTCAAACTGTGTGATGCCATAGTTTGGCCCGAGCCAGTACTCATCACATATTGTGTCATTCCCTTCACACGTTCGAGCACCACAGGGCCTTTCATCTGCCATCTCACCTGGAGAACAGGCCGAACTGATGAGTTTCTCTAAAAGTCAGAAAGATCACAGGTCTTTTTTTTTATCTCAGTAAAGCTTACGTGTGATGATGTTGTAGCAGGTGCGGTGGAATTTTCCCATGTAGAACTCCAGGCCAATGATGGCAAACATAAGAATGGCCACAAACAAAAGCACACCAATTTGCAGCAGTGGAATCATGGCCTTCATGATGGACTTGAGTACCACCTGCAGGCCTGGAGGGCAATGACAGAGTTGTAAGGTGGAAAAAGGACTTCGACAAAAGACAAATCTTAGAAAGACCACAAACGTACTTGGAATTCCTGATACCAGCTTTAGGGGCCGCAACACTCTGACTGCTCGCAACGTCCGCAGGTCCAACTCTGACCCCACTGAGGACAATATACTGGAAGACAGAGGTGAATACGAAAAAAAGGCATGATACGTTATAAAATATCGTTTTTATGCGCTTACATGGACAAATGAGTCCATGTCAAAGAAAACAAACAACAGAGAAGAGGTCAATCCCAGATAAATAATTGATCACACACCACTCTGTTCTCACATCACACACTGACCATCTGATCTTTAAATGTGAGTATCTGTAAGGGTTTGGGTGGCTGGAAGGAACCATTGCAAAAGGCTATATTCACTTGTTAGGTCTGTCAAACGTTTCCTATGCGTTTACCCTCTTGCTTCATTTATTAATATTTTGGATAATGAACAACAAGAAAAAACACTTCTATATTGTACTTGTTCAAAGCCAAACAATGAATCTGAGATACAGCTGGCCAGCTTTTCTCATTTCCTCCACTTTTCACTTCTGCTGAGGCCTGCTCATGCAGAGATGCCAGTGCTGCTAAAAGCTCATTCATTAGTGTTTATGATATAGAGCTCCAGCCACTAGCTCCGTCAATAGGCCTTTAACTGCTGTGCCATCACTTGGAGCCAACACCTACGTAAGCTGAAACAACGAAGAACGCCGGGATAAACAGAAGGGAGACTGGACTCAACAAAGCAAAAATCATCGTCTGGCTCATTCTCTGCTAATGTCTTCTACTCTTCAGCTCCTCGTGTTAAGCCATTTCAGTTGGCAAGAACACTGTGAACGATTCAATCAATTATCATTTTTGTGGAATAAAATGTGAAGGAATATGAATGTGATGGCGCCAACCGTCCTTCTCAAACATTCACAATTGAACCAAATTGAAATAACTGATCCCCGAAAAAAATATCCTCTCTCAGTCTCACATAACAAATGACACCATCTTACCTAAACAATAAGCCTGAGATGGATGTAAATCTACAGCTGACACTTAAAGAACTGATCTGAGATCAGAACCAAAGTGTGTTAGCTGCTGATACAATATCAGTTTACAATTTATTTCATGGAAGAGTGCAAACTTAGATGTGGGAAGGCATAGACTGCCTTCAGGTCAGGCACTGCAGCACACTTGATGTACAGTAAGTGCAGTCAGGATAACAGAGCACCGCTGACTGAGCTCATATCCTACTACACGCTAAAAGGCCTGCGGTAAATTTGATGGAAGATTGGACTGACGGGTGTGTGTGTGTGTGTTCCATTGAGCTAGAGAGTTTGTTCAAGTTTGAGACAGACGGACAGGGAAAGTGACAAGATTCTGTGTACATGTGCAAAAGTTTCACGAGAGGCTGTAGTCTCAATGTCGCCCTAGATTGAAAACGAAAGGGTTGTCTACAACTATTTGACTGACGAATGCTTTCTCTTTGACCTAAAAAAAGAGACTTTAAATAGAGATATTATAATTAATGAGATAATAATAAAATGCTTTAAGTTAAAATGCTTTTAAATTATTAAGTACAGAACACATCCAGTGAGAGATTCACAAGTTCATACGTTTCAGGACAGCCTCCATACAGGGAAAAATTCTCTGTTTCAAAAAATGTATTAACATATTACATTTCACACACATTGTAAATTCAAAGTGATTTACAGATAGATAGGACATTGAAATGAAATCTTTCAAAAATGCTGGACATAAACTCCAAGTGTAAAAATAACCAATAATAGTTGTGATGAAAGCAGTGTTGCGATGCAGTTTTTCTTATACAAAACCTTTGTGATACTTTCATTCATTTATTCATTTTCCATAGCCGCTGGGGTCATGGAGGTCTGAGGCAGGGGTACACCCTGGACAGGTCACCAGTCCATCGCAGGGCAAACCATAGTGATTAATTGATGGAAAACCTGGTAATAAAACCCTTATGAACATCTAATAATCAAATCAAATGGGATTATTTCTGAAAAAAAAAACTTGCACTAACAATAAAAAATTCAATCCTTATGCACTCTTTGCAAACATTCATTGCATAAAAATAAAACTGTATGGACATCAGTAAAAGCACATTTTAATTGATGTCTTTTTATTCTGATGTCTTCTGGAATAGTAGACGACATACAAAAGGTTTGGATTGAACCCAGACCAAATTGTTCTAGTTCTGTTTGATTTGTGTCTGGTCAACATATCTATTCTGAATATTACTTGTTCAAATGATCCAGTAAGTCGCACATTCCATAATAATTACCTAATTCAAGCAATCCCCCAAATCACGTACATACCTAGTAAACTATTCATTAATAAAAGCAATCCAGTGCATTAGGCTGCAAATGCTTCACTGTTCCAAATGGTCCAGTAAAGGACACATCTAGTGAATGATTCACTCATTCCTATAACCCAGTGGAATGCACATATTGTGAATGATCCAGAAAAGTGTAAATGCAGTAAATAATTCAAGCGATCAAGTACAGTGCAAATCCACTGACTTAAAATCCACAGCCAATGAACCAGTAAAGATCAAATATTCACTGATTAAAACAATTCATGAAGGGTACATTCAATAAATGACTCTATGGCTCAAATGACACAGTCTCACATCTCTTAATGACTGTCTAGTTTAAAAAAAAATCCTGTAAATCACATATCAAAATTCACTGATTCTTATGAAGCAGTAATGCTCACATTTGGAAAATGATCCATTGATTTGAAGAATCCAGAAAGTGCAAAAGTAAAGATTCACTGATTTAAAATGCCCAGATAAGTGTACATTCAGTGAATGATTCTTCAAACTATTAAGTAAAGATTAGATCGGGTGAATGATTCACTGATTCAAACAATGTAATACAGTACACAACTGGTAAATGACTCAAGTTTCTAATTATCTATTTAAGTCCACATGCAGCAACTGATTCAAATGACCCAGTAAAGGAACCATTGACTCACATTAATAAATCACTGGTTCAAATGATTCAAGTAAAGTGCACATCCAGTGAAGGTTTCAAAAGAACCAGAAAACTACACATTGAGAAATAATTTTCAAACAATCCAATAAATCAAGTAAATTATTTACTGGTTCACAAATAAATGATCCAGTAAACAATGTATTCAGTAAATGACTCACTCATTCAAATTGATCCAAAGCAAGTTTCCATTGAAATATTCAGAGATTTCTGAAAACAAAGTAGCTTTTGGTTCATTTTAATTTTTTATTCACAATTTGATTTATTTCAAGCAGCAATTTGACAAACTAGCATGTTTTTTAAAACACTGATTCCCAAAATTGATAAATAGCAAACGTGTTTCATGAAACAGTCCCCCGGCTCTCACTCAGTAACATTCATGTGAAGTTAGGAATGTGTGATTGATTGGAACACTCTGGAGGAGGAAGGTTGAAAAACAAAACAAGTCCTGAGAATATCGTAGCAAAATAGAGAAAAATGAGTGAGAAAATCCCTCTGCCCCAGGGAAAGGATGATGACAGGGTGAGATAGAGGAAGGGATTGAGGGATTCACAGGGGCGACAAGGCCTCCATCTTTTTGGGAGAACCTGACAATCAAACTATTAAATAACCTTTACAGTCTTTATGTTTGGTATGGGAATCATATCAGCCTTCCAAAAATTTCCCTCAGAATCTAAATTCTTGTATTTCCCCTCTCTCTCCACATTGTTCAATCTCTACCTTTCATTTACTTCTGATATCTTTTTGATTAATGCACATTTAAGGGACGCAAGCAGAACTTTTACTTTTAGTACTGTAGATATTTCCAAAAGGTTTCTTTGAACAGTTTTATGTTTTAATGTGTTTTACTAAAAAACATGGAAGTCACTCTCATCATTACACGTCCAGGTCTCTCCCCATTCACGACATCACCATAGCAACCAGGCAATTTCTCTTTTACGAAGTCTCCACGGTTACCAGCCTCCTCTCATTCATAACCGTTGCCGCAGCAACAGTCCCACTGTCATTGATGGAATCTCTGGATTGCCGGGGCAACCAGGACAGTAGTGAGAGATAAAAGCGCACCTCTGGATTGCTCTCCCTTTACTCTGCATTTTAAAAAAGTAGATTCTTTAACTGACCACTGTGTCACAATTGAATACCTAATAACCAGTGGCTTCCTTCAAGATCAACCAGCTCTTGTGAGTCCTCCAGCTTACGTTAGTGCCAAATCTAGGTCATCCTGATATGAAGCCGAACTCTACATTATTCAGTACTTTACACTCAAGCCAGAGCATCTGGGAATACACTGTATTTATGCAGTACATAAGGGGTTTGTTTAGGGAGCATGATAGGAATCTGCTCTGGTCAGGAGCACTGTTTACTTGACTTTGAAAGCAGAATCAGAAAATTGCTGGTAATCGATTGGTTGGTACATCTTTTTCTATAAAAAATGCCACTAAGTACCAAAATATTACCAATTAAAAAATGTAATTAATACTAATAGTATTGATGTGCTCTGGACTGGTCTTGAGACCCATTTTGTGTTATGTCGGTTTTATCATTGAACCAGGTTTCTTTGGTCGAGTCTTGCTCATCTATTTTGGGTCTCTGTCTGTTACAGTCTTTGTTTTGTGCAACTGAACAAATCTGCTCCAAGAATTTTTGGAGAGTACATATTATTACTTTTACCAGGGGGTATTAAATTCAGTGACTACAGGCCTGTGTTAATCATTTTGTTCCAATTACATTTATCAATTTATGAAAAACATTTTTTTTTACAAAGGGTCAGTTAATAAATGCAAACATAAGAAGTTTCCGCTTCAGAAGAACGGCTGTCGATGAGCACAACTGTATTTTGTGTCTATTCTTTGTTATAAAACCTTACCTTAAGGTTCTCCAGCATCAAATTTGGTTGTTCTGAGAACTTTAATCTCAATTTTAAACAATTTATTGTTCAAAGAGCCCAACAATCCAAGTGCAATCGTAAATCTTTAAGTAAAATATATATTATCATCACGTGTACATATCAACTTTATTGGGAAAAAAATACAGACAAATAATAAAGCAATGGTTTAACAGAGCAAAAATAGATAAATAGAGTTCTGCTTAACACCACTTAAGTGTCTCAGAAACATCCCTAAACACCCTACTTCTCCGTCTAAGTTTCCGCAGCATCCTCACAGCTCTCTCAATTTTATTTGGACGCTTCCCCCTATTAGTCCCTCCCTTCTGTGTTGCATTTGTGATGAAAGAAAATGTGAAAGAAACAAGGAAAACCTCTTCCACCCTTTACCTCACACTGATGCAGCCACATATATATACTGTACAAAAACACTCAGCATCCATTACTGAGAGCCTCAATTTCTTTCTCTCTTTCACTTTCTGTTATTGCTCTTCTCTCCGTCCTTACGTTGCAACTAGGATGTCCGTGGTCTTCTCAAGGACATGAACATTTTCAGCAGCACACACAAGCAAAGAATGGATGCTAATGTTTGTAGCATGACGAGTGTGTATGTGGGGGAGCGGTGTGTTTGTGTGTCATCGAGAGGTTTTTTACCTGTGGATATTGTACCTCTGCCATCTCTTCCATTATCATGATTGCTTTGCAGTCCCTTACAGAAAGATATCCTTCCCTTCACCTCCATATGCTGAAGACTTTACCCACACACACCAACCTTATATCGATAAGGTTCTGTCACCTCTGCTCGAATGCAAAAACAAGGGCGGCGTGAAGGTTAGGTGGTTAGTTACATAAGATGGGCCGTGCATGAAGTTTAAAGGTACTTTGTTTGGTCCCAGCTGAATGACCGGATCATCCCAACCAAAACACACGGCATAAGTGCTTGCATGGGGCCCCAGATCATCAGAGATTGGTAGCTATGGTTTGTTTCTTCAAACATCATTTGGGGAGAATCTCACCAACCCACTGTCTGCTTCTCAAACAGCTGCTTTGTGATGGGTTTTTTTCTACAAGCTTCACTTTGAAATCCTTGAATGTCTTGTATGTCTTGGCTGTGCTGGGAACTTCAGAATCTGATTGATAAACTGCTTGATAAAAACACTTGGCTTCTATAGCACTTGTTGATAACAACAGCACTTGTTGATAACAAGAGAGGCTCCTAATCTCAGCTAGTTTCAGTCACAAAAAATATCTGGGAGCCAGAAATCTTGCCAATTGACAGGCGGTACTTTACACACTTATACAACCATTTCTTCGACAGAAAAATTTTCAAAATGAGCAGGAGATTAAATACTTCTTAGCCTCATATGGGTCATTCACAAACTAGGAGTCAGACATGGAAGAAGAGCAGTAGTTTATTCCAGAAGTATATTTAGTCCAAAGTCCCATCTCACTGGGGAACACACAGGAGAAGACCAAGCAGATTGAGGGCAAGTTTTATCGCCGATGATGCTGGGGATCTTTGGTGAACATGATGCTGTAAAGCTGCTTTATTTCCACATGCCTCCAGTGCCTAGCAGTGGCCACAGCCCCAAAACAGGCACGTCAGATGAATTATTAACTAAAACTTTCACGGAATTGTGAATCATACAGATTTGTGTCATACAGTGTGACCCAGAGAGCTCTGCCTTTTACTGAAAGTTATTGATCATTACACCAGATCACCCCCATGGTCCTCTTTATTCTATACAAGGTCTTCTATACTTAAGTAAAAGCATGTATGCTGTGAATAGGAAAAAAATAAATTTATTTTTTTATTTGTAGATAAGTTTTAGTAGGATGCCACCAACTGTTAATTAATGGTTTAGTTTTTTAGTATTGTGTGCATGTATGGGTATAGAGGTACTGGGTCTAGAGGTGAAGGGAAGGAGGTTCTTTTCGTAATGTGAAAGAACATTAGGAATAAGCCTATAAACAAGCAAGGCTATATGTCAGGACTTAATCGGAAACCGGACTGGTGAATAAATGCTCTTCCACTGCATTGAATTATATTAAATAAGCCTCTTTATGTGAGAGTAGACGGAGAGAGCAAGGGTGTCGGATAAAGTGTGAAAAGCAAGGGGAAGGAGAGAGAGCAGAGAGGAGAGTCTTCTTTGGCTTTCTACGGTTCATGCTGATTACATAACATCACTATGGAAACAGCTGTACATGTCAGCACTGAGGTGTGTCCAGGAAAAGAGAAATCCCACTGATCATGAATCTGCTGTTTTAATAATAAAACTCTACGTTGTGCACTACCTTTCTACAATTCCACTTCAATTCCCCAGATTTTCGACACATTTTGAATTCTTTAACTCTCACTTACAACACAAAACAATACAAAGTAACATATATAATACATTTATACAAATAAAATAAATGTAAACATGAAACAATATTTTATTTTACCTCCAGATCTCACAATTCCAGAACAAACAGAGCATTGCTCAGTTGACTAACAGGGCGGGGCCAAGAACACGACTGTCGAAAATGGAAACAATAAAGGTGCACAATTCTAATTTAGGTTTAAGAATGAAAACTTTGCTGCTACAAATAATCAGAAACTTAAAAAAGATGTAGCAACAAAACAAAACCACACCTGAATAACACACCAACAGAACAGCGTAATTTCTTTACAAAATGTTAGAAACCCTACTCTTCTTATCAAATATTCCATTTATCAAATGTTTACCTTCCTAAATGTTGTTCGCGTTCCTAAATGCGATAACTCCATGGTGCGTTTATTTTTTTCACAAAATGCTTCCATTTTTTTTTTTTTTTTTTTTTTTGTTAAATGGTTCAAAATACAATAACAAAAAAAAAATGATATTGAATCAAGTGGCTGGTTCCATAATAGATCAGTAAAGCAAAGTTATCCACCACCCAGTCAAGTAAGTATACATCCTGCAGTCTCTTCTTTCACATGCCAGTGACTTTGGGAAGTCTTCGCTGCAATTTATTGACTGTGATCAGCTGGAAAATGCCTGATTCTGTTCAGTTTTCATGGAATGATTAGGAAATGATTCAAAACTTTTTCTACAGATAACAGGCGCCGTTTTTGCACCTCCTCAGCCCCTGATCTTCGTTGCGTATTCTTTGGTTTAGTGGACTTATGGCATTTTGACAAACCAGGGCTGCATTAAATGGCAAGTATAGTGTTTTTTGGAAAGTTGATTATGGTCTGGGCAGCATGGTGGCGCAGTGGGTAGTAAAGTGGTCTTTCAGAAGGTTGTCAGTTCGATGCTCGCCAGTGATCTTCCTGGAAGGAGTTTGCATGTTCTCCATTGTTCTTGGGTGGGTTTCCTCCGGGTACTCCGGTTTCCTCCTCAATCCCAAAAACATGCAGCAGTTTAATTGAAGATTTTAAATTCCTCTTCAGTGTGAATGTGTGAGTGAATGATGCCCTGCGATGGACTGGCAACCTGTCCAGGGTGTACCTAATCTCACCTAATGTGCACTGGAGATAGGCACCAGCAGGCCCCCGTGAACCCGAAAAGGAAAAAGCGGGTTGGAACATGAATGAATTATTATGGTCTTTCCAAATGTGAAAAAATGCACAGATTTGGCGCTGACTTGTTTATTTTTTTTAATGCCGTTTATCACGTTTTGGAGCCAAACTCCTCAAATAATTAGCATGGAAAGTTTGTCTAAGCAACCTTATTATCCTTCCTACATATACTCAGCCACCTGCTTCCTTCCGACAGTAAATTGGCAACCCTCCACCTGCTCATCTCTTCTTTTACATTTCTCTGGGCTGCAATCTTTCCCTAGAACACTGAGCCCTTTCTTGGACAGTTAACCTAGTATAATATATCATTAATGCTTGTGTATTTATGGCTATATCTTGAGTGTACGCTCATGGCACAACATTGCTATTATGTACTATAAGGAATGCACCATGAAAGTAACTCTTCCACCAGTGACTTGCGAATGAAGCGAATTCTCATGTGATCCCAATTAATCATCAGTGTCCCAAGGTTTTCAGAGCATGGGGTCCCTAACACCACTGAAACCTGCCTGAATTCCTAAGAACTGCACCGCAATTCTCGACCTCAAGGTTTCATTGAGATTCTTGCTCGCTCTTTCAGTGTGTGCCAGCAGTGAAGTCACAGATTGGCATGAAGCTGTAAGCCAGTTGTCTGCTCAGTCACGACTACAAATCTGCTAAGTAAGAGCTGCACAATCGTGACACACACTCACAAGTTGTAAAAGTTACACAGTATGTGTGTTTATTTCTATTACATAGCAGGGTTTTTTTCAGGTGTTCAGAAGCTGACTGACCATGAGCTCTTTCAGTCAATGACCCAAAGCAATCCCTGTTCAGCAGGGCCATGCAGAGATCTTTGGAGGGGGAGGTGCTCAAAGTGATAAAGGGACACATGAAGCACAAATTCGAAACACCATACAGAAACATAGAGGTGGAGGTACTCTATATACACAAAGCTATAATTCAAGTAATTCACTGAGGATTTTGAAGACAGTATAGTAAATTTTATTTAAACCCCCTTCATTAGACACTGGAATATAGTGGTCACTGTTCCTGGAGTCATTATTTATTTATGTGTAAATGTTATAAACAAGACATTTTACTGATATGTTTATTAAACTAATTAACTGAACTATAAACACAAGGAAAGCATTGCTTAACAGTAAAATAACAAAATAAACATCTGATGCACTTTGCCCATGATAAGAGAAGCCTGACAAAGCTTTCACACTGTGTGTGGGTAAGTATTATCAATATTTCTATAATCATGGAGTTGCTGATGATTACTTGTAAGAAAAAGTTTTAATATTACAAAAAGTTGCTGTGATTTTAGTATTAGCAAGCTAATCTTTTCAGTTGCTTGCAAAACATTTAAAGATGTTAGTGCATTTGCTTATTCAGACACATAGTTGCAGTTCACTCTTATTTTTTTATACCATAAAAAAAGACATAAATAGTGTCAACGTTTTAAAACCTGTCATTGAAACTACTGCGTAGAGCATTTCACCGCAGGGTGGTTATTCCGGAACAGCGGTGAGCGGTCGTCTTAGCAAAGCTTTCATAGGGCATATGGGGGCCGTGAGGGCAAGTCGCGGATCATGTGACTAATCGAGGTAGATCGAGGTAGATTGATTCACATGCAATACCAATAGCTGTGTCTCAATCCAACAGCTGCAACAACCGCTGGTTAACGTGACGGTCTAGCCTCTTTTTCTACTTTTGTTTTTTGGTACTTTACTTATACTGCCTCCAGCTGAATCCGTAGTTTGAAACAAGAAATGAACAAAGGAAATATTCATATTTTTTATCAAGGGATTCTTTTATATTTAGTTATTATGTCTTTTAAAAAAATAATTACATTTTTTTTGCCCCTTAATATATTTTCTAATGTTTTAGTTTTTTTTTTTTTTTTTTTTAATTGATCTGTTTCTTGATTTGTTTTTTGTCTTTCCTCTGGATCTGGCAGTGAGGTAAGACTTCAGCCAGTCCAGGGCAGTGCCGGAGATACCCTTAGTGTGGACTGATTGTTTACCGTGTCGAAGGATACATCATTGAATGGCCCGTGGAGGATGGTCGCAATGCACCCTCCAAATTCAGGGGAAAGGAGGATGCATTTGAACACACTTAAAGGACCCTTTGAGTTTTGGCGAAATGGGACAGGAGAATGCAGACTTCTGCCTTGAGACACAGCAAATATTGAAAAAAAAATCACTTTGACAAAGGTCACATTGGGCATCAGTAGGCAAACGGAAAGGTGCTTTTTGCCCCCTTCACTCTCTGCATGTGGCTGCAGCTCAGAAGTGCATTCATGACACACCGAGAAATTCTAAGAGGTGAATCTTCAATGTACAGTATGGAAGCAAGGTCTTTGAACACAACATCCAGACGTAACATATGTTCTAACTGAAAATTTTCTCAATGCAGCTTTAAATAATTAAAATTAAGAGTAAAGAACTGAAAAAATTAAGTGTAAAACAACTTCAAGGTCATGAAAAACTCCTGGAAGCTGGTTGTGTTGGCAGTGGACTAAACTGTGATGGTCCTGTTACAGCCGCTGCCCATTCTCTGCCTGTCTTCTGATAAAGATGGCTGAATAAACAGTGTATCTCTAGATCACATGCATAACTTTTTCTAAGAAAACCCTTCTCTTTTTTTCGTTCCTCTTTTTTTTCCTCTACCTCACTCTCTTTCTCCCTCTTCATGCTTTCCATCCATCTCTTTTCTTTCACACACTCTATTTTTCTTTCCTTTTTCTCACACTCTCTTTTCCCTCTCTCTCCCTCTTACTCTTTCTATCGGTTTCTTCTCGTTCTCTCTTTCTCTTTACCTCTCCTCTGTTTCTATCTTGCTTGAAACATCCTTAAGAAAATGGCTCTGATCACTACTCACTAATCTTGAGTAGTTTTTGGAAGAGCTACGTTTCACTTATACTTTGAGTCGTATTTAGGACAGATACTTTTACTTTTTTTTTAGCAAGTAACGGTACTTTTACTTGAGTATGATATTTCAGCACTCTTTATACCAATGCGTGAATACCAAATGTGGTAACGTGAATCTTTTTGTGTGACTTAAATGTAAAGCTTTAATATTTAATTTCATATTTAGGGATTACAAACAAGTATGCATTTTTTTGTTTTAGAAAGGTGTGCAGTCTTAAAGCATACAAAATTTGCAGCTAGAGAAAATATGTAAGATTATTTCATTTAATTACCAAAGCACCCTTGCTCTGAGAGGGCAATATGAGAGGCAGCTGATGCTTACAAATATGTTCAATGTGCACACACAGCAGTCGACAGTGAGTAAAAAGTGTGTAGTGAGGATGTAGCTAATGATAAGCCATGTTCAGTATCACATCTGCCTGTGTGCGAGTGCGAGTATACAGTAAGGATCTGTCCGTATCTAAAAGCGGGGCTAGTTGATTGATCATCTGCGGTAGTGAAAAGCAGGTTACTGCAGCAGCAACACGCTCTCCCTGCTCCCATATGTTTCCTTCCCTTCTTAGTCCTTTCCCTTTCCCTCCCCCTTCAACCCTTTCCTCCATGTTCTTCCTTTTCCCTCTTCTTCTCATCATTTCTACTTTTCCCCATTCCCTATAGAAAGATACTCCATGATTGGTTGGCCATGAATTGCTGGGTTTTGGATGGTGACATTAGGTCAATGTCTTTAAATTTTATTCAAAATGTATTACAATATCATCATGAATTTTAAACAATTGTCATTGTGTACTTTAATTAAATGTTTACTGGTATGTATTTGCAATGAGTTTGGCTTAATTATAATTATTTTTCCATTTTTTTACAGTATGGAACAAAATATTGAAAAATGAAAATCATAATCCCAAAGTTAAAGTTGTTTTATGAGTATAGCAAAACATTTATTCCCATGCAGCTCATTGTGCAAATAAATAAATTAAATCTGTGCAAGGCAATAATATCACCATCAAAAACAGCATTTATTCAGCACAAAGCAGCCAAAAGCTACCAAGGTTCAAATGAAATTTTTACTTGAACTTTTCATTATTCTTGTGACTAGAGCTCAACAATTCTTTCCACAACAGACACCGCTCTCTCTCTCTCTCTCTCTCTCTCTCTCTCTCTCTCTCTCTTTCTCATTTTCCAATATTCCAAAGCCCAGGGGAGTGGAGTAATGGAGTCACATGATCCTGTCTTCTTTAGCACTGCAATACTATAACACATACACAAACACACACACACAAACATCTCTCTCTTTATCTCTCTCTCTCTCTCTCTGCTTCCCTGTGCACTGACATTTCAGACTTGCCCTGATGGCTGATCCCTGCAGGGCTGCTGTGATCTTGCCCTGTGTTTGAGAATCCACCCATGTGTGCATGTGTGTATGTGTGCAGGCTCATTAACACCAGTCGGACCAGTGTCCCACCAGGCTTCAAATGTTGGTTACATTGCTTGACACAATGCTTCACATTATAATATCAGTATAAAATTTGAGAAGCAATTAAAAACAAAAAGTATAATCACAATTACTCAATGTTTATTTTTTAACACCCAATATCTAGTGTACTGTTCATAGTTAATACCAAAAGGTTCTTCGATTTATGTCAGAATCAGACACTAAACAAGTCAGTGATTTCCATTTCTACCTCATAGCTTTACCCCTCCCCAGGCTAAACTTTAACGGCTGTATGGACCAACGTTGCAAAACAGTCTACGATCTACCTGAACAACGAAGTTCACAAGTTCATAAACCACAGTCGAAACCAGTCAGTATCAAATACGTCACAAATCAACCAGTCAGAACACAACAAAAGTCAAGGCACAACTAATCTGAACTTGTGACAAAACTTGTCGGTCTGAATCAATTATTGTAGATGCCCATAACATCAATGCTCATAATGCTAATTGTGTATGATTGTAACTCACCCTGTGAGCACGACAACAAAGTCCATTACGTTCCAGCCATTTCTCAGGTAGGAGCCCTTGTGGAAAGCGAACCCCAGTGCCAGAATCTTAATACCCGACTCAAAACAGAAAATAGCAATGAAATAGGGCTCAGTCTCTTCCTGCAATGGAAAGAAGACATAGGAGAATATTTTTTCACATAAATACTGTGTTACTCAGGGATAAATACATTTATAAATTTGGAATTCAATATATATATATATATTTTTTTTTTTACAAGTGAAAGAAGTTCACAAATAAAGATGTAATTCTCCACTGTAATTCATTCTTATTTTGTACTGTAAACTATAGCGGTCATTGTTTATGATTAGAGAACACACATGCAAATCAGGCATTTGAATGAAATAATTATCATAAATGTGGATGAATAGACTTAAGGGGGAAAAAAAAGTGAATATTAGGACTCTGGATATATATTTTAATATGTTCAGGCGTGTAAGTATCTGTGAACAGAGGGCAGTTACCAGTCGTTCTGAGAGTGGAGTTTTGTCTCCATCAGGTAAGTGCTGTTCCAGGGCCAGGACGATGCAGTTGGCAATGATGGTGGTCAGAATCATCCACTCAAATGGAGTGCAAGAAAAAGTTAAGGTCACAACAAACCAAAAAATCAACTAGAGATCAAAGAATCAGCAGAGCAACCATCAACAACCATTAACAAGACATTTCATTGCATGTCCTAAATTGTACTTTTTTTGATCATAAAACTGTTTAATGATGCAGTAATGTTTCGCTTTTATACTCCGTTAATAGATCACAAACACTTTTTTTTTAAAATAACCCCAGTTTAAACTTTGTTATACTATAAAAACATCACATCACCAATAAATCAGGCAGATTTAAATATTTGCATGTGCAAAGTCTGAATAAACTATGTGCGCTGAAGTGTGAGTGATACAGAGCTGCAGGCTTGAGCTCACACACTGTATACACACAGACATGAACATACAGAGGGCCGCAGGGCTGTATTAAACAGATGAGTGTGGACAGTTTCAGCCTGGCTGTAATAGAGCTCTTATTATCCAGTTGCCGTGTGTGTTTCTATACCAGCTGCCATTGGCATTGATGCAACACAAACACATACACTCACACAAACCAATGATTTGTCATATGTGTGACATGCATACTGTGAGCTTAAATGCGATGACAGCCAAGATTGTATAACAGCTGAGCAGGACACTGATTTTTCAAGATTCAAAATTTTTCTCGGCAAATGTATTATATTTATATCAGAAATAAATGATTTTGCATTAGCATATTGTTCTTATACAATGCGCAAGGAAATCAATCAATGGGAGAGTTTGTACAGTGTCACTGTGGCTGTAAAAATGGTCACAGAATTGTGATGCACCCGGTGAACAGCGACCCCACAATCTCTTCAGTGATGAAAAGTGGAGATGGAGAAACATAGTAGAGACACAACAGAGAAAACACGGGAGTTCCAAGATGCCAGGAACCCATCATGGAGAGTCAGGGGGCTTGAAGCGTAGGACTGATACAGAAGGAAGGGAAGGAATGGCTTGAAAAGGGGAAGTGCAGATGGTGAGGAAACAGGGATATTTTACACAGGTGCAGTGGAAGATTGCCTAAGTAATGGAGCGCAACCGTAATGAAACACAAGCAAAGGCCTAGCAGGCATCTTGGTTTGCCATGTGTGATGTAATTACATAGCATCTATAGTTTTGCAAGTCATTAGTTGATGAAGTTTCTTGTCATTTAATAATAATTCATGTTCATTTAGAAAATCAGAAAATTAACCTTAGTAAATTAGACCTTAGTACCTACTTACCTAGTAAATATGGCATCCTAGCTTTATGGTATTAATGTAAGCATACTTTTGGGAGATTGAGCACACCTTTTGAGTAAATTTCTGAGATTTTTGAGTAAACCCCTCAGGTGTATGAAAACACTTTTGGTTTAATAAACACTAAGTAAGGTAATCAGACTTTCCTTTACCGATTAAACAGTCTTCGTGGATAAAGGAAAAAAGCAGGTAAGGAGTCTATTTCCAGTGGAGGTCTTGACATGCCAGAGAGGAAACGATAGAGGTGGGCTGAACAGAATCATACAGAGCACTTCAGCAAATTGCTGATGTAATACGTCCAGTGCAGGGAATGCTTAGTTTATCACTTTATTTGACTGATACATTTAGCAAGAGTGAAGGTGGAGCTGTGCATATATTGCATGTCACTACAGGGGGAGGTCCAATATCAACATAGTGACATAGATCTATAAATTAGGCCACTTCAACGCTAACTCTAATAAAAGCAGTTAAAAAAACGTGACAAACTAAAAACATCTCTGTAGCTTCCAGCAGTTCTTACATGTTAAAAGCAACAAAACGTGTACAAATAAAGGACTGCTAATGTATTTGCCAATACACAGTTAGCAAAAGGCTAAGATGGCTAATGAACAATGCACGTTAGGAGAATTAAAATAGTATCCATGGTAACCACAAGGGTGCTGAATTGATCATGTGCAGGGTGTTTGGTCTGACAAACATAACATAGAGTGCAGAAGACAGAAGTGTAGCTCAAATTCGTTCATTTCTTCTCCTCTTTTTTGTTTCTAAAACAGAAACATCATAGTACTTTGCTGAAAATATTATTCGGCTAGATAACTAAAGCTTTCTAGCTAGTAATGCTGCTGTTATAATTCACAGCTCAATTTAATGGTCCGAACAGAGATTTAGAGCTTGAAAATGTAGGAGGGGGTTAGACAGAAGGAAAAAAGGGGAGTCTACATGTATTTAATAAAGGGAGGATAGACCTGGGTCATAGAATCTCAAATTCAAGCATATATTGTACATATTAATAAGCCAATATCATTGGATTTTAATCAAATTGTTTTTTAATAACTTATAACTTCAATACAGTGGTACTGTATGATACAAATGCTTCCAAGGTCCGAAAAACACCAACAGCTCTGCTCTGTTATCCGCTTGTTACGTTTTACGTCGCGCTTCCGGGTCCTGGCACTCCATTCTCTCATTTAAAACACTTTCCACTCATTTTGAAATCAAGTGAAACATTTATGCAATAGATTACCAATAATGTGCTATAACCAAAGATAGAGTCAAGGTGTCCTAAAAGAAATATCGCTTGTAACGTGGAGAGTGCTGTTCTGTACTGCAAGTTAGAGAAACCCAGTGATACGTTCTCAGAAGCGCTCTCTCCATCCCTTCTCACACACTTGGTACTGTCTACGCTTGTGCTTGTAACCATGCTACTGTTTGTAATTCGTGAAATATCTTAAGAAAGTTTCATTCGTGGTGCCGTAATGTTTTCTGCCATCTGCTCTGTTCCACCTCCTCCGACACTTCTCCACATCACTTCACTCGCAAAGTAAGGTTTCACATTTGTGTAACTTGCATATTACTTATTTTGCATGTGTTTTATTCTGTTTTTTTATTACATGAGCAGTGTGTAGATTTAAGGATTGAAGAAATTTTTTTTTTCTCGATTTTCTGGTTTTCCTTTTTTTATCAACTTATACTGTTGTTTCTGAGAGCCATTGCACGAATTAGGCGTTTTACATGTAAAACTTGCTTCGAGATACAAAAGCCACCCTGGAACAGATTAATTTCGAATCCCGAGGTACCACTCTATACTAATATGTTATTATATATGTACACAGAGAGATCATTGCTTGTTCTTCATTCAGCAAATGAACTACATAGCAACAAACAAAGCCACTTAAAAACAACTGAGAAACAGTATCTCACAGTACAATGTTTACACCCTAATTTACAGTGACCATCCATGACTATTATTATTATTATTATTAAATATCTTACTTAATCCTTTTAAGAATGACTACGGTTGTTAAAGCTGTGAAGTCTCCTGTTCTGTCCAGGAAACTTCCATATTTTACGCCCCTCACCATCCCATATTATAATCTTCCTTTAAATTGCAAGTATTATAATATTGTGTTGGTGCTGTTTAAACCTTTTTATTTTTTAAATGTTGTCAATTCCACAAGTAGCATAAACCAACCCCCATGTCTCTTTGATTCTCCTAACCTGAGATAGGCACGTGCAAAAATTGTTGCTATGGTAAATAGTCTGATTGCTATGGAGGGGTCAGTGACCTAAAATATTGTTCCCCATGTCAATACAAGTAAAAGACATCAATCCCCATGTCTCTACGATTTTCCTAAGGTGAGATGGAGATATGCCATATTGGTTGCTATGGTAACCACTCTGATTGTTATAGAGGGGTCTGTGACTTAATAAAATGTTCCCCATGTCAATACAGGTAAAACAACACAACCATTGTCTCTCTTTGACTTTCCTAAGCTGAGATAGAGATGTGCCATATTGGTTGCTATGGTAACCAGTCTGGTTGCTATGGAGGGGTCATTGACCTAATATATTGTTCCCATGTCAATCCTAGTAAAATAACACAACCCCTGTGTCTCTGTGACTTTCCAAAGCTGAGATAGAGATATGCCATATTGGTTGCTAGGGTAACCAGTCTGGCTGCTATGGAGGGGTCAGTGACATAATATAATGTTTGAGCTGTCACCATAGGGGAAACTTACCAACCCTCATGTCCCCCCAAACACTTCTCACTTGATTTTTCTTCTGTTGGTGCTCCTTTTTTACAGTCCCATCATTAGTTTTCTGTGTGTTTGTTGCTTCCTCAGAAAGTAAGACTGGTTACTGGTCTTTAATCTTAACCTCATTATATTTTAGTCTGCTCTTAGTGTTATCCCCATCTTTATGTTGAGGCCTTTCCTGTGTTTTGAGTTTGGTTTTTACTTTCCCAACCTTATTTTAAACTCATTGAGGCTTTCATCACAAACCTGAAAAATTCTAAGGGCAATTCTCTCAAAAGACATTGAACTACTGGAATAGTGACACATTAACCTTGGCTAGTTCTACTATTTTACCCAATGGCATTAATGACTAATTAATGCATTTTATCCCTATACTTACGCATTTTCTGTATGACAGCCAAAAACACAAATATACCCAGACGACACAAGCAGAGACACACACACGCACACACACCATACACTCTCCATTATCAAGCATCAGCATTTTGACGCTTCACTGCTCACAACTAAAAACCCCATATTGTATTAACTGAAGCAATCAAGAGGAGAGACGTATAATATGGTAGTTTATCGCTTCAGGCTTTAGAAACGATTCAAGGCCTGGTGGGTCACATGACCTCTATTCTCAGCACTTTTGCATTGTGCTGTGTGCCTTGCTAAAAATTGGAGCCAACTTATGTACCATCTTGCTAAAAAAACTGGAAATTAGCTTTACAATGCACATCAAAGTTTAGAACACATATAAGTTTAGAACACATCAAAATGAATGTCATTTTAATGTAAAACACGTTATCTCACAGTTCATTTAATATTTATGTGCATTTTTTGTATGTTTTTTTTACTTATACTTTAGAAAATATTTGATATATATATATATATATAGATGGTGTTTACTTTTTCTGTATCTCTCCCTCTTTCCCAAAGCTTCGTGCTGAATTGGGGCAATAAAAGAGAGAGGGGATGGTTAAGGACATGGAAGTCATGCATTTGCATACCATTGCAGAGGTTTCCAGAGACATTGTGCCTGGAAGTGAAGAGCAGGTAAGAGAACTATGCAGAAGAGCCAGAAGTTGTGAACCACAGATCTGACAGCCCTGGAGGTCCTTGAGGCAGTCTTTTAAAAGCAACTGGGAGAAGGCTGTGATTGGATAACGGTTTCATTGGAGGTGTGGCAGTGGAAGTGGCGAGTGACTGTTGATAAGATAGATAGATAGATAGATAGATAGAGAGATAGATAGATAGATAGATAGATAGATAGATAGATAGATAGATAGATAGATAGATAGATAGACTGATTGATTGATTGATTGATAGACTGATTGATTGATTGATTGATTGATTGATTGGTTGATTGATTGGTTGATTGATTGATTGATTGATTGGTTGATTTTGTGACTGTGTCTCTTTACAATGAACTGAATCTCTGACATTCTTCTTATACAAATATGAGTTCTTCAGTTGAGACAGGTGAGGCCATTATGGAAATAAAAAAATAATTAGATGATTATATTTAATTCACTAATGTGTACTTTATAGTTATTTTAAATTTAAATTCCATTTAGGAATGTTTTTTTATGAACAGCTTATTTGTGTTTCTTGTGTCAAACAATCTCTCAAGAGATCTCTCAAGTGAGGCACACAGCTACCCAGCCTCAAGCTAGGGGGCAGTAATGATCCTTTAATAAAAAAATACATAAATAGAGAGATATATGTATATGTTTTCTTTTTCACGCTATCCCTGCACTCCAGTTTAAGGCTGCTAAAGAAATTCAAGCCAATTAAAAGCTAAAAGAAAACGAAGAACAGTCGAAATGAACTCAGCAAGCACCAGGCTGCTCTCCGTTCCCTTGCTTTCCAACTCTCTTTGGTTAAGCTCCTCCTTATTTGTAGCCTTTTTCCTCCACAATTCCTTGGTTTTTCCTGCACAGGGACATGAAGCAAGAGTGTGCATGTGATCCATCATGCTAAAAAGCCTTCAGTTATTAATTCCCCCTCCTGTTCTATATTCGCTCCACTAAAAATAGATCCATGTCAAATTAAAGAGTCTGCTTCTCCCTATCCTCTGGAACTCATTGTTTTGTGTCTTAAGAATTTTACATGAAATTGTACCTGCTGCATTAAGGACAAGGTAAAGTTAGGTTTGCAGAAATTGTGTTCATGTTGGTAGCCTCTACTCATTAACTCCCTTGATCATGGAGTGGTTTAATGGTTTTGATTGTGGTGGGTTTGAGTTACCAAGCAAGCAATTGCTGTATGAAAACTGCTCACACAGACGCATGGTTTCACTGATGCAATATGGAGAAAGATCCTGATTCTGCACCCCCCACAACAGTGTATTCAACATAAACATTGCTCATTCTTGAGGATAGGTGGAAAGACAGAATATTTGATCAGTGTGATTTTGTTTATTCTTGTGAAAATTAAAGGAATTGATCTGCTTAGCTTTAGGCCATGCTGAAGGAAATTCAGTTTTCAGAAATTTAATTTCTCTCGCGTATGACTCTCACAACTGCTGTGTTTAGTCTCTCTCTCTCTCCTTTTCTGGTTCCTTGTTTCCTTCATTTGCCCCACCTGTGTCAGGAATCACACGGTTGTTTATTATTTGAACGGCATTCTAGCGTTTTCTGTGGTCTCCTGATGTATGTGAGTGAGTGAGTGAGTGAGTGAGTGAGTGAGTGTGAGAGAGTGAGAGAGTGAGTGAATGAGTGTGAGAGTGAGAGTGAGAGAGTGTGAGAGTGTGTGAGAGTAAGTGAGTGAGTGAGTGAGTGAGTGAGTGAGAGAGTGAGTGAGTGAGTGTGAGAGAGTGAGAGAGTGAGTGAACGAGTGTGAGAGTGAACGAGTGTGAGAGTGAGAGAGTGTGAGAGTAAGTGAGTGAGGGAGTGAGTGAGGGAGTGAGTGAGGGAGTGTGAGAGTGCGAGAGAGTGAGTGAGTGGGTGGGTGGGTGAGGGTGAAGGTGAGAGTGAGAGTGAGAGTGAGTGAGTTTGGGATCATGACCCTGGCCTCGGAAATAACATGATTTCCCATGTGTTCGTGTTCTTTTTTTTCTATCTTCTTGAGAGTTTCTCCCTTCATTGCCTTAATCACTAATTTTCCTCTTCTAGATCCTTGATTACACTGAGATTTTTCCAACGTGTGCCTTGTTGCCTTTCTGCCCTTTGTAAAGCTTCTTACATTTTCCTCTCCCTAAACTAAAGGTCATTCTGTTGCACATCCCTAGTGACTCCAGAGAGTGAGTGTTAGCTTTGTGTGCTTTTTATCTTTTCTCCAGATTTCTCTTTCGTTTTTGAACTCTTGTGTCGCTTGAGGACCAGTTTTCTTTGTTCCTGGTTATCAGAGAATTTCGTGTTTTTACTTTATGGCTGTTCAATAAAGACTTGTGTTTTTTTCTACCTACATTTGGGTCTCCTTGGTCATTGAATCATAACACCATGATTAAAAAAAAACAACAGCTAATGAACCGCTGATTTTCTCATTCCTGTATGACTGGATTAACAAGAAAATCGACAAGTAATGCTGCCTTACAAAATTAAAACTATTAACTATTTTAAAACTATTTTACTGCTTGACAGAAGAAATCGGTTAATTTTGCCCACAGTTTAAATCAATTATACTTAGTAAGGCTCACAATAATTTGATGGAAAAAAGGAGTTGTGTCAGCTGGTCCCACGCATAGAAACATTATCCACCTGTAGGGTTTGAAATGTATACTGTCTCTTTGTGTGACTTTATTGATCTGTTCTGGCTGAAGTCATGTTTGATTTGAAGTAAAAAATGTTGTGAATACATTTTCTCTACACAGTCTGTGGTTTCAAACACAAATTATTTTTAGCGGTAATCATTTACTTACTATAGATGCAATTAATAGCTCTCCAGAAGGAAAACACCTTGAAGTGAATTGATCGGATGTGGAAAATTTAAATGTGTTTATCATGCAACAGTGTAAAGAAGGATTCTCCTCACTTAAACATCTATGTCTTTGAATAGAAGTATTTTAAAATTATTTGTTTTTCTGGGATTCATTAAAACCATACTTTTATTGTTTAAGACTGCAGGTGTTGCTTTCAAAGCAACTATATTGGTGGCATCAACTCAAGTGTACATGACCTCATAAAGATGACAAAACAGCCAGTGAATATGTTTCTGCTAATTTTACACAAGTCTGAACTAAAGTCAAAAGAAAATAGCTTTGTCTATGCCTGATTACCATCAAGAGGCTATAGAGTACACTGGCACATAAACAGCATGAAATGTTTTTATATCTCTCCAGTCCTGGCTCCTTTGCATTGCCTGCCAGTCATTTTCAAAATACCCATTCAAGACTCTGCTTATTGTTGTTAGGGCGCTACAGGGTTTGGCGCTGCTCTATTTATCAGACCTTTTGATTTTTATAGTATTAAAACCGCTAACTAACTAACAAACCAACAAATAATCAACTAACCTAACAATAGACGATTAATAGATGATTTGTGTGCATTTTCACACATTTTCATTTGAATTACATTGTAAATTATGTTTTATAACTCTTGTGATGTAATGTAAAGCCAAATCTTTTGGAAACCTATACATTATATTTGAAATCAAAATAAAACAATAGCTGGGTTATGTAATTCCTACTTAATTCAAAGATGGAGACTGTCATGTGACTCTTAGTGCAGAAGTGCTTGTTTTTTAAGCATTCTTTTAGGATAATGTTTATGATCGTTTATGACAATTAAATTCTTATGCCAGTTAACCATTTTCCTGTATTGTTTATTCAATCATTTCCCTGATTTCAATAAAAAGCATATTGTCTTCATTAATCTCGTCCCCATTTTTATAGAGGTCCAGAAATCTTTCCACTCCTACTTGTCTCATCTTTTATCCTTCTTTTCAGCTACCCCCCTATCCCTCCAGCTTCCTGTGCATTCTCCCTCTCTCGTTTTGAGAGTGCTATACATCAATCATACAATCTTAATTCAGTCAGAGCACTGTTGCCGCCTCAGCATTTTTCAAGAGAGAGAAAGAGATAGGGAGAGAGCGAGAGATGGAATATGGCATAAACACTGGAAGAACTGACCAAGAGACACAGAAAATGAGAAAAAAAAGAGCGCTTACTTTTTTTGTAGCTTGCTTTGAGTGACAGCTTCAATCCAGTCAACTGTCTTTTTACAAAATGAAAACTAATTGTCAATCTCAAGTAAAAAATGTTAATGACTAAACCACCTTGTCCATATATGGTATTTCCTGTCTGACTGCTGTTCACACTGGGCTGCATGTAGTGCATTACTGTGCTGTTTTCTAGGGCTTCTGCATTGATTGGAGCTCCAGCAAACATACAATATGCCACAGATCACAAACCACCATACTCAGGCATTACATCAACATATTAACAGACACCATTTAGACGCAGTATCTGTGGTATAGTTGATAATTGGATGTTTTCTGTACACTGTGCAACGGTGAGGCTTGTAAGCAAGCCATTAAAACAGCAAGTGGCCAACATTTCTTATGTAATACATACATATCTATGTCAATATGCCAGTTATGTTGTGTGATGCATGAAAAAACATGTCTCAAATCCTGCCGTTGAGCAGGGTCAAACAAGTGCTGATTGGAATTGATGAGTTGATATCAATGGCCAACTGGAATCAGAGAGATTACTGCTAAGCAGTGGGGCAAGAACACCTGTAAAATCTGTGTTTATTAATGTATGGCAAACGTGTCAGCAAAGCCAGGCCCTTAGAACAGAAGCAAAAACGCTTGCCCTCTCAGCAGCCGCAATGCCTAAACTGTCCCTTGGGGGATTTCGGACCTAGGGGAAGGGGCATGAGGGGTAAGCATTTCCTCAACCCATCCGTTCAGACAACCACCAAAATAATCCTCTTCTCATTTCCAGAGGAGAGGAAAATGCTTGGGTCAGAGTGAAGAGGAGTCAAGGATCAATGAGCACTATTGATATCTTAGGACTACAGCAAGCTCGTTGATGAGGTCCTCTGCCCAATCCACTCTGATCTGCTAAACCCTGCTTATGAAGCAAATAAAAAAAATGAATAAATCACAAATTTGTAACTTCCACAGCAGTTATACAAAAAATATTTATGAGGTAAAATAAAAGTACTATTTGTAAAATTTTGTAATCCTTTATTAATTAGTAATTTAGTAATCCTTAATAACTTGGGACAATTGCTTCCAATCCTAGCTGGCATTGAAGTAAAAGCAGAGATCAAAATAATGAAAGTGATCACATGTATCACCAGTTATCTCTGTACTATGGGAGAAACAGAAGTGAAAGAGAAGCTAATGGTGAGAATATTGCTGCTTTTCCACTGCACGACACAGCACAGCTCGGCACAGTTCAGTTTGGTCTACTTGACGTTCCATTGAATTTAGTGTTGAAATAGCCATCATCTTATTTACACATTATTCACATCGTCAGTATTTTCACACTACCCCTTCCATGATTTGATAAACGAAATGAGATCAGGAATTATCTGGAATACAACAATGGATCCTGAACCTGCCGAAGGACTGTTGTGTTTGCTTCTTGGATTAAGGGTGTTTTACATGGGTTT
Source organism: Danionella cerebrum (assembly GCA_007224835.1). NCBI lineage: Eukaryota > Metazoa > Chordata > Actinopteri > Cypriniformes > Danionidae > Danionella > Danionella cerebrum. The sequence goes on from SRMA01026127.1 coordinate 179,255, forward strand.
CCACAGTTGGAAAGATGTTGCTACCGGCTAAAAAAAAAAGTCCTGCATGTGACTGGACCAAACTCTATTTTACTCTAACCAATCAGTGCTCACGTACTTCAAGCTTGCTCTGAAGAGAATGAGGTCATTTCAGAGCGATGAGTTCTAAAACCTCCTCAAAGCGATTTCCAGAAATGGTGTTGGTTCAATGGCCACAACACAGTGTAAAAGCCATTTAAAACTGCTCATTATGTAAACTCTAGAAAAGTCCAGTACAAGTCAAAATGCAAGAGACCTAAATTAAGTGATCATGTTCTTGTATGGGTCAACAGGCACCATTTTAATTAGTATATCAAAATACTGGACCATTTAAGGGTCAAATAAATGGAAAAAAAAAACTTTTGGGAAAAGTTAAAAGTTATTTAAAACATTTCATAGGGATGGTGTGAGGTTTGGCCAATGTACTCTAAAACCTAAATACACAAGGAGTTCACCTGCTCCATCTCTACTTCTTCGTGCTAGGGCCCATGTCTCAGATTTTTCAGATTTAAACAAAAAATGTAACATTGACAGATGACAATACAAGTTCATGCTCAATTTAAACATCACAACTAATCACACTATTAACTACTATCACCCAAGAAATTTCTGCAAAATATACAAATGTTGTCCATTTTTGAATGGTAGACACTAGGCAGCAATGATAAAAAGTGGTCAAGAGTTGTGGATCCAAAAACAGGTACAGAGAGACAAACAATTGTAATTCTAGCAAATTATACACAAAATATCAGAAACATCCATCAACAGGGTTTAAACACGGACTCAGGTGTGTAGTGGCCAGTGAGTCACCAATGAATCATGACAGACACAAAAATATCAGCATAAGCAGCTACTATATTTAACCTGCCTGTACTAAAATAGGAAACAGATCATTATCTTGGGGACTTGATCTTGCCCCTCAGAAACAATGAACTTTTCTGTGAAGTGACCTATTTGGATCTCAGATATAGATGAAAGAGTCTATAGTTTTAATCATGTGTCCTCTAAAAAGCACTGTAATACCTACAGTACATTTTGTAGAAGCATTGTATTGTGTATCTACTTTTGCAACAATATTTCGTAGATTCAGTGAAAGGGGCGATTGGGTCTCACAAGCTTTAAAAATATTTCCTCTTCAACTATTTAGGGGTTAGGGACTCTAATGGGGAAAAAAATATCAAGGCATAACCCCATGATTGACAGTAGAGTAGTGCACTTTATTTGTCCTTCAGCTTCTGAGCATGTGCAGCCTCCTGCTCACTTCCATGTTCTGACCAAAAATAGCCTATTTTCAGGAGGCACAAAACTATAGATTAAGCTCCATGGTATCACCTAAGTTTCTTATAAAGGCTCCAATAGACCAAAGCCACCCAATGTTGCAAACCAACCCCGTTTTCCCTCTACAACCTGATGTTGTACTTTGATCATGTATAATATAACTTCAACCAATGAGCGATAAAACAAACGTAGCAACATGTTTAAGAATTCGTTCCCAGCTTTAAATGTATGTGTTTCTGTTGTAAAATTTAGGATTTTTATATGGATATCAAATGGTTTCTGCTCTTTCTGACACTAGCCTTTAGATAATGCATCTGAATTGAAAGTGTAAGGTAGCTACTTGGATTACCGCCAAAATGGGTTAAAAACTTTTTTTTTTTCGTTTTATGGTACTCGTCCATACCGATTCCCATACTCCCATGTTTTTTGGTATGTTTTCCTAATTTTAAGTAGTAATGCCTCATCAGTGGCTTGGAATCTTGCACTTTGGTTAGAAAATGTTAAGAAGGTGTCAACATCCAACATTACAAACATCTGAAAGCGGTTGACCGTCAAAAACAATGAATTGTGTAAGCACCTTGGTTATTTGTTTGGCTCTCATGTTATCTCTTGCCATTTCTCCCATTTGGTTGCTGAAAGCTAATATTACTGCTAGTGGCCCATTCTCCATGATCTTTTTTGTGTTTTACTTTCAGATATTTTATCATATTACTGCTTTTTATATCTCCCCTTATTATTATTATCTGTACATGTCTGCCATTCCCTGGTCATTATACTATATTTCCATACCGCTGAGCCTAACATTCTGTTGATGCTGAGTCTCGGTGCACTGAAAGTTCTGTCGATGACATCACGGGGTATCAGACTTTTGGTATTGGAGTGTTTTTACAAATATAAGTATGAGTACTCCGTATCGGTATCGAAGCATCGCTTATAAAAGCTAGAGGAAAGTGAAAGAATACACAGAGAACCTGTGTTGCTTTCTTAGCACTGTCTGCCCAAATATAAAACAACTGAAAGTCTCCTGATTGACTTAATTTAGTTTTTTTCTACTAGTGTTAGAGCCCTCAACTAATAATTCAGTTTTATATCAGGTGATTCAAGTCTCCAGCTCTTTTGTATTTTTCTTGTTCTTTCTCTTTTATTTCAAGTCTATCTAAAACATTCCTGTGCAAATATAAAGGTCACATATAAACCTTTAGTAAACAAATTGACAATTTATTATTACCATTTTTAAAGTCACGCACACAAGTAGAGTTTGCATTTGCAATGTTGATACTCAAGACCCCACGACACCCTCAACAAGTGCAAAAAAAAAAAATCCAAAACTTTGCTGCGGCTGGACTAAACTAAATGACCAGAACATTAAAAAGAAGAACTGATTCCTTTGGAAATACTAAATCATAAGAGTGTAATTAAAAGCACAGGGAGATTTCCCAACTGTCAATTTGTTAATTAAATCAGGGCTTGTGTCTTCATGCAGGAGTCTTGCAGTAATTAAGGGAGATCCATTTTACAGCTTTGCTTATATTTTCTACTCCCATAATTTGCCTGCAGCTCAGTGACCACTAGCAATGTCCCAGTTACCAGAAATAGAACCTGACTGAAAAATTCATTAATACTAAAAATAGAGGGTAAAAAAACTCACAGTGAGAGTGTCTGCAAGTGTAGAAATCGCTGAAGTCTAATTAAACGTAATGCTATTCAGCTCACATTCACAACTGAGATTTCTCAACTACAAATATACATTTGATATTACTTCTTTTAACAGTATTTTAAGTACTGAACATTGAGACTATTACCGGCTTATGTCAGAATAATGTTGATTGAAATAAACTAAAATTAGCTATATATTAAATATTAGCAAATAACATGAAATATTACTTTTAAAGTTCTTGTTTTATAGCGGTCACATTTTTATAAAAAATATTTGAACACAAAGGTTTCATCCCTTAGAAAAGCAACAGCCCAGTTCCTAGTATAGTGAAAGAACTACAAAAGAACAGTGCTGCTAAAAAACATGTTTTTTGTAACATACTATGAACATTTATAGCTAGATTTAGGCTTTGATTATGAAATGATTAAGGATTTAAACAACTGAACTAAGTTGGCTAAAATGGTTAGCGCATTAGCACAGATTTGCTTCCCAAATAGTTAAAAAAAAACTGAATTAACGCTGTGTTCAAAAAAAAAAAAACATGTTGAGTAAAGTTGAAAGAAATAAAGACATATTTTAAAATAATAGTAAACAATACTAATAATTCCACAAGATTGTACACTATGCACCCGTGAGATAAAAAAAGATTTACTGGAGACCATTCATGGAAACACTACACTGAGAACTATATACCTGTGACCTCTGTGCAACTTTCTCAAGACCAAGCTCTTTCACTGATGAGCTGAGAGTGATCTTCAACCTCTCGCCTAACCCTGAACTGGTTTAATTGCCACATGCAAATGCAATCATGGATCATCGCAGAAAAACTCAAGAAAATACAAGAAAATCGTTGCATTAAGTGAGCTTTCAGCTAAAAAGCAAGCAAGAAAAGAAAAAAAGAGACGCAATGACTTAATTTTTGTGTGTTTTTAGTTAGCAAATTTAATATTTTCCCCATTTTGTATATAACAAATACACAATTATAACAATAATTTATGACTGCGTAACGGAAAGCTGTAATTCCTCCCATCTGTGTCTTACTGAAGGGCCAGAACCACAGAGTTACCAGGGTAACCAAAACTGCTAAATAAAGTCTAAATCAATAGCGATCATTGAAGCATGGCCATCCCTGCACAAGACCTCTACTGTGTTTGTATTTAGGTGAATGTTGCTGTGGCATTCGCTAGATCACTCATTTGCATCAAAGGAATATTTTTTTTTAGAAATGTTCAGAAAAATATAAATCAATATATATCAAAATTGTTTGTGTATGTAGAGTAAGTCTCAAAAGCATGTCTTAAAAGCATGCTGAGACATTAAAGACACCCTTGAGCTTTAAAAGAGCTCTAAAAAGCAAGAGTTGGAAGGTTGGTGGTGGGGGGGGGTCATGAATTAATTGGCTGTGATTGAGCTGCAAATGGAATTCTTGTCAGATTCTGACAGACACATGGCATTTGAACTTTCAGGGAGAAGAGAAACCTCTGAGAATAAGAGATGTGTAAGGATGACAGATTAGCATGTTGTGAGAACAAAAGAACAAAAGAATGATTGAAAGATTGAATATTACCAGAACCATAGAACAAAAGACTGTAAATGCTTCCACGATTCCTCACAATAATTTTCTCAAAGCAATTCTTGCTCTGTTCTTTTTTACTCTCTTCTCAACGTACTTTTACATTTCTGTGTTTCTCACGAAACAGCCATCATTTATTCGTTTTCAGAATAATTATCATCATAACCCTACCTAATTAATGGAAACATTTATAAATGCTGAGTTTTATTAAAAATATCAACATCAGCACATACAAATGTTAGTTGGAACAATTTAAGGAAAGGATACATGGCTTCTAACAACGAACAGGGACAATGTTACACTTGCTTCAACCACTAAACAGAGATGTTGTTTTCTACCACATCATACTTGGTTATGCTTAAACTCAGACGCTATTACAACAAAACTCAAGAATCAAGAAATACCTCAGCAATCTACAAGACATTATGTAACGTCTAAAGTAGCCACAATAGGAAAAAAGCACTAACAATGTGTTTGAGAGGACACCAAATACAACGCACACAGATCCAAGTAAACCGGATGCAGCAATATATGCTCATTAGCTCCCGTCCTTTTTTTTTCATTTTCATGATTTAATCAAGAAACTATGCTCATCTGAGAGGGTTTGAGCGCACCTAGAGAACGCATGTATGAATCCCCGGATCCTGATATAATATCAAATTTACTGAAGAACATCATGTGACACGATGGGTGTAACATGAAGGTAGTTTATCGTGCCACAATAAATCACAATGCAAAATGATCAAAATAAATATTGTGGAATTACTGGGATGTATCGCCTAGGAATTGAAGTCTTATTTGGTTGTTAGTGATGATGTTTATAGTCCAGGGGTCACCAACCTTTTTGGAACCGAGAGCTACTTCCTGGGTACTGATTAATGCAAGGGCAACCACATTGATACCCTCTTCAGAATTTATTAATAATTAAGGATATTCATCTTTGCAAAGACACTGATCATGTGAATTTTTTCTCACAATGAATATGAATTAAATTAATTATCAAGGTAGTAAACAAATAAATATTTATATGCCACACTTTATATTTATGATTTGTCTTAGTGCAAGTGTTATTTAAATTGAAAAAAATATATATATACACAAGTTCAAAACACTTCAAAATGATCACTTCTACAAGAGTCTAAGGAAATCACAATGTCCAATGTACAAATAATAAATCATATAAATACAAAAAGTGAGCTAAGATCATTTTTTTTCATTGTTAACATTTTAACATACACAATTTTTACATTTTACAAATGCATTGAACTAAACATGAACTGGAAACCAAATCTGGTATCGGTTTCTTTCAGTTATTGGGAAGCCTGGCATTGCGTGCTGTTTACCAGTATGTTGTACTCTGAGTGGGTTTTGAGATGGTGTCGTGAAATGTCTCTCCACGTTGTGCCGCTTGGCCACCACCGTCGCGCAAATGACACAAACATATGCTCCATCCACAGAGGTATAAAAAAAAACCCTTAATTGCTTAATTGTTTCGTCGTACCGCATCATACTGACCTTTCAACTCTCCCCGGTCGTAGGTCATATAAATATAATTTTTAAATTTATAAATTATCACATCAAGCTCATGTGCAAGTGTCATTTAAACAAGAATAGCAATCATATGAAATTAGATTCAGCTCACTGGAAAGTGGCACTATTTGAGCTATTTTTAGAACAGGTGGCGGCCGACTCATGTGGTCCTTGCGGGCGACAAGATGCCCGCGGGAAACGGGTTGAAGACCCCTGTTCTAGTCACTTCTGAAACTTCTTTAATTTCTCTTTCTCTTTTATTTAATATTCACTATTACACAATTACCCTTAACTCACATTTTAAAAGAGAAACAATATAAAATGAGCTCTCTCTATCACTAGGAGTAATAGAGGACTTTATCAAAACATTAGCGCTGCCCCCCAGGTGAGTGGATGATATTAAGTGTTCTCATACAAACCAAACTAGACTCTGCCTTCTCAAATCTTTTTAATTCGTTTTTTTTTTCTTCCACGGATTTTATAAATAGTTTGAGTAGTTGGCTAAAAAATAGATTTGAAAAATATTGTGATACATATTGTGTCGCGGGCCTAATATTGTGATATACATTGTATCATACACACAGTGTATCGTGACACTATCAAAACATTTAAATTACTTAAATCATATTGCCTTAAAAAACTTGAATATCTCAAATAATCTTTACTAAAATATGTCATCTAGGAACTACGGTGCACTCCAAAAGCATGAGAAAGAGCAGAAGCAGGTTTAGTACCCACCAAAATTATACACTTCCACTGTCAGAGTCGTTCGAGTTCTGGTTCCCTAGGTGACAGAGATCTGGAGCCCATGTGCTTAGATCAGTGGTGCTTCTAATTCTTTCTTTAGTTGTGTTTTATATAATATCTACAGGGATACAATTATCCTTTATTCCCATTTTTACTGACAACAAGCTCCCTCTCTCTCACACCTTGCATTTGCAGTTTGTAAGCTCTTTTGATCTAGTGAATAATTCACATAATGTAATGCAGCACCTGCTACATAGTAAGGGTGTTAGTGGTACGACGTGTACCGGAATGCTTTTCATCAGCCATTTTACTTCCACTATTATGAATGTCTGACAGCTGTTGTTGCATAGTGATCAGTTTGCAACAACTCCATATCGAATGTTCCCTCAGAGTACAAGATATGGTTTGCTCTTTGATGTTACAGGATCTGAGTGCACAAGTGTTAACGCTGCTCCCTATTGGCTGAATGAGATATTACATGCTCTAATACCAATCGACACTTACATTTTTCTAAATAAGGGCTCAAGTACCTGGGTGGGTAGAACCCTATCGTAATTGTGCAGAACGTCATTGTTTTGTGGCTTCCTGAATCTTTTAGTTGGTCTAAACATGCTTGAAGTCACCAAATTTCTCACACACGTCAGAAATTGTGAAAATTTACGTCTGATCCGGGTTCGAAAAGTGGGTGTTGCTAAATGGCTTTGTAGCTCCAGCTAATGAGTTGTTGCTTATGGTGCGCAAAAGGTTTGCCATATGTGAATGAAATTTGCCACAAATCAGTAGGGTACCAAGACTTAAATATAAGTAGTATGGATTGCGTTTCCGAAATGGACAGGGAGACAGATATTTTGCAAAAACCAATTTTTCAGATGTCATATTTTTAATAACTCCTTCTACATATTTTACCTGTTCATCTCGAAAATCCATCATTTTTATATCAAGGCATATGGGATGTTAGATCATGTAGCTTTTGTGACTGGTAATCAATGTGTGCACAGTGGCGTTCGAAATTCAAAATTTTGCCATAGACAAGTAGTTGTCAGTGCCAACTATGTTGACATAGGTCCATGCCTGAACACATCTGGCCACAGGAAACCCAACATTTAACATTGATAAGTTACTTCTCTTACCAATTTTGACATAAGTGACAAGAATATTTGCCACAACAACTACAGATTAATGAATAACTCATTTACAGCGCCATGACACTTTTTGAAGTGGTTTGCGTGATCTCATTCGGCTTTATTTTTGAGTCATGTTAAATATTCTTACTTGAGAGAATTCACAAATTACAATTGGTTCTAGTGCAGCAAAAATGCCACAGAGGGTTGATGGGGTCAGAGGTGCGAGAGCCCTTTGATCACTGCTCGCAGCTTTAATTCAGTTTAATTTTCCATTAATATTTTCAAATGTAGGCAGTTAAAATAGTTTTGTTTCTTTGTAACATTTATAAAAAGACTGGACTGTTTTTCGTGATATATATTGTATAATGAGAAGTTACACTCTTATCTAACTACAAAATTAACATAAAAAACAACATTTTTGGACAAACAGCATGATTTATACTTTAACACAATATTCAACCTAATACAGCATCTCCCAGCCAGCACTGAGATTACTTAAAATGACTTGAAATAACTAAATAGTTTTCTGTTTTTTTTTTTGTTATTATCTAAGCAATGAATCCTTTTAAAGGCGTGATGTAAAAACATAAAAGTTGAACTCTGTCTTTAACCAGGAGCCACAGTGGATTAAAGAGGAGGGATAGGGGCTCATGCGGCGAGACTTTTGTTCCAGTGACAGGACTGAGGGTGAGGTCATACTCAGCCTGTCTGGACTCTAGCCAATGGCTCACATCCAAAACATCAGAGCAGACAACAGAAAAACTCCTCAATCTCTCTGAGCGATGAGGTTGATCACTGCCCACTGAGACACACACAAACATGTGCTCACCATCAGAATAGTCAATGCTCAACGCAGTTCAGCATCCAACAGCAGAAAAGGTAACATGCTAATAATGACTACAGGCAGATTTTTTTTTTTTTATAAAGTTGTTGGTTATTTAGTTATGGCAATCTACATGTTGCTAGCATGAGGTTAGATGCTAAATGCTAAATAAAAACAAACTATTAACAAGAGTTGTTTAAACATTTTTTACGGTTGAGGAAAAAACGTTTTTCTCTCTTATTTCAGAAGGCAAGGGTACTGAGGGTATCATTTACTGACTGGGCAGACTTTGATTTGCACATGTCTACTGATTTTGAACATTTTCTCACAAAGCAAGGACCAGTTTAGATAATGATTAATTAAAAGGAAGGTTATTCGCCTTTTTCTCATGGCCGTAATTTTAAGAATGAAAGAGAGGCTCCGGTGGGAAGTAACTCTAGAAAATCTGGAAAAAGGATTTATTAGTGTTGTGTAAGTTCCTACTTTGATGGTGCAGAAATACATTGTAGTCAGAATCATTATCTGACCAGTAATGTAATATATTTAACATTACTTTCTATACTGGTGACTTTCTATACTGGTGATTGTGTACTAGCATTTAATAACGGGGTTCAACATTGCCCGTGGGGTTCAGCATTTATTTTCAGTCCAACCTTGAGCTCTTTGTGGTTCAGGAAGAAGCACATAGAGACACCAAGCCATTCTCTACACTTTATTCCCATAGAAAATCTGTTGATTGAGACGAAAGTTTGAGCTTCCACTCTTCAGGCTTAAATCGCTCATGAAATCTGGTGTTTTAAATGCACTTTCATTCATTTTTTGTTTTACTCACTATTAAAGTAGTCCAATACGTTTATGGACTGATCGTTTCTATGGACAAAAGCTCAGAACGAACCGGGCCTGAGATGCTTTGTTTAATTCCATTCAGTTTTGTCAGTTTTTAAGTCTGCATTTTCTTTGCAAACCTCTTAACCTGTACATTTATGCATTTATCCAAATTGACTTAAAGATCAGGAGGAAAAAACATAATAAGCAACTTTGTAATTTTTTGGATCTGAAGAGAACATTCCGGTGAGATATTTTCTGCCTTTTTGAGATGAAATATTGCTTTTTAATATTAATCATTGTAATAATGAGTGTGGTTTATAAATGTGAATATCTAAATTTTATGATGACTTAAAATGCTTTCTGAGATCTAGAATGACAATATTGGTAAATGGTTTTAGTGTAGTCTATGTTCTATGCTCTAGCGACTTTGTTCTAGGTCATGTCTCTTATTTTTAATCTAATACTTGCTGACATTCAATCAGATCGAACCTAGGCTTCATTCAACCAAGTTTAAATGTGGTTAAGCACAGCATCATAGAAATCACAAGAAGGTGATTGTCTCAAAGCTCTCTTCCTTCAGAAACAGATCACCGGCCTCAGCAGGCCAACAAACTCCTACCAATAAAAATACATTTGGTATTCATAAAAAAAGACCTTTAAACAGCAGAGGGTACCTAAAGGTTACCAAAATAACAAGGCCTATGTCCAACTGAGAAGGGAAAATAACATTTTAATATGAAAAAGTGAGGGACTATGTGAGAACAACAGAAAGAGAGCCTGTGTGTATGTGTCTGACCATTCTAACATGGTGTAACAATAAACATTACAGAAGAGCCATCCTTTCTCTACAATAAACCATTTCTTCTGTTCACACTCTCCCTCAACCCTTCAAGCATGCACTGCACCAGAGCGCCAGATTGTGTTCAGCAGGCAAAGCAAAGCAATGGATTTAGTGTCTGGTATCTGTGTGCGTGTGTGTGTTTGTGGGCGTGCAAGAGTGCGCATGTATCCATTTCTTGTGTGTCTCTGTGATTGCACACTGGAGCGTGAATGTCCCAAATGGTGTGTATTTTGTGTGTGTGATGCCATAGGGTGCTGCTGAGTTCTGGCTCGGTTCCTTTTTCCTTTGCCCTCCCGGTGAGACTGATCCTACAGAACAGGTGTCACTGTTTTAGCTGCCATGCTCCTTGAGTATGGTACTTTACATGTGGCTGCACCATCCTACCAAGTGAACTCACCAGCCTCAACAGCCTTCCTTACCACAAACCCAAGCCCCTGCTTTTCTTCTCTGTAAACCAAACTTTCATTTTGAGAATTCAGAGTCCTCAAGCATCTCTGGAGGGATGCAATCTTACAAAAGTTATCTTCAATACTAATGAACAATGCCCCATCACACTAATAAAGGTTTGATTGAAGCTTGACTGGTGTGATTATTTAAGCAGGGGTGGAACTAAACTGTGCAGGACTGCGCCAATCTTAGACTGACTTAGGGCGTCCCTGGCATATACAGGAATTATTGTTATGAGACCATAAGAGTAATAATAATAAAAATAAACTTTTTTTTGTCATACAGTGTGAAAATTGCAGAAGTTGTACCCAGAATGGCTGCAAAGTAAAAGAAAAAAGTTTTTCAATGTTTAACAAAATTGTAAAAAAAGTGATTTATTACACCCTGTAGCAATGAAGCAGTCAAAAAAACATCAGTTTAGGTTATAATAAATTATAAAACTAGAATATTTCCTGCAATCCACGTTTGTAAGAAATTTTTTTGTTCATCTTAAATCAGAATAGTGCTTACAACTTTGAACCCTGAATCTAAACTTGGTTATTTTCACATACTTTGGTTTACAGGCTGAAATAAACACACAAAGTTCTACCTCTTTCTAACATTTCATAATAATTATAACTAAAATGGAGAGAATAGAAAATAATAAAAAAAGACTCATTTTCTTTTTATTCTGTTTCTTTGTGGATTTTTAAAAATGGTGTGTAAAATATCCTTTTTTTAACCTTGTCCTGTCCTGCTCAAAAGCCATCACATGGGGGAGACGATGCTTGAGTTGGACAGTTTTGTTATCTCCAGGGGAGTGAACACCTGGTGTGGTGTTTCCTCCTCTGGATGGAAGCAGTGAATTTATGTAATTATTTATTATTTATTGTCCCACAGACCAGTTTGCATTAATTACATCAGGACAGGAGGGTGTTAAAAGGAAAGAGGAGAGTGAATGAGAGATGTAGGTGAGGGGGAAAGGTTCATGAGTGGAAACCACTCTGAACATACCATTTAAGTTTGTTACAGTTCGTGCAGTGCAGTTTTCATAGTTTATACATAATACATACAGAGCACATGTACAGAACACCTACCTAGACAAACCATATATAATGGTGGACATATATAATACATGGGAGGATATATATATATATATATATAATACTGATGATAGATCACGGATGGGGAGTGGACATAATGACCTGATCTGCTCTGATCGGAGACCCACATACATTAAAAAAAATAAGTGAAAGTAGTTCGAAGTGCCTAGGACAGAAAACCTAATCCTTAAGCAGCAAACCAACGTCCGATGTGTAATCTCTAGTATGCAGTGTGTAAAATATTCTGAAAACTGACCTAATAATTGATTTAAATATCAACTATAGACAGGTGAGAGACACTTATTACAATCCCAGACACAAGATTCCACTCTGACTCCCTGTATCCATACAATATGAGTGGAAAGCTGTGATTAGACACCCATACAGCAGATAAAAATTCAAACAAACTGAGTTTTAATTGATAACATTAATTTTGACCTCCACCTTCATAGCATCGATGATACCACCATATCAAATTAACCATTAGTGGCACACTTCCAAGGTTGAACCTCGTAGCACTTTTCAGAAACCTATGGGTGACGTTACAGATACTCTATCTGTAGTTTTATATGATCTACAATAGCTGACATAGATCATAAGTCAAAAATGCATTATGCTAAAAGCTCAAAAATATTTAGATGTTATAAATCAAAGTATATGACAATAAAAAAAAATTCTAATGCGCAAGTACTGCGGCATGTTTTGATTAACAATGTTTTTACATTAAACAAACATCTCCATTGGCTCTTCATATTAGTCCATGGCTCTAAGACCATTAGACCGGCCCTCTTTGGCCAAATTACTACAAAACTGTTACACTTGCATCATATATGCACATGCACAAAAACGTGCAAACCCATATGCCCAAAAGGCCAGAAAGGGGTGTACAAATCCCTCCAGGCCACTCTTTTTCCATTCTATTACTGTTTCCTATCACATGATTGCAGTCAGTAGTCCAACAGAACCCCAGGAAGCTCCAGCACCATACAGACAACAGAGAGATGAGCAGATGGTCAGAGACAACCGGAGAGGGAGATGGAGAGATGGGAAAAGAAGAGGCAAAAGAGCATGGGCGTTTAGTGGGGATTTTTAAATAATTGGAATGCACATAAGTAACTGTTCTCTATATACACTATTTTAAATCCATCTAATGCCTCTACCCTTACACACTTCATAAACTTAATTGCCATGTTGAAGAATTTTACTGAGTTGTTAGCTGAACTTGGCTTAATTAGTCTGACTGACTTTTATGCATTTTATACATTTGGTAAGAAGTTTCTGCAAATGGGTAACAGTGTACTTTCAAAGCATTTGTGCTCATAGACAAAGCAGAAGATTCATAAAACAAGCTGTTAGACGAGCTATAGCTACAGACCAGAAAGGCCAAAATTGAGATGGAGAGGTTTTTAAGCTTTTAAACTTTAAGAGAATTCTAAAGCTAATTTTTCTCCTGAAAAATTTGCATGTGCAATTTATACAAAACAGAAACAGACAATTACGGAAAGGTTTAAAATGGATTAAGAGGATTTACGGTTTATAAACTTATGATAGGAAAGTTTTGGTGCAAAAGAATTTTTAGCTTTGAGTACATTCTAATGTAAACAGAAAAAAATAAACATATCAAGACAACATTAGAGGCCAACTTAAAATGTATTACGTACTTCTGAAAAAAAAAATAGTATCTAAAGTTGTCACAAGCTTCTTTAAATCTGCAAATTTGGAACTCAACATCAATGTGCAACTCATATTAAACAAATTGTCTGAACAATTTTCAGAATAGTTGGCAAAACGTTTTTTTATATATATTTATAGAACTCAAAAATCTGTTGCAATATGTTGAACTATTTTACACTGCATCATTGGGTTTCAATAACGTATGTAAACAAATTCGAAAAATTTTGTCAAAACTGACCAGGAAGAAATTTTAAATATGTTATTTTAAATAGTCCAATATTTTGATTCCCACACTTGGAAGAATATAAATATAAAAAGCCTGTTTTACACAACTGTCATACTTCAACGAGCATCTTGCCAAATCATATATTTTATTAAGAGGTTTTTTTTACAAATCACTAAAATCTAGATCCTACATATTTTGAACAATAAAATAAACATAGCATTACATTGATCGGCTAAACATTTTTAAAAACGTTTTTATCTGATTAATACGAAATTTATTTTTGTACAGTTACCATTTAACAATAACATTCACAAATCAACAAAACATTATGGCAAGTAAACTAAACTTTAAAGGCAACTCCATTTTTTACTTTTGTATAAATCAGCCATGCATGATAAAGTTCATCTGCTGACATCAGCAGCAATGGCCCCCCCACACACACCTAGCCCCCCCCACAATGCACACACTCACTCTCACACAAGCATTCAACAGTCATTGGCACACTCCGCCAATCCAAGGCAGCGAGGAAACCACGCACACTCACACAGCTTCAGTCCTGCACATGTAACACATGCTTACACAACGATCTGAAAACCAAGCACATTGGACTGAGCTAAACAGTGGGGAAAACCCAGTCTAGCACTCCTGAAATTCTGGTACACAAACTTATAGACACACTGTGTTTCTGAGGATTTGTGGATAGTTTTGTTCAACCATACACAAATTCTATAAACAATAGTCTAGAAAATGGTTTCATGTTCCAAATTAAGTCAATAAACTTTGTAAACAAACTATCTGACTCATACTGTAACAACAGAAGCCAAGAAATACAGTTTTCTTTTGTAAAAGTAATGGAACTTAACTATAAGTATGATCCCAAAATACAGATAAAACATAACAGGATCCACTTTTGGTCCACAAACAACTTTTTTTAATAAATAAAGTTTAAAATATCTTTGAGGTAAAAAGCACTAAACTTCAAAAAAGAATGTTTTTGCGGTTTATTTTTTTTTTTAGAATAATATTTCTGTTAGAACCATTTTTGGCTTAAAGTTTGTTATTGGATTCTAGGATGCAAAGTGTTTATTGTCATACAGTGAGGAAAGCAAGTTTCCCTGTACAATGAAACTCTTACTTTGCTGTCCACATTGATTGTCAAGGTGCAAAAGACAGAATATAAATATAATAAAAATATTGTTTATTTTTCATCAAGGAAACCCACAAACTTGTCTTAAAATATATCACAGGACAATTATTTAGAAAAAAATAATTGCTCCAAAACAGCAATTATCACTTATGTCTAAATGTGTCAGCATTGGTTTCTGAACCAGAGAAACAAACAGATCATTTGAATAAAGTATAAAATTGCCAAGGTACAACGGTGAATAACACTTTCTGAAAAGTTAAAGGGTTTAAAGGTAATTGGAATAAATACTAAAGTTGGAATAAATACAAGTAATTGGAACCTTGACGACATCCAAAAGCAATGATCTTTTCATGTGTTCTGTGATTAATTATTCAACTTTAATGCGTACCTTTTCCACCAAGAAGCAACAGAAGCATTAGGCCAGTGAAGCTTCAATTCCCAGCATATAAAACATCATAAATCTGTACCTGTTCCCAGAAGCCCTCAGGCCTGCACTTAGTAAAGGATATGGCCATTCGGTGATCTTTTTGGCGTATTTTCTCACTATGTTGTCTTCACTGAAGAGAAAGAGAGAGCGGTTGACAGTCAGGCAGTTCTGTCGGACCGGTATGGGGTTGTAGATGGCCATGGTCCGGGCTCTCTGGGCCATCGATTGCTTGTACATCCTCGGGGGCCCTGGTGGGCCGCCCTGCCTGCTCCCACCGCGACCGGGCCCCCCTTGCACGGAGCCCCCGCCACCGTAGCGGCCCGGCACTTCGTCTCCGAACCGAGCCATTCTGTAGACACCAAACGCCAATCGTTACGAAGTAGCCGAGAAGGGGTGAAGTCTCAGGGTGGCAACACCACATTACACCCCATCCGCCTCAGCATAGAGCACACATATATTCAGATCTCATCTCCATGGCTCAGAGATGTCCATCGAAAAGCACCAAACCAAGATCTGTGGATGTGAGGTTGTGTTTGAGAGTGTGTCAGGAGCACAGAAAGAGCGGCCGATGGATGGATTGATAGATGAGAGTAAGATGGAGTGGTTCTTTCAGTGATGCAGTCAGCCCAAAAATAGTCAAAGAAGTAGCCAAAAAATAAAGTGATTAATCGCAGACCGATACCATCCTTTGGAGGAAGGGATCCATGTTTAAAGAGTCATTTCTCGACTCATCAGCTTGGTGTAAATCGACATGCCATTTGCGGGGTGTAAATACAGAATATTTTAGAGTAATTGCTGACATCAACCGTAGAAGGACTAACGTGCCTTTATCACGCGTTGCTTATAAGTCTTGCTGCACATTCAAGGCAGGAAATAGAGTAAAAAAATGGTGAAACCCTTTTAATAATTAATTTATTCATGTATCCGCAATGTTTGGTACACTGTGGCAATTCTCTCAGCTTCCTCTCCACCAAAACTCTCGAATTACACTCGTGAACACAAACGACGGGGCTTCCCTAAAAATCCACACCTTGGTCACATGTGTAGGTTCCAGTCCTATAAGTTTATCTGCTTTTTAAAGCCATATTGATCCGGAAGGGTGGGTGTGAGCGCGCGCAGGGAAAACATAAAAAACACCATGTAAAGATACAGTGAAAATCTCCTGTGGTTTCTTCTAAAACAAGTATCATCTATACTCCAGAACTCGCGGACAAATCCATGATGTGAAAAATCCGACGGTGGTGGTTAAAAAGAGCATCGTCAGTTTTGGAGAGGCGCCGGAGCGCTTGGACCGAAGCTCGAGCTCGCATCTTCTCTGGAAACCGAGAGGCACCAAGAGGCAAACATCGCCTGAAGAGCGCGAAAAAAAAATCTGTTACATTCAGCAATCTTAAGATGATATCGAGTGACTATTTTCACTTAAAGTTGAATGTTGTCGAGAGGAAGAAAACGCGAGGAAAAGCTGGATCTGGAGAACAGGCGTCCTCGGCTCTGTTGGCGGGTTTCGAGCATCTGATCAGTTTAACGCTCGTGCTCAAGCCTTGCAGCGCATGACGCGCGCCCCTCCAGCTCACTCCTCCTTAAGCCAACACAAGCCTCGAGCGAGCAATGCGTGCCATTTTGCTTCCTTTTGTTGAGTGAGTGTGGGACAAGACGCTATTCAAAAGCGATAG
Organism: Danionella cerebrum; assembly: GCA_007224835.1. Lineage (NCBI taxonomy): Eukaryota > Metazoa > Chordata > Actinopteri > Cypriniformes > Danionidae > Danionella > Danionella cerebrum. Next base: position 196,350 of record SRMA01026127.1, read on the forward strand.
CAAGATTCGTATCTCAATACGTCTTGAGTCACAGACGTTTCCATAGGAACAGGTGTGTACTTCTCGACCTAGTATATTTACTGGTGACCATACAGTCTATATTTACACAGTATGGTCGTTCATTTCATCTTAGCTAACATCCACTGAGCCAAAGGTGTATACAAGACATTCTTTTAACTGCTTCTGAACCAAGGCATCTCTCTAACAATCAGTGTTTGAATCACTATAAAGCTTCTTCTACCATTTAAAAATACAGATTTCCAGACACCCACATAGAGGCAAAATGTATGCATCTAATTACACTCTTAAAAAAAGATTCTTCACTGGTTCTTTGCAGGTTTGAATGTGCTTTATAGCAGTTTTCCCTTTAAAGAATCCCTTAAGCTCTTTTTGGTTCTTCACTGTTTCTTTGTAGTTTCTGAGGTACTTTGTTAGCAGAAAGAAACTGTTTTGGACTTTTTGGTACTTGTGGTTCTGAAGTATAGTTCTTTGTTGTTTTTAATGTGCAATATACAGATGCTGGTCATAAATATCAAGCCAAAGTTGATTTATTTCATATATTGGGTGGTTTGTTCTAAATAGCACATTTGAAGCTATGTGTTAGATGGCACCAAAAAAGGATTATAAGCTAACAAAAACACAGATTTCTGGAGTGTAGCTTTATGTGTTAATCGATATTAACTGAGGTCCATTATTGGTCCCTCATTAAAAATACCTCAATCCAAGAAGTCCAAGCCTTCCGCCCTGCCAATCTGCTATGCATAGTTCTAGGGAGGTGAGAGGTGAACATTATTATGATTCAGGGCTACAGGGGTGGGGTAATTGTGAGCAGGCTTCCAAGAGAAAATAGACAGAGTTTAGGTAAGAGTCTGCCTTGCTAAGTCAATAAAGCTGAGACTGAGTTCAAGTGTTCGGCTCAAGGCATGGTCAGAGGTTGGATATCAGATGGAAGGAACAGTGTTGGTGGGTGTTTGTTTCTTGATTTAGTTTGATTTTAGAAAGTTTACTCTGAAGTTGTCTTGGGTGAAATATTTTAGAAAAAAAAATGTATCAATTACAACTATATTGTATTTGCGCTCTGTGATTTTTTTTTTATCTGGTTTCAAAAAATGCTTTTAACAAAGAATGTTTCCAACAATACAAGTAGTTATTATTTATTTTAGATTTTTATTTATTATTTATTTCGAAAAAAAAAGAAATCTACAAACTCTGAGACCATCCTTTCCCCTCAGAACAGCAGCCATTTTCAGCATTGAGAACACCATTAATCCTGAACAAATCTCCAACTTCTTTTGCAGAAATGCAGCTCCAAACGTTAAACAAGTCTCCATCATGTTCATTCTTGCACCGCTCCCCAACTGCATTCTGCAACAGTGAAATATTTAGAATTATAGAGCGCCAGCTGCCATTTTTCTGCACCCCTGCTCCTATGTTTTTGTGCATATGTCAGAGATATGGCTTATTGGCTGCAACTCCCTCTTGAATATCACTTCTGTGCACACTTTTTTTGGACAGTAGAGGAGTGTACCTGGCTCCCTCTGGTTTCTGGCAGTTCTTAGCTGAGTGCACTGCTAGACATTTTCGTTTTTCAAAGGGTAATTAGCATTAGCTACATGCATACAAGTTCCTTGGCATTTTGTGCTTCTTTAAAAGATCTTGAACAGCCAATATCAAAACCCCAGACTGTTTTGAAATCTTTGTCTGGGGGAGAATGCAGTATAACTGCCTTGTGTCTCTCATCTTCACCTTGGAACTCTTTCTCTCACAATTTTCAGTCCTCTCCACAGCTGTATCTGTTTCAGTTCATGGCTGGATTTCATTCAGTGTGTGACATTGATGACAAAAACACCTGATTCCTGACAAATCCCTGATTGTCCAAGTGTTTATATAAAAACTGATGCTGGTTTGAAAGCAAAAGGAAGTAACAGCAAATGCTCATTTGATTTAGATTTTTCTTTCGTTCAATCACCTTTCAAAAGTAAACAATTTTATATTTCTGAAGTTTTGCCCTGTACTATACATCATACATTCAAACCGAAATAACATTAAGAATTTTTTTGAGTGAAAAATGGATTTAAAAACAATTGCTAATTATTTTTTTCTCAATAAATGGACAGACAAAAAAAGACAGAGAAACACTAGCTTTAGAAGAATATCTAAAACAGCACATGGCTAAATGGATAATTTCTTAAAATCAGGTTACTGTTAAAAATACTGAGAAGTATTTTTATAAATACTTTAAGTTTCATAAAAGTGCTGAAACAAAGGATCACATGTTGCATTGGTTACAGTACAACTACAAGCTATGTTTAATGAAAACACTTAAACATTGCAAGAAATTTAATCTAATTGAAATAAATGTGTTCTACATTGTGTGTTTTCTTTTCATGCAACGTTCTCAAAACTGGTCTGTCTACATACAGCACAGCACCTTAACTTCAACCAAATCCACTTTTTACATAACAGTACAATGTGACACTCAGTCTCCAAACAGACAGTCTGTGAGCCTGAAAAGACGCTCAGGAGAGAATGTGTGTCCTAAAAACTCTCTGCTCATATCATCTCCATCTGTCAACCTGGCACCACTCTCTGAAATGCCTTTGGTTGCTAATTCCCTGGGTTTACTCTCCAGCTAAACCAGCAGAGGAAACACATCTGAGTTCCATCTGAAGACAGCTGGTAGCACACTACAGGCCCCTGAACCAAATTTAGCAAATATTACTTTGAAAACCAGCCACATTATTTTTAAGGGAGGGTGCTCTAGATCTCATCAGTCTGTGGTGCTAAAAGGACACAGAGCTGTCCGTGGTCCTGACTAAGAAAGATAATCTTGCCATGTGAAAAAAAAAAACAGCATAGGTAGAGCTTGATTAGTCAGCTCACTTATTCCGGGAGCTTTAGAGTCAAGCTGACCATAATAAAAGGGGAGGATTCCCGCTGTGAGGAGGCGGAGTGATTGTCCTGAGAGTGTCGGTAAGGGGTGTGGATGCGGATTTGCCAGAGAGCCTGCTGTAATACAACAAATATGATGAGCCTCCATATTGAGAGACATGCTTAATTAAGGACTAATGCTTTGCTTGGGGAAACCATTTGACAAAAGGTTTTGTAACAGACAGTACAGAGACAGAAGAGAGAGAGAGAGAGAGAGAGAGAGAGAGAGAGAGAGCGAGAGAGAGAAATTACCACTGCAGCACACACTGCACACAAGCATCCATTTAAAGCTAGCTTCAGTTGGAGCATTTTAGAGTTCTTTTCAGCTTTTCTGCATTTTAAATTTTGAGATTTGCACTGTATGCAGTTTAGATATGAGCAGTAATGCTGACAATGTTTATACATCAAGCAAATTTCCTTGATCTGAGTGTAAGTACCAGCAGGCTACATGGAGCTGTGTTTCTGGCTGAGTGGTGAGACTGAGTCGTGCTGAGGGCCTGATGTGCACCATTGTCATTCAGAGCGCGTTCATACGGCAACCCTGCAGGAAGCACCCAGTGCTCCCCCGCATTTTCTCTCTCTCTCTCTCTCTTACTCGCTCACTCCAAGGCTTGCGTTCGTTTTCTCTCTCATTCTAGTCCCCATCTTCCTCTGCACCCAGCTAGCCTCAAGTGGAGCAGGAAACAGAATGCATAAGGAATATGTGTGTGGCTGGTTAGAAAGCAAAGATCTATAACTCTAAAACCTCATGGCCGTTAAGCTTCCTTTTAGTAAAATTCTGTGTAACCAGATGGTGTCTGAGCACGGTGTGAGGTATCTTGCATTTACACATGGGTAACTGCTGATAATTTATAGCCAATGGGGTTGGACTGCCACTTTTTCAGTTCCATTATATCCACTTTTGCTTGAAGTTAAAATGTCTTTTATTTTCATAATGATGCATCACTGTTTTGTAGTGATTCGCAAGGTCATTGTGATGGGGACCCCAGAAAGATTTCTGGAGGCAGATTGACAATTTAGGTAAAACAAGTGTTTAACGTCTATTCATCAATTCCTCTCTCAAAGTTGTTAAATCATTCATTCATTTATTCATTTTCCAACCCGCTTATTCCTTTTTTGGGGTCATATGGGTCTGCCGATGCCCATCTCCAGTGCACATTGGGCGAGAGGTGGGGGTACACCCTGGACAGGTCGCCATTCCATTGCAGGGCAGTTGTTAAATCATTTCTTGTCAAAGTAACATGACTTGATCTTGAGCAGATTGTCCCTTGAGTATGGCATTTTAAAGAACTAAACAAAGTCAATGAGTGAGTACAGCAAATCACCACCTGCCACAAAGCTATGGATTTTTGCAATGAGCAACATGTGCAGAGCCTGAAAAGGGGGAGATAAATATATTTAACTTAAGATAACAAGTGCAAAAAACCCTCCTCAGCTTATCTCACTGCATCGCAGCAGGCGGTGGCTGGGTTTGTGTGTAGTCCCATCTCAAAAAGTTAGGATCTTCTGAAGAAAAGCTGTTGTCAATCAGAGGAACCCTTTGTGACAGAATTACACTGGCAGCAAAAGATGTTGTCATTGTATTGGCAGGAACAAGCTGCTCTTCTGAGGTTTTGGTGAAAGCAGTCAGGGAAACAGTTTTCTATAAAATTCTTCTGATGCAAATCTGACATTAAGTGGAAATATATGCATGTGAAAAGGTGTGTCCAATAAAAGCAAGCAGTCCAAAAACACTCAAAAAAAGGTTCTATATAGAACCAAATCTGTGTTTTTTTGGCTTGTAATCATAGGGGAATTTAATACTTATATTCAAAAGTGCTATTTAAAACAAACCATCAAATGTGCTATTTAGAACCAATGTTCAAAAGTGATATTTTAGAACCAATCATCAAATGTGTAAAATAAAGGAACTTTGGCATGATATTTAAACAACAAATAACTACTTTAGAACCACAAGTACCAAAAAAGGCCATAAGAGTTTCTTTACGCCAATGAAGTGCTATAACAGCACCTCAAAAACCACAAAGGACCAGTGAAGAACCAAAAAGAGCTTCAGGTGTTTTTTAAAGTGAAAAGTGCTTCATAGCACCTTCAAACCTCCAAAGAACCAGTAAATACCTCTGAAGAATGTATTTTTAAAAATGTATTTATATTGTGATTTTACTCTTAATTTTTAATGAACTAATCCCATTTCATTTTCAAGTTTATATACAATGAATTTTAAATACATTTATTTTTCTGTATGTATATTTTGTACAAACCATTTAATTATTACCTATATACATTTTACATTACATAATTATTTACATTTTTTATTAATATTATATTTTATATTTTATTTATGCATTTACTTCTTTAAATATATGAATGCAATACCCATTAAATTACTTATTAAATGAACAGGGAAAAAATGAGTAATTAAAAATCATTTAATTGACACACCTGTCTACTAAAAAACACAGTGGTAAATACACTTTTACATTAATATACTTATTGTCTGTGAGGGCAATAAGGCTGGCAAGGAACAGAGTTTCAAGTTCTCACCATGTTTGCACGAGTCTCTTGGTGAAAGGATGGCTGTAAATCATAAATACTTTCTGTGACCCAGAAATAATCAAAAATAATAAAAAGATAAATACTGAATGGGTGATGTGTATAAATGAATATAGAAACAAAAATACTTTTCCAAAACTTGTTAATAGTTTATGCAAATAATGCATGTTGTGTACGTTAATCTTCTCTATCAGTCCAGACATCTTCACACAGTTTTTCTTTTGTTTTCTCTGTCCATACTGTCACTTGTGTCTGACAATCTGCTTTTTGGTTTAAAAAAGAGCCATTCTTGAGTCTATTCCAGAAATGAATCTATACTCAATGATTCATAAAGCTGAATAATTCATGGAAGCCATGCATATTAGCCCAGCTCTCATGATTAAACTTTGATCTGGTTAACTCTGCAGCATCTCCAAATGTGCACAAGTTCGCCCAATGCAGCAGCTTCATCATTTTCCAAACTCAGAGAGTCCCAGGACACCCTTAGTTTGTCTTTGTAATCTCCATCTAATCTTCACTTCCTAACTCTTTCATGTCTAACTGTATCAAACTTGAGAGAAAAAGGGAGGATGTCGTCACCATGCCGCCACCAACCACAGAGTGCTTTAGCCAAAATGATATTTATTCACTGATGCATGCTAGCCCGTGTTCATATTATTAAAATGTAATCAAGCAATGCCTTGCCAACAATGCAAAGAAAGTCGTCTCACAGCCTAACACAGACATAAATAAACTTCCCATAAAAAAGTATACCAGCAACAAATTATTTTAACCCACTTACTCCACTGGGGTCACTGGGTTCTCCAGTGCACTTCAAGAAAAAAAAAAACAGAGTACACTCTGAACAGGTAATACACCTGTATAAAAAAATGTTCATTTAGGTATCTATATAAAAACCTTACAAATAAGACAGTTCGGAACTGTATAAAAGATGGTCATGAACTGTGTTGTGAAATGTTACAAATCCTTGAATTGTACAGGTGAAACAAAACATATGTTAGACAGCTATAAACATAAAGCGAAAGAGATGAAAATCGCAAAATATACTGTACAATCCTGTAAAAATAATAAAAACCACAGCTGCCAGGTTTTTACTGTAAAATGTACGTTTTATATAAATAGCATAGTTATCCACTTACAAAGAAAAGGACAGGATCATGGATGTGCAGCCATGAAAAGCTATATTCTTATGGTAGAAAAATCTCAATTTTACATAAGATTCTTTAGAAAACGAGGGACAAAAAGTGACTGCAAAAAAGTTTGCTCCACTGTAACCTAATGTGGAGTTCGCTCTGCAGGTCAATTTTGCAAGAAAAAAATGTCCAAAGGCATTTATCAATGCTGTGTTGGTTGTTGTTTTTTTTTTTTGTTAACATATATGCTAGTTTGGTATTGTTGCATCTGAGGCAAAGGATTTTCCATCTGATCATCTGATTATGATACATTTATTGCCAGGAGTTGAGGAAAATATCAACAGAACATCTTTTTTTACCTGACTTCGACAGCAACATCTCTAAAGCTAAATTGTACATGTATCTCTTTCTGTTTAAAAAGACAGAGCTTTCAGAAAGTGGGAGAGCAGCTTTTATTTTTTTATGAGTAGCAAGGAATGGGAGAAGAGCCACAGTAATCAGTTGATTGCTCTTTTTTGGCCGTCCGTTGTGCTTGCAGCCGGACCGGGTGTGTATTAATTGATGAACTGATTGATGAGTGGAGATGGAGGGTGAGACTGCTCTGCTGGCCTCAGCTAATGGCCTGAGACTGCTGTGGTGTAAGCATCTACTGAGACTCATCAGCACTTACCCCCCCCCCCCAAACACACACACACAATTGTACAGGCAATAGTTCAACAAAAGAGAAAAGAGCAGAAGAGAGACATTGTCAGGTCACAGAATTGTTAAATACATTTTGGATCTCAAAGGCTGTTTCCTTGCATTTTTAAAGAATTGTACGAAGCATATAAAACATAATAAAATAAGAGTACAGGTAGCATATATTGTGTTCTGATGTATTAATGATATCTTGTCAGCATCAAACGACTAATTGGTATCATTTTCAAGCATTTGACCAAAAGAAAAACCTCAAACCACTCTCTCTTCACCCACCCAGTAGTCAGTCAATAAGTAGCTTCTCGCCTCATCATTTTCTGACTTAATCAACTCAAATTGTTTTTTTTACATATTACATGCACAGGAAAATGCTCTATGCATTAGAATTAACTCTATTCAGAGAACATTTAGACCCTCTCTGAATAGAGTTGAAAGTTACTCAGTGGCAGAATATTTAATTAACAAGTATTTCAGGGTTTTTTAACCATTAGTTATACAGAAACACAAGGCAAATACAACAAGATGAGTTCATATATTTAGTAAAAATGCACAAAAAAAACTCATTAAATAGATGATTAAATAACTTTTAGTAGTCAGTTTAACTCTATATAGAGAAGGACCAAATGATCTGTGAATAGAGTAAATTTATAATAGTGAATTTTAATAAAAATTTTACTGAACTAAATATTATGGATTTTACTGTGTTTTGATACAACATTTGAGTTTTGATTGTATCACGTAACTAAAATAAACTTTTGCTAAAACTTTTGTACTATGGATGTGAGTTAAGGTTCCAACTACAGAAGAGCATTTTACAGCACACATATGTACACGCTTCATAGAGAAGCATTGATGGTGAGAGAATTCTTTTTGTTGCTTTTAGAAAACACCTCAAACAATGAGCAAAGAATACAGATCCTGATGCTTAGCCATATAAAACAAGAGTTTCCAAAATAAAAGCACGATCAAGTCAGCTTTTCCTGTGGTGTGGTGGTCCATATAATGTTCAGAAGATCAAAAATAATTTTAAATTTAACCAGAAGAGTCATGCTAATTCATCCCACATATGTGGCACGCCAAATAAAAAATAAAAAATTGCATGAACCAAATCAAGCAAGGAATTAGAAGTTAGGTTGGCCAAAAATGTTTCCAGATGCAAAAAACTCATAGAACAAACAGGGAAAAGAAATTTGGTCATCTGCATTTAAAGGATTTTGTAATATGAAATAAATCACACAATACACTGCTGACAAATGCCATCACTACAGTGCATCACCATCTGGCCCTGAAAAACCTATGGATAGCAGCACATCCTCATGACACGCATCTTTGTTCAGCAAATGTCTTTATGTTGTGACTGCGGATCAGCATTTTAACGATAATAAATCTCCCAACAACAAAGAAAAATGATGCAAATGCTGATGATTCATGTGGTTGACAAAGACAGCTGCATTGTAGACTAAAAGATAGAGCAGTAGAGCATGAATAAAGACAGGAAATGACGCTAAAAGCTGGAGGTGTGACCAGAGGTGGATGGGAAATTGTGAGTAAGCAGAAGAGATGGTGAATGAGCCTGGCAGAGAGAGCTGTGACCACGTCAGCCCATCGATCCCTCCCTCCATTTCTTCTTCATCCCTCCTCCCTTCCTTCCTTCTATCCATCCACACATCCAACCAGCGTTGCTGAGCATTCGTTTTTTTCTTGCTCTTGCAAATGGCAAATCAGCCCTGATTCATCACTGAGGGCCTTTCAATTAAACTGAAACACTTCGTAAGAGAAACGGAGGAGTGGAAATGGATGGAGAGGAAAAGGGAGGGGGGAAGAGATAGAAGGAAGTGTATTTTCTAGTGTTTGTGTGCACTGCATCTGTGCATTTCAGTGTAAATAGATAAAGGCTTTAACTCAACGTGAAATCATAATGGAGCCTATGAAAATACAGGATGAAGGCGTCACCACAATCAAACCCTGATTTCCTAACCTGAGAACAAGAAGCAGGCAGGGATGAAGAGAAAAGAGAGAATGTGCTATACCCTTCACAAAAAAATGCTATAAATGCAGAATCTGTGTTCAAAAAGGTCTGCAGTGTAATTCCAACCCTTTATCTGAACACACTTCAAAACCACTTAAAAAAGTGAATAAGAGCTTGAACAAATGAGAATTTTAATAGTTCCAATTTAACAAACTGCACAGTTTAGATTACACTTGAAAAACTGTTGGTCATTCTGGTCATTTTGTAGTATTGTACAGTATAGTACTGAAACCTTGTGCATAACAAAACCAAAATTTCTACTTGTCGCCAGTGATTGGCGGAGAGGTCGCTAGTGGTTGGACCACATCCAGGTTGCAATGACTGTTTGAAAAGCAACAAATCTGTCTTCCCGCTCTAAAAATATTAGAGGAAAAATAAATCTTCATAAACAGTCTGTCAATGAAAATTTTCAGCCACGAACAAGAACCAGTATGTGCCTTTTTTGCATTGAGAGTCTGCATTTGAGCCAAATGGGTAAAGATGGGGCTAAATGGGCTCATGGAGTCAGCAAGACGAGCACCACCAGCTGTTCCATCTGGATGAAATCTGAATACGTCCATTGTGTTGAAGAATTATGTAAAAAAAACAACAAAAAAAAAACTTTTCTAACATTGGATGTCACTTGCGACGATCATATCTCATGATGGCCAAATGGGTGCCCTAAGCAGAAATATATTTACCCCAAATGTGCACAATACCCCTATTTTCCAGCTTTTGATGTGAAAAGGAGACTAACTGGATGTTTCAAAGCCCCTGACTAATTTAACCCTTTTTTTTAAAAAAAAAGGAGGAAAAAAACATAAGCTTGAAGTGGTGTTCATATGTAAAATGGATTGCCTGGACCATGTTTAGAAAAAGAAACATTTAATCTCTATGAAAGTTACAGGATAGAAATTCATAAGCAAAATGAGCAGGTTGAAACAAGTTGAAACAGGCATATCATATCAAAAACCATACTGACATTCTGTGGTGCACTTGAAATGGCTCTGAAATGTTTTTTGTTTAATTAATAAACATGTGTGATGGTAATGGTACAGTTTTACGAATTAGCGTATTTTAAAATGATTTTCTCACCTCAAAAAAAAAAACCTCTTCGTTTATATTTTACTTTTTGTTAACAATTTTTTTTATCTATCACTTGTAGTAATGCATGTGAATTCACAAATTATCATCTCTTCTCCTAAATCAGTGGCTTTATCCATCAAAATGAACCGCGTTATTGCCAACTCCTCCTTTATCCCAAAATTTTTTTATCATAAACTGCTTGAAATACATAAACTGTTACCAATTGATCCATCGGTTTGTTTCTGTTTCTTTAATATATTTTGCACTTGTTCCTGTGTGTGAGGGCATCCATCATCTGCACTCTGCTGAATCTCATTTTCCGCTCGTGTCGTTAGAACAGCGTAAATCACACTCTGTGAGCGTTTCATTGAGAAAAGAGCCAAGCTCAAACTGGCAGCCAGCCAATCAGAGAGTGACCCTGACAGAGACGAGCCAGTCACACAGAGGCCGGAACATTTACCAGTACAGCATTGGTGTGACATGGAGCATGATGGACACATTTACACACCTGTCTGACAATATTTAATTAATTTGTATTTCATTTGTATTTGTAGAATTGCTTTAAATCTAAAGGTTTGGGATATCTAATCAGCCAGAAGTAATGCAATTCAAGGGTCATTATCAATTATCAAGGCTCATGTTTATCAGCAGGGATCTACTCCACCTACTGCTTTCCCTCAAAAGGTGCCCTCAAATTGGAGATCCTACTATTAATTCTCACACAGATAATAACATGGTTTCACTACAGGCACTGTTTTATTCCCTTATCTAAAAGACTGGTAGTAAAAGAAATGCTTATTTATTCACATTCATGTTTATGTTTCTTATGCTCATTTTATTTACACCCAATTCCAAGTCAATTTTGTTAAGGATATTTCCTTTTGTTATTGATGAAATGTCATAAAATGAACCATAGCAGTTAGCTATACAGACTAATAGACATCCATGATTCAGTCGAGCAGATTCTTGCACTCCTGCAGTGCTAAATATCACGGTTACGTGGGGGCTCAGAGCTAAACTGAGTGGGCGAGAGACAGGAATCAATGTGTCTATGTGAGTGTGGGGGATCCCCATTTAAATCTGGCCTGCAGCATCACACTTCTATCCTGCAGTGCCACCCTGTGTCTGCTCTGTGCACTTGCTTTAGAACCGGTTTTAATTGAGCTCATAATACAGTCTCAAAAGTTACTGGGCCGTCTAAATTTTTGTTTTCCAATAGTTTTTGAACAAAATAACGTGAAACAATTAAATGAACTGTTTTTATCTACATCAAAATTTGGGTTTTTCATTAATATTCCCAAATAATGTCAAATAATAGCCTCAAACAGCCATTTTCACCACAGAATGCAATCAAACTGCATGTACTATATCACAATTTAAAGCTCAATAGCTTTTGAAAACAAAATAACGTAAAATATTAGAACCAACTGTTTTATGTGCAATTGTTAGTCCCCTCTTGGGCTAAACTGTATTGGGGGAATGGTAATGAAAAACTCAAACATTTAGTCCAAACACTTGGGTTTTTCATGATTATTCCTCCAAAATTCACATTACAGCCAAAAACTGCCGTTTTCACACAGAATGCCAACCTTTTGAGTCAAGCTGCTTCTGCTTACCATGCCATGGCCACCTGAAAGGTTTTGGAGAGCAAGGACCTCCAGAACATAAACAAGGGTGGTGGTGCTCAAGGGGTGGCATATGATCTGCTGGCTGACTCAGACTTCTCCTCAAGGGCGAAGGCCCTACGATGAACAATCTCCCATTTAGTCGCCCATGAGTGCAACCTATGGCTGAACTAGACCTGTATGCATTCGGTGGGCTACACTCAGTTCTTTGACAGGCATCAGAGAATGGTGCCCCACAGTGATATTGGGCACTGTTAGGGATGGACCTTCTCGCCTTATTTCGGCCATCTGTCAGGGTCGAGCAAAGATTAGTCCGCAGACTAGGGTTCACTGGGAGCTACCTGTTGGTGGGGCATTGCACTAACTTAAAGGTTCAAATCCAAGGGAAAGCAAGAACTGACAAAAAAAAGTGTCCATTCATTCAAATGTAAGTCGCTTTGGATAAAAGTGTCTGTCAAATGCATAAATGTAAATGCACCCAGGACTGCAGGTATCTGCATCATAGGTGTTTTTGAAAGGGGTCCAGCTGGCAGATATCTGTAGAGCTGCGTGTTGGATGATACCCAATGCCTTCCCCAATAATTTCAGAGTTGAATCCATTCCCATCACAATGCAAGTGGTGAGCGAAGGGATGTGCTTTGAATGTGGGATTATAATTGTTTAGCTCCACCCTCCCTTTAGCATCTGACTGAGCAAGGTAGGCATGGTCGCTATGCCCTGTACGATTCTTCATCCTGTGAGTCTTGCCCCTTGGTCATCCACTAAGCAGAGGTTGAGGTGAATTTCCCTCCTTGGTGACCCCTCATGGATCAGTACATGACATTTGGACCAAATGAGATTTCCCTGCTATTGAGCTTTAAAATATGGCACAAATGCAGATGGAGTGCATTCTATAGTGAAAATTGGAATTTTGGCTATTAATTTAGTCTGTTTTGGGGGAATAATAATGAAAAATCCAATGGTTGAGCTCCCAAATGTGATGAACACAAAATATCTGGTTTAATTGTTTTAAGTTATTTTGTTAAAAACTTTTGAAAAACAAAAACTCAGACGACCCAGTACATAACTGTTACACCTTAGATATGTGAGCATCAACTATCAAACGTCAAGCTAACTTAATTCATTTCTTAACTCCAGAAACTCAACCCTAAACAATGTACTAAACCTTTTAACGATCAGTTTAAATAAATAGTTTGTTTATATATCAAGATATTTTAACACAATGTTTACTAAGGAAGCAAAACACATTTATTTTAGACTTTTGATAATATACTGACAAATGTCATAGCTTTATTGGTCTGATTGTATATTTAACAATTTATAAATTGTTTTACCAGAAGCAAAAAGACAAAAAAGTATAAATTATACATTTTGAAAAATCTAATTCCTCTCCTACTCAGCGTTAAATGCAGCTAAACATATTTCCAGTAGAGGGCAGCATCTCTATAAAATAAAGTTCTGTTCTTGAAAACATTGGCATCAGTGAATTCTGCTGCAGTAAATACACACCATGAAATATGCATAGAAGACGGCACATAGAACAAGGTATTGCCTAAATTGCGTGATTTAATTAGGATCCTATTTATATGGTTTCAATGTGATTACTGACCATTAATTGATTCATTCATTCATTGTCCAACCCGCTTAATCCCTTTTGAGGTTAAGGTTGGTGCCTATCTCGATGTTATGAGAGTCAATTGAAAGACACTTTTTAATTGAACCCAGTGATCGAAATTGATTACTAGTTTTACTTTCTTCACATTTTAAGAAGCAAAATTGTTCAGAGTGATTAAAAAAGTGGTGATAAGAAATGTGCTCTTGTGCTATACATGAATCGTGTCTAGCAGCTTGTAATCATGTTTGTTCTTGTTCATATTGGTGAGATTTAGACAGGGGAAAAGAAAACAAGTTTGGACTGACCCTATGCTGACCTTTAAGACCTACCAGATGGAATGGATGCTCTGCTACCTACATTAGCATCTAAATGGCTGAAGAGAATGGCACAGGGCTGGGGGAGAAAAAGAAAAGAGAGTAAAAGGCAACAGACATGAAGAAACGTGCCGAAGTAAATTAGAAAAGATTCGCAGAAACATTTGTAAAAACAAATCTCTTTATAAATGATTGTATATTAAAAATGGGGAATTGTTTTTTGAAGAGAAGCAGAAACACAACAAATAAACATAGAAATCGTTTCATTGTCATTTTCGTTCTCATGTGAGCTTTGTTCATATTATGTACATTTTGGCAATGGATGTTTCCTGTTGAAAATTTTAGCTCTAAGCAGGACATCTTTCCACTTTTGATCATTTTTTTAGCAAAGACTTAGAACATGGTCTTTTTAAGATATTTTCAGGTTTTAAGTTGGTAAATGTTAAGGGAAAATGTTGATTTTTTTGGGAGGATTCCTGATCAATTCAGTATATATTCTTTTTTAATGAACTCATTATGTGCATTTGAGCAGTCAGAAGCAAAAGAGCAGTCAGAGGATATATGAGAAAAGGTAGTTGAACTGTACAAACAGGAAGGAAAAGGCTAAAACTCTGATTAAGAAGTGGAAAGTGAGGGATTCTGTTGAAACCAACAAAACATTTCTGCTGCAACTGCCAGAAAAATTGTAATGGATGCAAAGACAAACCCACAATTAACTTCAGCTGAAATACATGTATCTCTGAATCTATGTAACTCTGTATCTATGAGTACAATACGGAGATATTCATTCATTCATTCATCTTCTAACCTGCTTATTCCCTTTCGGGGTCACAGGGGTCTGCTGGAACCCATCTCCAGCGCACATCGGGCGATAGGCAGGGATACACCCTGGACTTGTCCCCAGTCCATCACAGGGAATAAGGAGACACTTCTCAGCCCATGTGAACTCATCAGCCCAGAAGCTGATGATTATTTTAACAAGACAACGATCCAAAACACAAGGCCACATCCACTTGTCATTGGTTACACCAGAACAAAATGAAGGTTCTGAAGTGGTCATCTCGACCTCCTGACCTCAGTATCACTGAAACACTCTGGGAAGAACTCTGGGAAGAAACATGCACTTCATGGATGACCAGCCCAAGAATTTACAAGAGTTGGAAGCTTTTTGCCAAAAAGAATGGTCTGCTGTACCAACATGCTTTACTAACAGAGAAGATAAAGAACCTCATCAAGATCGGCATGTTCACAGTCCTGAAAAAAGAAATAGTATTCAAATAGAGATACTGTTACATTTCAAACTACCACCCAACAGATCACTTTAAAATACAAGGGTTATAACTTTTGGTAACTAATGTATAGAAATCTTCTTCAATCCTGTTCACTCTTCAGTTTTGGTGGACGATCAATCAAAACAGAGCTTCTGTATTGAGATTGTCAGTTGAGTCAATTCAAGCAGGTGATGACTTTTGAAAGGACCAATATAAACATTCAAATGATTCTTCAGATTAAATTGCCAGCTACTCTTGTGTTGTCTCACACATGGACACGCAAACTGTAGAACTGCACAAACATACACTTGATATTCAGAAGGTACACCCACAGCCATGGGAGTAAATTAAGATCGACAGGACCCATAGGCTCAATAAAGTGTCCCTAAAACCAGATGGTTTTTCTGTTTGGGTTATAACTGTTTGAACTGACGTCATGGCTGTGCGCATTATTTTGATTCAGCCTGCTGATTGTGTAGGGTAATGAATTTAATGCAGGGACAAGGCTGCACGGAAAGTGCTGAGGTGTATTTGAAAAGTTCAATAACAACAAGGTTTAAAACAAAGAAGGAATTACGATTTCCCAACCACGTTGAAAGGAATCGATTTACAAACCCACACACACAGGTTTTAGAAACCAAGTCCTCTGGGACGTTTCTGTCTGGAACAGATCTTCTGCTTGGCAATCAGGCAGATTGATAAAAGATAAAAGAAAAAAAAAACAAAGGAAAAATAAGAAAGGAAACATGTCAGATAAATTGGAAACAACTAAACCAAACAGCAGCTTAGCATTTAGGATGACATTCCGTTGTCTTCCCATCTGTTCACATTTGTCTTGTTTCCCTCCTCCTTTTGACTCAGGCATAACTTCTCATTTCCTAATTTCCTTAGTTGATGGTGATTTATTGATCCATCCAGCCTTCCATATTAACAAAATCTGATTTTCTGCCTTGTGTTATTTTTTTGTCGTTGTGCAATTTGTAAATTGCTATTGTAAATATTAAGAAAATATTGTTTTAAAGGTTAAAAACCCTTTCCCAGCATTTTTCAAATTACAGCAGTTTCCTACATCTGTGATTGATGCTGTCTCTGTGCAACGAGAAGCTTTGAAAACACTTTTAGCAATGTAATGTACTTCACATTTGATTTCACCGTAACCCAGTTTTTGCCAACAGAGCACAAATTTTGCTGTTCTCTGAAAAAAGCAAAAAATCTTGACTGATGTATAGCACTGAGTATCCTCTGGAAACTCTTCACACATAAACCATATTTGCTCTCACAAAGACTTCACCATACGGATGTTCACTGTTGACTACGCAGACAGGAATTATCACTGGTGGTGATGAGGCAACATATAGGAGAACATATATGGGTGGTCAGTCTCATGACACGGCAACAAGAAGATTGAGTGGACATGAGGAAAAATCTGAGAACTTGCCGTAGAGAGGCTTAGTGTGTGTGTGTGTGTGTGTGTGTGCGTGGCTGTGTCTGTGTGTGGCGTAAATGATAAAAAAAAGACCATTACCATCATTGGGTTCACAGAAGAGCTAGCTCCATCTTTAATGACCCCAACAGTCTACACCAAAGAACAACAGAATAAAGCTACAGGAGTCTTAAGTGCGGAATTTACCATTTAAGGAATTTTTCCACTCAGCTATCAGACGGCCAATTAACAAACATTAAAGAACATTTTAGTTTACAACGGCCAACCTACATACACTTGCTGCTCTCCACAAACAATCCTAACGCATCTGCAAAATTAACCATTTCCAACCTTGTCCCCTGCACTTTATTTCTGGTCTGAACTTATATTAATTAGTGATTTATAAATGTTTTAATGTTGACTACAGTGCTTCAACTCTACAGCAATACGGTTGTACAGGCCTTTTGAAAATTGTACTATGCATTTGCACACTTTAAGGCATTTATTGTAGACAGCAAAGAAAGAATTCCACTAAATCAGGTCCGGCCCCGTAGTATAGTGGACAGTGCTCCAGACATGTATGTGCCAAGTGAGTCACATGACTGGAACAAAAGCCTCATATTAGCCCAATGGTAGTCGTTGATGTCACGTTGTCCATATTTTCTAACAGTTTATGGTATGCATGGTGCATGGTTGTGCATGCTGATTTGGGTTTGCCATCCTTCCCCCTCTCTCTACCCACTTCTCTTCATGTCTAAATGCTATCATGTCTGTTCAAAACAAAGGCAGAAGAGTTAAATCAGTTAATCAATCTTACTGTATACAGAATGACCAACACCTAGAATCTCTTTAATCTCCCTCAGATAAATCAATATAGAAGTGACTGAAACTGTTATTCACTGATTGGAACTGTTATTCACTGATTGGCAGTTTGCATAGAAACCCCTAAAGATAATTTAAAGCTTCAACCTTTTTACATGTATAAACCATAAACTGTTTATTTTTATCCATTTCTATGTTTTTTTCTTTGTTTGTTTCTTTGTTTGTTTTTGCTGTGCACCAGCCACTAAAGGTTATTCTCAATTCCATCATGCTTAGATATGAAAAACTCTCAAAATGTGCTTCTCATTAACACAAAGCTGAACATTTCTCAACTTTTGTCATTTGTTGCCAGACACAAATATTTGCACACACGCGCACACACACCATCGCCAATGGTCACTTTTGCTCTTGTATTTTGAACTTGCCACACTCTAGTCTAGACAAGATTAATGGAACTAAGCAAATTAAGTATCTTAGGGTGTAAACCTGGCTAAAGACTTGACCTGTATGGTTCTATCCATTTTAAGCTTTAAAAAAATTCATCTTCAGAAACCTATTGGTGGCTTCTGGGACACCGTATCCTTAGCTTTATATGACTAATGGCTTCAACCGACTTTTTAAGTATCCCCTAATAATTTCTTTTTATATTTTAGTGTGAACTAAAGAATTTATTTTTTCTATTTTTTTGGAATGTAAATTTACATCAATATATGACATCAATATATTAACAAATGATACATTTTAAAGAGCTTCCTCCGGGTACTCCGGTTTCCCCCATTTTTGTAGACGACAGCCAATGTGCATTATTTTGAAGAAGCTGTTACTAGAGTTAGTTAAAACAACATTTTCACATTTGGGAGGTGGGGTTTGTAATACCGTATTTTTCGGCTCATAAGACGCACCGGCACATAAGACGCACCCAATTTTTAAAGAGGAAAATCCAGAAAAAAAAGATTCTGAACCAAATACTGTTGTAAAATAATATTTTATATCAACTGTGTAAAAGTTAACAGCCAAACATGTAACATGAACAGACAGTAAACAGTAAAAGTAACAAAAAAAAGGCTGTAATGTTTTTCTTTGCCCCCACTCATCACTCTAAAGTCCACCATTCATTATCACCATCCCTGTTCCAGTGCAACATTGCCCCCACATTAGTAATACTGTAATAGCCAGTAACATTGTCACTACATTACTAATAATAGCCAGTAACATTGTCACTACATTACTAATAATAGCCAGTAACATTGTCACTACATTACTAATAATAGCCAGTAACATTGTCACTACATTACTAATAATGGCCAGT
The DNA here is from genome assembly GCA_007224835.1 of Danionella cerebrum. Classification (NCBI taxonomy): domain Eukaryota; kingdom Metazoa; phylum Chordata; class Actinopteri; order Cypriniformes; family Danionidae; genus Danionella; species Danionella cerebrum. The sequence goes on from SRMA01026127.1 coordinate 215,136, forward strand.
AACATTGTCACTACATTACTAATAATGGCCAGTAACATTGTCACCACATTACTAATAATAGCCAGTAACATTGTCACCACATTACTAATAATAGCTAGTAACATTGTCACTACATTACTAATAATAGCTAGTAACATTGTCACTACATTACTAAAATAGCCAGTAACATTGTCACTACATTACTAATAATAGCCAGTAACATTGTCACTACATTACTAATAATAGCCATTAACATTGTCACTACATTACTAATAATAGCTAGTAACACTGTCACTACATTACTAATAATAGCTAGTAACATTGTCACTACATTACTAATAATAGCTGGTAACGTTGTCACTACATTACTAATAATAGCCAGTAACATTGTCACTACATTACTAATAATAGCCAGTAACATTGTCACTACATTACTAATAATAGCTAGTAACATTGCCACTACATTACTAATAATAGCTAGTAACATTGTCACTACATTACTAATAATAGCTAGTAACATTGTCACTACATTACTAATAATAGCCAGTAACATTGTCACTACATTACTAATAATAGCCAGTAACATTGTCACTACATTACTAATAATAGCCAGAAACATTGTCACTACATTTACTAATAATAGCCAGTAACATTGTCACTACATTACTAATAATAGCCAGTAACATTGTCACTGCATTACTAATAATAGCTAGTAACATTGTCTCTACATTACTAATAATAGCCAGTAACATTGTCACTACATTACTAATAATAGCTAGTAACATTGTCACTACATTACTAATAATAGCTAGTGACATTGTCACTACATTACTAATAATAGCTAGTAAGATTGTCACTACATTACTAATAATAGCTGGTAACATTGTCACTACATTACTAATAATAGCCAGTAACATTGTCACTACATTACTAATAATAGCTAGTAACATTGTCACTACATTACTAATAATAGCTAGTAACATTGTCACTACATTACTAATAATAGCTAGTAACATTGTCACCACATTACTAATAATAGCTATTAACATTGTCACCACATTACTAATAATAGCTAGTAACATTGTCACCACATTACTAATAATAGCCAGTAACATTGTCACTACATTACTAATAATAGCCAGTAACATTGTCACTACATTACTAATAATATCTAGTAAGATTGCCCCCACAGTAGTAATAATACAGTGGTTCTCAAACTTTTTTAGTCGAGCCCCCCTGTAATCAAACACTCCCTAATTGCAGAACATGTTACTTACGTTTGTTATCTCGTATGTACATGTGTGAGATGTACCGTTGAGAGATGATTTGAGTTTGAGTTTATTAAAGAAGAGTTTCAGTCATTGAGAGCGTTTTGTTTACCTCACGCGAGCGCGAGCGCGAGAGAGAGAGAGAGCGAGAGAGAGAGCGAGTGCTGGAAACAAGCGTATGCTTTTTGTTCTAATATAAATCCTTTTGAAATAACTCCATTAATAAAGGATCAAACTGTCAAAGATTGTGAAACTGTCCAAGTGAATGCTTAGTGGAAATAAAACCCTCACAGACTGAAGACGATGCTTATCGATCATCATCTTATCGTCAGGCTCAAAAAACATAGCAGACAAACTATGAGCTGTGCCCATTTCACATCTTGAAATGTATTTTAGCGTGAGAAAACGGGTTTGTAGCGTGAGAGATCACTCAAATGCGAGAGTCAGCTGATCTCTGTAGTTTCGCTCGTGACGTAAGTATGGATGCGGATGCCAAAGGCATTGTGGGAAATGTAGTTTTTCCCCCCGTTTTCGTTACGTCCGCGCAATGGCAGAGATGGGCGATGACGTCAGCGCGCAGCACTTGGTAAACAAATATGGCCGCGGCTTCGGCCTAGCTTCGGAGCTCTTACACCTCTCATACGGCCGTTACCGGACTTCGCGGCGGTTTGCATTCGCTTCATAAGACGCACCAACTTTTCCCCCTCAGTTTTGGGGAAGAAAAAGTGCGTCTTATGAGCCGAAAAATACGGTAGTCATCACACAATGTGCTTGCTGTCATTGCTTTGTTTACAAAGACCAGTCCAATGGATTGCCATCATGGCTTACAGCTTGTTCAATGATACATGCAGATGTATCCTGTTTGATCACTGAACTAGGTCCCTGTGTTTTTGTATACTCAATGCTGAATGCTCAATTTATCAAATTCTAGAAGTTTTACGACTCTGTTTACGAGAGTAGTTAATGGGCCTTTGCGCTGCATCAACTTTGGCATATACACATTGTGAAGATCAACAAAAATTTTCATAGAATAACATTACCATCAAAATATATAAGATTGATAGTACTGATGTGCAGAACCGAGAAATTCACTTAATCACAAAAGGCCACTCACTAAAATATTGTTTTTGCTCACCACTTGTACAAATCAACTGAAAGTCTAATCAGGAAGACAATTCATTTGTGTTCTTGGCATTCTCCTATTCTTTAGGAAGAGTGATGCCAACATCATTCTGGATGACATTGAACCATCATGCCCCCCTTTCTCGGGTAATGTCAGAGTCCACAAATCAACTCACACTCTGCTTTAAATCAACACTTTCATTCACGGCAGCCTTGGTAATGTTAAAAAGACAGTTTTATGGCTGCTAAAAATAGAGCACTACTCTATTTATGTGGCTTAGGTTTCTCCTGCCAAGAGAAAGTGTGGAGGCGTCCACTTAAAAGCTGCCCTCTTGTTATACTGCCTCCTGATCCATCCTCGCTATCTGCCAAAGGTCTCTCAGTGTGTGATTATGCATGTCTGACTCGGTCCAGTGTACACATAAATTGCTTAAAATCCTATAGGGTTATAGGGGTTTTTGTTTGTTGGATTACATCTTAAAATGTGAAGTAGTAAGAAGCAGAACTGTTGAAGATAAGCAACCCACAGCTGAGAGACACTAGGGTTTATTTTGTCTATTTAAAAGTCTGCTTAAATTTAGCACTGCACTAATTGAGAGTGTGTGAGAGACATACCCCATGTTTATGGAAAACACTGGGGCAGTGAAAGAAAAGAAGAAAAGGAGAGTTGAGTACACAACTTGTACATTACAGTTGAAAATATCTATTTTTTTAATTTTATATGAAAGTTCTCGTGCTTTGTAATAATTTATTTTTTATTTAGTTTTTTGTGAAATGTGCAACTACTTGAGTAAACACACTTAGATCAATGAATTGAGAATTTAATTCTAAAAGCCAGGCTTTAGAGTCATTGGATTATTGTACATAAATTACATCAGTGAACTTTACAGAGTTTAATTTATTATTTTTATGGTTTCATGAAGTTTATGATTGTTCTCCCCCACTCGCCATGTGTGGAGTAATTTCTCTGCTTCCCTACGGACTCCTTGGGCACACATTCAGTCACAGCTGATCAGTCTGAGACCCAAGGCAGGCAGAAAAAAGTGAGAGAGTAGAGATAAGGATAATGAGTGAATTGTTGTATGAGGGTCCTTTCTTTCAGCAACCTGTAATCTTAACTGTCTAGCATAAATGACCAAACCCCACTAAATTTGTCAAAAAACATTTCAGAATCAACAATATCTATAAGATACTATACAACAAAATACTCTCACAAATGTGAACCATTAATTGCAAACTAATTTGCAACACACTTACGACCACAAAATTGTATTTAACATGCATTCAACCAAAGGTCAGTCTAATAATTCATTTAAGGGGTGTCTATAAAGACAGGTGACTATAAAATTAACATTAACAAAGTATTGTTAATATTATTAATTATTAATATTATTAACAAAGAAAAGCTCTTCCCATTTCATGCCGTCAGCAATGACTCCCCAAGAAGAGAAATGTCACAAAATCTGATTTTGTTCCTCAAAAAAGGTGAGAAAATCTGAATTTACTACTCAAAAATGTATTACATTTGGAAGTGTAGCCATCTTACAGAAACATCCAGGATGTCCACGGAAGTTAACATCTTGACAAGAGCATTTTCTGATGGCAAGGGCTGAAAAAATCGTCATACAAGTTCACTGCAGAGAGCGAAAACAGTAGAAAGTCAAACTGGAGTGACAGTTTCTTGTGACGCCATACAGCGCACACTGCAGAGGAATGCCATGCATGGGTATCATTTAAGCCTCTCCTACAGCCCATACACGAAAAGGAGAGCTGAGAATTTTCCAGGGCCCATATATAAAAAGATGAAGACTGGGACTCCTCTGGAGTGATGAGACAAAGGCCACTGTTTTTGGAACCAATGGTTTTATAACCGTATTGCGTCATAAAGATGAGGATTTCAAAGAAAAATGCATGTTGCCTACAGTGATGGTAGCAGTGAGCTTTTATGTGAGGCTGCATGAGTGCTGCTGGTGTCGAGGAGCTGCAGTTCACTGACGGTATCATGAACTCAATAATGTAGTGCTCTATACTGGAGTAGAACTTGGTCCCCGTTCAACAATGATCCAAAACACACATCTATAAAGAGGGTGAAGGTGATTGAATATGTCTCCAGATCCGAACCTAATCGAACAACTGTGGGGAATTCTAGAAGACCTAGTTTCTGCCAGCAATGTCAAGGTGTAGAAGAACAGGGGTTCGATTTGAGCCAAAAATTTTTTTTAATAAAACTCAGCCAATCTCTAGAAGCGAATTATTTTGAATGTCTATTCTGAACGAGTGAGCTATGAGAGTGTAGTGGTTAAAAAAGCAGATTTGTATCAATCTGTTAGAGGCAACACAGCTACACTTTGAAACATTGAGGTTGTATAATTATTGTTATAGTTGTATTTATTTAGGCTGGCTTTCCAGTGGCAAAGCAAGAACCAGCGAATTTAGTTGATTCCTTCTTTTATAAGTGTATTTGGATAAAAGCGTGATATTTGTAATATTTTATTAACAACTACACTGTTATAACCTATCTATCCCTACCCCTATGAACAATATACAGAGTACAAAACCCAGTTAATGACGACTTTGAAATACACAGCAATACATTTTCTGTATTGAAACAAGCATAAAATCATGAGATCATATGTACTAGATAGTTTATCAGTTTCATATTTCCCAACGTAGCTCATATTATCCAAACAGCATCATTACCTCTTCCTAATGTTCTGTTTGGTGAGGGTAGTGGCAAAGAAAAACACCATCGCAACAAGCTGCAATTAAAAGCTAAATTTAGCAGAAGATTTTGACAAGTTTGACAATAATCACAAACACAATGACAAAACAACTCTCTATCATTACTATATCTCTATAATTACACCTCTCCCACAACATGTCCTTTTCACCTTATTATATTTCTTTTTTTTAGTCACATTTCCCAATTTCAAGTTTTTGGAAATGTGTATTTCCATCTAGAAACTGCTGTCAGGCTCAAGCACCCACATTGTCCAAAAGAAGCTGAGGTCATCAGTGTGTCCATCACTGTGACTTCCACACAATTCCTTGCCAGACACACAAATACACCTACATGACCTGGCCTTTCTTCACCGAGATTTGATGGGAGATGAATACTTTGAGTGACAGTCTGCTCCCTTGAGGCATTTAGAGACGGCACAGAAGCAAGCAAGGTCTCTATGGGATAGGTTTTCACTTTAAAAGAGAAGATTTGATAAATAAAATAAAAAATACCAACATAAAAAAAAGAAAATCGAAGAATGGTGTGGGTAATATAGATGCCTGACATTTAATTCGAAATATGTTATCCTTTTGATGATTTCCCATTCAAAGGTTTAACAGTGACATTCAAGTACTTGTGGAAAAGTAAATGTCATTGAATGACTAACCACGACAAAACATTCATGATTGGTGCTTTGGGATGGACTTATAATTATAGTGATTTAATACTCACTCCCATTGTTTGCGCCGGGCCTGTGGGGTGCTTTGTAACTTATGGGATTGGTGCGCCTTGATGACATCACGGTGGTCAACAAGGCCTCCTCTCCTTCTGATTGGAGGAACTAGAGAGTCGCTGGACATCAGAGAGTAAAGTGTCCCATCTGTCACTACAGCTTCCCCTCCATTGGTTTTGCTGTAGTCAACTTGGCACACCTCATCACTGGTGTCATAAACAGTGTGATAGTAAGTTGGGTCGGCACAAACACTGCTCCCGCTGATGGGAGAATGGCAATGCACATTGTGTCCCTGAGGCTGCATTCCCCCTCCTATCCTCAAGGGCGCCGTTCTCTTCATGGCCATTGGGTTGTCTGCATAAATGGGAGACAGCGTGGCTCTAGAGGGCAAGAAGAAGAGAATTCAGTGTGCAGACTTTAAATAAAAATTATCTTAAATGATTGTGATAAACAGAATAGCAAAAAACAACAAATTATTGTTTCAATACACAATGATACAAAATGAAGCATTTCTATTGTTAAATTAAAAGATTGCCCATGTGTAATTTAGAACATTGTTATTTGTAGGTCTTTACTATTTTGTAATGTAAAGATCATAAGTAGGGAATATATTGGATGGAGTAAGATTCCCAACTAAAGGTTACATTTCACAGATCAAAGGGCTTTTGCACCTCTTGTCAGACACAAGTCACCAGTTAGTTGCACTATTTATGAAGACCATTCTCTATTTAGTATGTATTAAAGAAATATGTGAAAGAAATCAATGTGAAATTCTCTGAAAAATTCAGGCAAATTAAGAAAATGAAAAGCATATCATAATGTGTCATGAGCCCAACGTGGCGCTGAAACTGAGAATTGTTTTTGTTATTGTTTTGGCCAATATTCTTGTCACATATGTCAAAACTGGTATAAACAAACAAAGAATTACCCTAATGTTAAATGTTGCATTTCCTGTGGCCACTGTGGCACTATTATATACAGTGTATATAATTATATGCGTATGCAAAGTGAGGTCAGTAAGCAATTGATCGAACTTGGTTCTCCTCCTAGCAACTCATGGAGGAAATCGCATTGAATGTTTTTTTTAACAATTTATTTGTAAATTAGTGGGACAAAGAACAAATTTTAGTTCACTTGAGTCACAAATTTTGTATTTGGTGCAGAAGCCTTTGATGACAGAGCTCTAGCGGTCCTTATGGTTCTTCAGCAGGTTTGCAGACACTGCAGGAGGGACTTTGTAATAAGTAATTATATACTCACAAGGAGTAATTATGTAAATAATTACTCTTCGAGTATATTCTCTAAACACCCTTAATATGTTTGGATTTGGCATCCTTGATTAATTTAATAAATACTTTTTATGCCAGTCAACCTCAAAAACAATTATCTGGGTTTACTGTTTTTTTTCCTCCATAATTCTAAAAGGGAAGGGACAGTAAAAGAAATTACAACAAGAGAGATGGTGAAAGGAAATATGCGTCACATAATATCATGGGAGATCTGGAGCAGCAGGAAGACAAAAAGCACCAGGGGAGGTTTAATTAAAAACGGCAACACGGTTGTTTAGAGAAAATTGTAGTAGACCAACGTCTGGTGGAAAACAAATGATGTGCTCCAGTGCGATGATAAATGCTGACAGGGTCTGAAGAATCAGCCCACTGTGACTATACTAATTTAAAGTGACACATATACACACTCCACACTTTCAAAATACATGGCTGGGTGCACAGGACAATGCAGTTTGCCTCAGGTTTGAAGATTTCAGAAGAATTCTGAGCTGGACCATAAGGGTTGGGAAGACAAATAGAAAGACACAGATGGGGAACAGCTCAGGAATGGATAAGAACAGTGGTCAAACTGTGAAAGGGTTGCATTCATGCTCTAGTCCTTTTGTCAGGCTGTGATTAGGATGGGAACTGCTTGTCACAAAGGCCAGACACTAGATAGAAGTAACTAAAATGCTGCTGGAAACCATTATGAAACTGTGCATCTCAGTTTCAAATGAAGAGCACCATAAAAATCTGATGTGAGTGAAGTACCCAAAACTTACATTTACAAGTATTAACTTAACTTTATGCTAAAGATGGGTGGGATATTAGAAGTTACATTTCACTAGCAAGCAGTGACCATTTTTCATAACAAGCAGCAATTATGTCCTCAGCCAAATACTGTAGGTTCAATATACAATCTAATTACATAAAAAGTCACATGACCATCACAGCGGCAAGGACATATAGCATGACACAAGCTGGTGTTTATTAATTTAAAGGTCTGTTTTTGTAAATATTCTGAAATATTTCAAATAATACAAGTAAGTAGCTCCTAAAGATTTAACACTTCATATCTTACATTTGAAGGTGAAAATGCAAGAAGTATTTTTTTAGCTTAATATTATTTAAAAGGTGATACACTGTCCTTACTGTTAATAAGAAAGCAGTGTTCACCACTAATTCATAAAGCTGAACAGATTCAAGTTATTTTAAAAGTCCAAAACCCATCCAGGCTTGAAATTAATATCTGCGTCTCTTGAACAGCACACTGTTTTGATCACTCAGTGTTTTACAAAAATGACAAACCTCAGACAGTTGCATATAATTTCTTGCAAAGAGTTCAAAAACCATGGGATGAAACCAGGCTACCCGAAAGAAACCCAGGCAAGCATGGGGAGAACACACAAACTCCAGGCCACCAGCTGGCCCTCTAACTGAAGGGTCACTGCATCACAATGTTGATTTTGTCCAGATTAAATGATTTCTAACACTATAGGGATAAAACTATGTCTGAAATCTGTTTCTTGCTCAAATGGATACACTATGCTCAGTAGATAAATTTCAGAATAAATACTGTATGATTGAATTTGTGTTGTGAATGAACGTTGTTTGAATAAGCAACATATCAATTACAGATTAAAAACAAAAGGGTATGGAGATAAAGCAATACAGTGATCACAAATTGCGGAATTAAGGGGGGTTCATGTCTGTGGCTTTGGGGATATTTTAGAAAGAAAAACAAGATAACTCCATCATCACACTGCACAGTAAATTTAGCAGTGTCATTCCAACACTTAAAGTGTTAATTTTAACACTACTCAGACCAATGGTCCCTAACTATAGGGTATAAAAAAATACACTGGTTGAAGTGTTGAGTTTAGAGTGGTAAATTGGCACTTCAAGCTACTAAAAAATAACACTTAGGGCATAGGGTGTTACCCTTCTCCATCACCAGTAAAAATTGCATCATCGCTCATCGAGGCAGTTGTTGTGGGCAGAGTCATGATTTTGGTGCACTTTAATTTTGTACTTTCAGGTGTAAATCCATAAAACCATATAATTGTACACCCATAAATTACACAGACAAAGTGTACTTTTCAACAGTGTATTGTAAATCAATTATTCAGTTATTTAGATTTCACACAGTCTTTTTTACACTGGTGATTTTACTGTGTATAATATAGTTGTGCTCATAAGTTGTCATAATGTTTGTTTCTTGACCATTTTTCAGAACAAATTAAATGAATGATAACAGATAAAGCATTTTCCCACTCATAGTTGGTGGTTGGGTGAAGCCATTAATTGTTAAACATCTGTGTTTACTCTTTTTAAATCATAATCACAACAGAAATGTTCCAAATGACCTCGATCATAAGCTCTTCATATTTTTAATTCCCCCTTGAGCATCAATGACAGCCTGAAGTCTCTTGGGGTAGGTGTCGATGAGGTTCTTTATCTTCTCTGTTTGTAAAGCAGCCCATTTTTCTTGGCAAAAAGTACACAACTCTTGTAAATTTTGGAGATGTCTAAACATGAACTGCATGTTTAAGTTTTCCCAAGACTGGTTCTATGATATTGTGGACCCTGTATTTCAACTTATTTGTTTTATCTTTTTCCTTTGCATCTGTAAATTTTTCCTTTGCAACTGTAAATGGTCAAGTACTTGATCTTATGAATCACAAAGGATTATTTCTTCTAGCCATCCCCTTGACATATTCATTGTTTTATATTTTCAAACATATTTCCCCAACTTAAAGAATTTGAAACATGAGCTGCTATAGACAACACAAAAGAAATGTCTTTGCATTGTTTTCTAGGTGATACCACCATTAATCTTGCTGTACTGGCAAGGTATGAGAACAAGCACAGCCACGGTCTGGATCACAAAACCCTATTTTAGGTTATTCTTATTTAACGTGTGCTGAGAGAGTGTCTGTTTGTGTGGGTTGGATGTTCACTGCTTTCAGCCCACAGGCAGCCTCATTTATTCAGTGGGTGTGTATGAAACCAAGCAATTTGGGTGGCATAGCCAAAAGTTTTAAAAAGAAAAAAAAAATGCATTCATCAACGGTCTCCAAAGCTGCTTGCTGTATTTTACATGTCTCTGGAGATTTCCATATGAATCCATCATCAAAATTGACTTGCAGTCAGAAACGTTTCATGACTTTCAGTCTCAGCCAAATCAGCACTGCTGACATGTTATTTGCTGTGAGGAAAACGTATGAACAAACAATAAAATGAATTGGTGCATTTAATAATCTTCTGAGCATTAATAATGTGCTAACTGCTGAGTGAACATATAAACAGCCCTGGTTCTATGTCATCACACTGAAAACAGCAAAAACAGCATTACAATAATTAAGCCATATTAAAGAACATCATCAATTGGCAGTTTTAAAAAAAAAAAATCAGGCATGTCAATAACTAAAGAAAGTAAATACCAAAATCTGCAGTGCTAAATCAACACTATTGGTGTCAACAGAGTGGACCTGTATAAACAACACAGTGGTAAATGTAACACTGACCGGATCTTAATCTACCACAATGTGAATTTAATTAAAAAATGCCCCAATCATCACACTGTTTAAATTGAATTAACACTTTTGTTTTAACACTTTCTGGTATGATACAAATGTTTATATACATCCACAACCACTGACCTTTTTTTTTCAATTTACATTCTGGTTTTCATACTTTATTTATGCACATAAATTCTGTATTTTTAACAAAAATAAATAAATAAATAAATAAAAACATTTTTCACAGGCAATTATCATGACACTCACTTGTCTAGGCTCTGACGTCGCACCTGAAACAAAAGCCGTATGGGTCAAATGTCGTTTAAAACTGAACAAACTATCAACAAAACTCCAGAAACTGAAGAGTCCGAGGTCCGTAGTCACAGAACTGCAGCTTGTGTCCATCTTCAAACTCGGAACATTCTGTCTCCGGGTAGTCTTGGAGGGCAAACAGATACTAATCTGAATCTGTTGGCGTTCTCTCCCTCGGTTGAATCTACTAATTAAAGTCAGCTGTGACGATGAGCGCGCGTATCGGAGACGTGACTGTATGAGATCGACGCACTGCTCTGGACAGAATTACTGCTGCTGCTGCTGCTGGATCTGTGTGCGTGCGCAGGCACCTGCCACCGCTTTGTTTGTGGCTTCACTCACGAAGGCTAGTTTTAACGTTTAGGGCGCTAATATGTTTTCTTTTATTTAACAATCCAGTGGCGAATATCGGTTTGATTTCATGGCAGGTAGCCTGACCGTAAGGAAAGTAATCACAAATGCTGTCTCAGTTTCAGCGCAGATACTATTCAGCAGTAAACAAATTATATCAAAATGTTATCCATATTAGGTGTAATCCATCTCTTAGAAACTGTCAGAAAATGGTGACATGTATATATATAAAATCTTGGTGTCTTTTACATGATTTAGCCATCACTAAAAAGTCTAAGGCCCCAACAACACTAGGCCACTTCTTCATCACATTGGGTGAAACGGTCAAGTTTCATAAGTATTTTTTCCCTGGAATTTTATTCGACAACTTTGACTATATTTTCACTAGGCAATAAAACCTGCATGAGACTAGAGTGTGGTGATCAGATTAGCTTTAAAACGCATTGTCTCCATCTAGTGATAACTCAACAAACTGCACAAAATCCTTAAACGTTCACTTGTCTTTTAAAAACAATAGTAGTTTTGTCATTTAAAAGCTAGTAATGAGAGGAGATAAATGAATATTACAGCCCTACTATTTATCTTGAACAGTGAGAAATAACATTACATTTATCTTTTTTCAGTGTCCCACTTTAAAAGTTGTTCAGGGTTCCACTGCCTTCTGAACGACACATTTAAAGTTCAATTGAGGGTTTTTCTTTTACTACTTTAAAAAATATAATGCAGACATTCACTTTATTTTAAAATTATATGTTTGGCTGGAGATCATCACCTTTGCTTTCACAGATTGACAGATTTAGTGTGTCTAAAGTTTCAATTTATGGAAAGCTGTTCTCATTTATGGACATCCCCATGTTTTTGTCCCCTTCATTCTTCCAAGCAAATAAGTTAGGGTTACAATATTTCAGATATAGTAGGGGTTATCACAAATCCTTGACAACCACAATAAACTCTGTGTTAAACTCAGTTTCTGTTCAGGGTTAACACTATATGCTGTGTATACGTTACAAACTGTGGCCTTCTATGGGTTTTTCAAGTTTCTTTCTAAAGAAGCAGCACATTTAAATTTGTGTCAGGACATCTTCATGCAGTTCAGCAGTTTTGTGACCAGTAAGGACCACAATAATCTCTCTTGCAGATCAATTTTTATGACCGCCACATCTGCAACAACTTTTGTTATTAGGCAAACGTCTAAAGCTGAATTTAAAACATTTGAAATCAGAACAGGATGAATTTTAAGTCCTAAAATAAAGACATTAGAGTAAACCAATACAACTTTTATTTATTTCTCAAAACCCTTCCATACATGTTAACATTTTTACAACAATGTTGTTGCATACATCCAGCCAGCTCTGAGAACACTCGTAACACTGGAGCTGCACTTAAAATTAAATAAGTCAGCTTCTGATTGGTTAGTTCTGTCCATGTGTTCCAGAAGGACAGTGAGCAACCTCTGTTTCTCACACCAGGCCCTTGGAAAGGTCCAACTTGATTTGTGATTATTTGTTACCACGGAGGCGACATAGGCTGTGGGTTCTGCAAATATGACATCACAACTGCCGATATGGACAGCCTGTAGAAGTTGAAAATAAAATGCATCAAAAAAATGATATAATTTTGTGATTAAAAACAGCGATATAATTCTGGTAACAGCTGAAAACATCTTAAACGTTTGACAGAAAAAATTATTAGTCACAAAAAGTGGACAAATTAATAGCAAGTATTTGCACAAACTATGCTTAGAAACTTACATGAAGCTGCTCATCATCTGTTTGGTGTCTTCTGAGCTTCGAGAGTTTGCAAAACTGATAAACGAGCAATAAACGGCAATCCACGCACACCATTTAAGCTGCAAAAAAATATATATAATGATTAAAATACCTCTTCACTATAATTTGACTACAACACCAAACACAAGATAAGGGAACCCTTAACAACACACTACTGTTGCTGGTAAACAAGTCTCTGTGTTTGAAGTGTGTGTGAGAGGTCACCTTGAGCATCAGGCCACACATACTGAAGATCATGCCGAGCAGGTTCATGTAATCCGGAGTAGGATCTTCCAGAGTGGGGTTGTTTTCTGTGTTAGGAGGTTTGTAGCTGCAAGTAAAAAATGTACTGTTCATCTGACATTAACCAACATAAAGTGTTTTTAAAAACCATTGATTATGTACTGTTCATCTGACGTCAACATTTCATTAAATAACCAACATAAAATTTGTAACGATTTTTAACGTTTTTACAACTGTATCGTTAAATATTTTGAAAATTACCATTACAATTAAAATAATTTGTACTAGCGATTTCAAAACTTATATTGACATGAAACAACAACAAAATACATTTAAACGCATTACATTTTAAACATTTAGATGTATGTGTATATATATCAGCTCATTTTTACAGCATGCAATCTGGTTAAATCTCGATTAATAATTAGCTGGTTGCTAACAGCAATGCTAACGACGAGAGGGGATACAAATGCAGATTTTTAACGATTAATCTGTTCAACAAAGATACTCACCGAAAAATCTTATTTGGTCGTCGTGGATCTGCCATGTTGTTCACGCTCATTGTGTATTTAGAATATTAACGTTACTTAATAGTTATAAGTGGCTTAGTAGCAAGCAGGGTGTCAGCGAACAGCTGACCTGAGGATTTCTGCTACTACGCTTAATGCTGTGCTTCACAGCAGTAGCTGCGCTCACTACCGCCACCTTTCGACAAGGAGTCATTGCTTACTTTTATTTGTAGGCAGGTAGTGACTTTTTTTTTCTAAAATGTTTACAATTTTTTAATGATAATATTATGATTTTAATAAATAATCGTCCATATATAACTCAGCAGAGGCATTCTCTGCCCAATAAACAAAAAAGAAACATCCCACAAACTACAAACTGCATGCAGTCTTTGATTTTCTGTGTTGTAAATTTCAATCCAATTGCACCTGACATTATAGAATAATTGCAAACAGCAGCTTTGTCAATAATTCTTCAAAACCCTTAATTTTTTATATTCTGTGATTGAATATATTTAACTGAAATGTCTCATTCAGAAAAACAGATTTCTAAAATGAAAGTTTTTAACGAAATGAGTTCTTAAACTTTTGCATATCTTGACAAAACATTCCAAATCACGGCAATAGATTTTAGAATGAATACAATTATATTCACAGCAATGTCATATATCTTGGAAACACTAGTTTAACAGCATACATGTATAAGAAGTTTGACAAATCTTTAGAATATAGATATTATTACATGTTGTCTGTATATGTTATGCTTATACCCTCCAGTTTAATGTCCAGATCTAATTTAGTATTTCATTCTAAATACTTTCCAACCAATTGTTTAGTTTCTGACCGAATAGAATTATGTACTATAATCAATACATCCATATAAACGGGTTGGAAAATGAATGAATGATATGTATTTAAATACTGATTGCTATGCAACTAAATGCTAGGAATAAAAATTATATCCACTTAATTAAGGTAGAATCCTTATGTTTTCAGTTCAAGGATAAAAGGCAACAGCTGCTCATGAACAATGCAAACATTTTCACAAGTACATTTTTATTAATACCGAAACCACACAAAAAATACAAATACATTAAATCTATTTTGTTAATAGCTAATACAAAGATATTCCATGACCTTTGAGTCTAAGCATTTAGTTTTGTGACATTAGAATATAGAACTTTATTCATCCCTTGAGCACCACAGATGAAATGACGTCAATACTCCATATCTGGTTTGCCTTTATGAGTCCTTCTCTCAGAGACCTGCAGAAGCTGAATTCATCTCGTTTAGTTCAACTTCTCTTGCTGCTTCAGAGGAATTTGTGTGTCTAGAATTAACAAAACACCAATAAGAAGCATTGAACTGGTTTTCAACATTTGGTATCTTATTCGTTTTACTATTTTTGGCACTGTACCTCCCCTCCTCTATATCCAGCACGTTCTCTGGAAGTTGCACATTGGTGGTCTCAGGGAGCAAGAAGACCACACAGCCGCTAAACACTGCCATGACTGAAAAGACCACAGGTGGGCCATAGCGCCACAAGTCCTCCAACAAGATAACCATGGGGGCCAGAGAACCTCCAATCCGGGCTATGAAAGAGGTGTACCCTAACCCACATTGTCTACAAAAGGCAGAAAAGATTGTGGTTTAATGTGGTCATTATTATTTATTGATCATGATTTTATTGCATTTTATTTTAATTAGTTACCGGAGTACAGTAGGATAGAGCTCAGACGTGTACAAGAATGCAATGGTAAATGCTGCCTCTGAGAATCCCTTCCCAATCACTGCAATTCCAGTGCGCACACCGGCAAACTCTGTGAATTAAATTAAATGTAATACCTTTAAATGTAATATCTTTAAAATTGAACTGTAGCATCTAGACTTTTGGTTTCTGATGAATGTAGGTGTACCTGTTGGAACTATGTTGTTTAGTCCAATCAAAGCTCCTGTTATTATGAGAGACCACCCCTGGCCATTTCTCCGTCCAATCCGGTCCAAAATGAGGTAGGTTCCAACCTTTGCTGGGACTTCAATGACCCCATAAACAAAGTGTGTGAGATAGATGTTCAGACCAAACCCTGTGATGTTGAAGCTGATGCCATAGTAAGTGAAAGCCACAGCAAACCTGTATTTTTAATGAAAAAAAAAGACGTGTGATGACCTTGTGATTGTTCTAATTGTTTTAGACAGTTTTCACCTTTTCCCAAAATACGTGGACCCATGCAGCATGCAATACACATGTAATGTAATGTATTATTTTTTAAAATTCAAACTAAATTCAAAGCAAAATAAGTAAATAAAACAAACAAAAATCTTCACACACCAGAAAATTCCAGAAAGAAGCACGATTGTCCTCAGTTTTGGGGTCTTTACTAAATCAAGGTAGGAATGGTTCTTTTTGGAGACCTCAGCAATGGTAATTTTCTTTAAAGTCTGTCGAGTAAATGTGAAATCCATGCGTTTTTTTAAACTATATCAAACATGTTTATTATAATAAAACAGAAAATGTGGGCTGGGTTGACCTCAGTATCTAGTTTGTCGGAGTACTTTCCGTTCATCTTGGCACACTGGATGAGATATTTCTGCGCTTCTTCTACCCGTCCATTGGCCAACAGCCATCTTGCAGACTCAGGAATCCACCTTTTGAAAAACAATGTCACCATAACTATAATAGCTTTAAGGCACACTGAGCATAATTGTTATAAAGTTACATATACTGCAAATTATATGCATCACAGGGGTGTCAAAATCATCTAAACAAGCAAAAAAATAAAATAAAATTTGCTACAAGCCGAGGGACAGACTTATAATATTTATTAAACCAAATTGAAATGTTAGGACCTAGACAATTGAACCAATATCTAAAAGCAATATTTTCTTAATGTCAGTAAATTAAATTCCATTACCCTAACACTAACCTTAGGTCCTAACCCTAATATTTTCAACAGGCAAATAGAAGACAGAAGATGCACAGGTGTTTTCCCCTCTGTGAACAATTACTCTGCCTATCACTTGGCTTGAAACCCCCTGTTCTCTGTGTCAACCTTCCTTCCTCCCCTGCTAGTGACCACAGGAAAGGCAGCAATAACATTGAAAATGTTATATTCTCACCATGTGTTACAAGATTGTTCAAAAATGAACCGTAGCGCCAACTAGTAATCATTTTATATTATAAACATGCACAGGACAAATATTGTAATATTAATCTTTAACCCTTATACGTCTGCTGCCTTTTTGAGCGTCAAAACAGTTTTTTGTGGCACCAACCTCAGCTCCTTTTTTAAAAACACATTACACAATAATTCCATTTTGTAATTTTTTTCACTGCAAATATCTAAATTATTGAGAACGGATAGTTTTTATGTTGTATACTAGAAAATTACATAAATTGCATAAAAAAAACAGGCGAACCTCCTCTAAATCTTATACACTGTCCCAAGCTATTTTTGTTCCATTGTCTTTTTTTTGTGTGCCAGATGACAAGCCATATCACAATATTGTACTTTTAAAGGTTATCCCTTGTTTTCACCACTAGATGACACTGATTGTACCCATTTGGGGTCTGTAAAATGAACCTGAAAGATGAATTTTCTCACATTTAATTTAAATTACCGTAGCTTGAAAATTTTGCATCATAACTTTTGTAATGTTCATTTAAATCCAAAAATCTAAAAATAATAACCTTTTAGAAATGTACACATTAACCTGAGATCAAAATTAAACAATAGCTGGGTTGCATTAATTCAAAGCAATCGCTGTGATTGGCACACGTTTTTTGCACTTATCTTGAACACTTTCTGGTTTAACTATGCAATGTCTTATACATGCAGTTCAATTACTCACCACCAGGCGATTATTCCAACTAAACACGGTGACGTCACTACCAGGATGAGGTGCCTCCAGTCCCTGATGAGATAGGCCAGAAGAGCCAGAAGCATGTTTCCTACACTCCAACCCAGGCTGATGATGGTCCCACTGAAGGTCCGGTGCTTAACATCTGTCCACTCTATACCTGCATGAATGAACTAATGAATCAACAGCCATGCAGTGAAACATAGCAAATAGTCCATAAAATTCTAATGCAGCCCTGTGTTCTTTGAAACAAACTCAAATCATCAACTAGTCTGTTGTTGTTTTGAACACAGAGGCAGATTAATATGCAATTAGTTTGAGAAAAACCAAAGAGAAATTCAAGCTTTAAAATAAGTAATACATTTTCTATTGTGCAGTTTTATTAG
The DNA here is from genome assembly GCA_007224835.1 of Danionella cerebrum. NCBI lineage: Eukaryota > Metazoa > Chordata > Actinopteri > Cypriniformes > Danionidae > Danionella > Danionella cerebrum. Next base: position 233,174 of record SRMA01026127.1, read on the forward strand.
TTTTTAAAATCAAACTGCTCTTGTTTATTTTAACGAAGTCAGGGGCCTTTTGTGTTAGTGTTTTTTACTCATTTAGAATTTGCTCTTGTAAATTACCCTTAAAACGTTTTTTTGTGGCGATGCTTGGAAATATTTTTTTCAATACATAACATAATTCTGCAACAATCCTGAAATTGTACAAAAAATACAATATTGAATATTACATTGGAATTATTTACAGTAAAAATCTCAAAAAGTTCAAAAGTGTTGGGAAAAAACACTTTTTGTGCCATTGTGTTTTTTATGCCAGAACTTTGAAAAAACACAAGCCATGTCACAGGTCTTGTACGTTCAAAGGTTGTCTTTACACCACTAGATAGCACTGATGGCACCGATATTCCTACTTAATTTAAAACCTGCCAGAACTTATGGGTTAAGTTCTGTAAATTACTAAAATAAAAATATGAAAATGATAGATACATAAGGCCACCGTGGTGATAGACATCCCGGTTAAAGCCAGTCCACTCAAAGTTCTTGCAATGGCAAACATCACGTAAGATGTGGAAAATGCCTCCATGATTCCAAAAATTGCACTGGCCACAAAAGAGATCTGAATTGTTGGTTTCCGGCCAAACCTGTGAAGCGATAATAAAGATATTACAACATTGTATATACATGAAAATAGTTTGAAAACAATGCACACATTCAGTCGCCTGTTCTTAAAATAGACTATAGAAATCAAAGTTGAACTATGAAAAAATCCATAACAAATACAGTGTGACAGAACATTTGAACTAAGAGGGTTGAGGAACATGCTTAAGTTGCGTGTGCAGAACAAATGAAGGAGAACGAATCATTTTTTAACATCTGACATGTGAGCAAGGAGAATTCATGAGGACAAATCATGTGAGGTTATGGGCTACTATGGGATTTGATGAAGGAAATAGGCAAGAGTTGTAAAGAAAAAAGCATTAAAATGTCTTATGTGCATAAATAACATACTTATCTGCTAACTGGCCGAATACGATTGCCCCGATTGTTACGCCGATGAAGAAAAATGTGGCAAGAGCTTGATTTAGCTTTTTATCATCGCAGACCAGGTTCCACTGGAAGATATTAACATGCAAACATGATGGCAAATATAATTTATGAATAAATTTAAAGTCATAAAAGCATTATTACACATTAGTTCATTACATTTTTCTAATTTCCTTTTAAAAAACCTTTTTTTACCATATTTTAAATGTATAATGGAATAAATGGAATTGTGATATTCAGCTAATTTGCTCAAGTTTAGAAATACAGTATACTAATTTGAAGAGCTTTTATAGTGAAGTAAAGAAAATTTCAATATCTATCATCCAAATCTCTACGTTTTTCTATTTTATTCCTTAAGAATTTCTCTTTGAATTGCCAATGTGCTTTAAAAATAAACTTACTTTGTCTATCACCATCAAATACACAATGTTTAATACACTTTTAGGGGTGACAAAGGGACATTTTTTTAATTATTCTTAAATATTTTTATTTTTAAAGTTTTTTGCCTGAAGTTTTTTATTTTTAAAGTTTGATGACTGAAATAGAACTGGTTAAGTTGGGAAATGATGACGGGCTCGGGTTTCAAACCTGAGTAACCGCACATATATGTCTGATGCACCGTCCACTGTACCATAGGGCCGGATCAAAGTGGAAAACATTTAGTTAAATAAACAATTTTCCTTTTTACTTCGAATTTTCTGGATCTTGTTAGAGAACTTGAATCAAACTATATGAAACTTATCTTCCTCTTTATCTAGCCATTTTTAGCACAATCATCAATATAAAAAAAACACCAGGAATTTACCTCGGTGGCAGTTGTCGAAGTGAACTGAGAGTGGTCATACACCCATCCATGCTGGCATGGAACTGACACATTAGACTGATTGGCAAACTCCAGGGAAAGAGGATACATCTGACAGGAGCTGTAGGAGCCGTCCGAATTACGAGGCAGACCAAGTGTCAAGACTTGAGATTTCTCCTCTGCTCCATTTGCAAAGTAAGCATCCTGATAAGGTAGTGCACAGTGGTGAGGTGGAACCCCGGAGATGAAATTATGAAGAAGGAAGTGCAGAGGAAGAATGACCCTTGGAAGCCAAAGGATGTATAAAACTAGAAACTGGTACTTGTTAAAGCCACCAATTTCATGGAGAACATCTTCGAACCTCATAGTGGTCTGTGAGTTGAGCTAGCAGTTAGATTTAAACTTCTTGATCCGTCTGAGATTCTATTTAGCCATCAGAAGCTTGATCACCTCGATGTATGCTCTGTAGTAAATGGAGAAAGATGGAGTGCTTGGTTCATAAATACTTTCATGACACGTTTCCCAAGTCATGCTTTTTAGAGCCTGTGAGAGACACAAGGAAGTGTTTGTCTAGGGAAAGCTCAAGAGAACAAGGAGTCCCAAACTTTCAAAGTTCACAATCCCTCACCTGACCTGAATGGGAGTGCAAATGGATAATAGATTAGTTCCACATTGACATTTTTTGATCAGAATAGTCAGATCATCAAAAACTTTTGAAGGCGGATAAAAAAAAATAGCGAATGAAATTCACTATATTGTCAAAAGTATTCCCCCGGTTATAATTGGCAATGGCCAAAAATACTTCCCTGAACAGTTGAAGCTGTTAAAGACAAAAAGTGGACCAATATCATATTAGCTTTCCTGTGGCTCAGTTGGTAGAGCATTGCGCTAACAATGCAAATGGGGTCAAATCCCAGAGAAAGCAAAATCTGACAGAAAAAAAAAAAAAAAAGTTCATTCAAATGTAAGTCGCTTTGGATAAAAGCGTCTGCCAAATGCATAAATGTAAATGTAAATGTATATTAAATAAGTTATATACGTGTTAAAGTTTGCGTATGCTTATGACAAATGTTTCACTAACATTTGTGAAGTAAGTTATCAAATCAGCAACGATCCGGAGTCTATTTTCTAATTCAATGCTGTGAATTGAAAAATTATTTCAATTAGATGCTTGTTGTGCTTTTCCATTAAAAACTTGTTTTGGGATAATGAACCATAAATGCATTAACCATTCACTGGCCAAAAACTAATTCATAAATTATTGGCATAAGTTCTTTTTTACAACAAATCTAAATTTGAAAAACACTGATATTCGTTTGTAAGTGAGTATTACATTATAACTTTTTAACGCAAGCTAATCCATTGAGGATTCTATAAGATGAGAAAGCATGTTGCATTGCTAGTAAAGATCCACAAAAGACACATTGACATGAAAGTGACATTATGATCAGTTATGGAGCGAAAGAAGAACACACTAACCTTTAGATCACCGGGTAAGCTCCTTATTCATTAGGCCTTTCAAATATATGTGTTCTCTGTTTATTGACATAGTACCCAACATTAGTTATATCATCAATGCATAAATAAGAACAGAATAAATTGTAACCCAGTATTGATTCCTCATTTAAAAAGAGATAAATCTAAAGTCATGGAGTTAATTGCCAGCTATATTCACAGTTTAACTCACAGCATCCAAGATCACACTTCCTAGCTAAGCTCTGACCCTGAACTGCTTTTCTGCTGACTTTAGTATTAGAGAGCCCTCTAAAGGACATATTGTGAATTACATAAGAAAGATTGTAACTTAAACGCTGAAAACCTTGAACCCTAAAAAGAAATCCTGAAGAGTAACTTATTCAACATTTGATTGGCAACAATTAGTGTTTTGCTTAAAAGTTAATTCCATACACAAAATGTTGCACACAAAAATGTTATCACTGACTTGCCTTTACTTATAAATGAAGTTCATGCGCTGCTCCTTCTGAAAAAATAAAAAGAATCGCTAACTTGTTTGTAGAAGTGTTGTCCATAGCAAACCTAACTCTGACTCTGACAGAGAAATTTTTATACGCACTATTCGTTTAGAAATGTAATCCTCCATTAAAAAAAAACTAAACAAAATGGCGGTACTTTACTATTTACTGTAGCTTGCTAATATTATTTTTCTTAGTCGTGCCGTTGTAAACTCTGGGATCACCAGTACCCACTCACATGAGGCTGGAGACCAGCATGCCCAACCAGCATGTCATATACATTTGTGTTTTATGATTGCTCAGCACAGGAAATGTTGAACATTGAATTTTAACATCATATAAATCAAAAGAAAAGGATTTCCCAAAGTAAAACATTACTGGGTTAAGCTGGGTCAAGCAAGGTCTGTTGGCCCATAGGGGGGATGGTTAACAAACATTTCTCCAAACTTGCCAAACTCAGAACAAAAAAAGACAGATGTTAATATAAAATGTTTTTCAACTACAGAAACAAGGTCTTTAGCTTGCTAATGCAGTACATCCACCTTGTATCTTATTACTACTGTTTTCAATCTTGCCATGACAACAAACTGCCTTTCCCAACCTCACTATGGTAGCAGCATTGAGCTGTTCCCCATTTAAACCTCCTACTCAGCTGTATCTATTTCAGGTCATAACTAGTGGTTACATTAGTGATTATTAGCATCTGTTTGGTAGAATTATTTGATTATACACATGACAATAATAATACAAAAGCCCTGACTGTGCAAGTATAAGAATTACAGGAATTGATTCTGTTTGATGGCAAAAGAACAAATATTGATTTGATTTTGATTCTCGTTTGAGCTTATAAACAGGTTATAGAAGGTGGATTAAAGACACCTGACATTAATTGGCAAGTCTTGATGGACTCCTCTTGAGTCTAACACAGGGTTCTTCCTGATTATGTGAATGTGTTTCTAGGAAGAAGCAGAAATGTTACTCTTCACAACGAATCACAACACAGTTGAGACTTGAACATTTTATGTTCCTTTGTTGTAAACAGAAATATTTGTTAACATATCAGTTTCGAAAAAAAAAAGACGTTGGTATAATTAATTTGAAAATAATGCATTATCAATTATATGTGATGCATGTTTTGGCCATGCTTTGAAAACCAGACCAGTGCATCAAACACAATACATTCCCTCAAAATGAAAACCCAAAAAAATATCCAATTTCTTAAACTGGTAAAAAATAAAGAGGTCTCTGCAATAAATACAGAAAATAATATGTACAAACATACAGTGTCATCATCAAATACTTGATTACAAGCTAGACGAGGCATGCCCATCATCACGAGGTTAACAAAAGTCAAGAACCACAGACCAAAGGAATAAATGTGCATCTGTTCAAGATTATGTGCTAGTTTCGATAACATTATGTCAATAATATATGTATAATACTGGATGATTTTGATGTATCGAAACATGGAGCTTTCACCACTGTTTGTCAAGGATTAACGACAACTTGGTATCTAACTAATAATAAACACAAAAAAGAGAATTAAACACATGTATGCCTGTACAGTATAGCACCATGTAAGCTAATGTGACATCCCATTTGTTAAATCACAAGACTTCTTTTCAAGTGAGTGTTTTACATGGTTAAATTCTCTATCACATATCAGGTGAATGATCCAAAACTATAACGAGCCATTGATAATCACGACAAAATATGAACAAATTATAAAATAAAATTTCGGTCAGTGGTGCAAATTATACAGAAATTGAGGCGATAAATTCAAGTAAACACCAGTCACAGTGTCTTATCTAGCTGCAGCCTGGTTGTTGCTTGTGCTTTTTTCCCTTTTCACAGAAACCATCTTCTTTGATTGAGCAGAAGCTTTGGTTCGGTTCTTGACAGGAGCATTTGTGGCTTTGTTTGGTGATTGTTTGGAATCTTTTGAAGTACCACTAGCATTAGTCCTTGAATTGACTGGTTGCTCCACAGTGGTCCGAAGTGGAAATGGCTGTTTTCGGGATTCAGCAATAGCAGTTCTAAAGGGCAGCCTATGGGGAGAAGGACTAGCTATACGGTATGAAGAGAAGGTGCAGTTTGTGGTGCTTAAGCTGCGACGAGAGGAAGCGGGAATACAGGAAAGTGGCAGTCGATTAGTTCCACTTGGCATGGTAGGATGGGATAGAGTTGATTTTGATCTTCCATGAAGCAATCGAGCACTCGATCCTGATTGTGACTGCACTTTTAGGCTACAGTGGAAAAAAAAATAACATTAGAGCATTTTTTGTGTCTCGGTATGTGTGTGATGAATATGTTATGAAAGTAAAGTAAAGCATCATTTACACAACATAAGTTCTGAAAATGAAGGAGTTCTACTTTTGCAATTTTATTAACTCAGTTTGTATTTCTTAGCTCATTGTTTGGTGTTCAAGAGAATGTTTTCACAATTTTCTTTTGAAAAAGGGGTCATTAACCTTCTCAGTAGCAGTTAACGCGTTGTAACGATAAGAACTAAGAAATTGATAATTCCAGAGGTCAGCTTCGATGCTATAGTTGTTAGTAACTGTGATAGAAAAAATATTTTGAATCTTCTTGTTCGGAGCTAGAACAGGAAGTTGCATTACAATCAGGAAGTTACTTTTTAATCCGATTGTTTAGTCTCACGTTGCGCTGCTATTCCGTGTTCTGGCTCTCCACTCTCCCATTGACAGACAATGGTAGAGGTGCTGAAATTTTGATCATTATTACATCAAAAATGCCTTAAATCAGTTTTAAATCATGCTGTCTTAATGTCTTTGACTCTAACCTTCATTAAGACACATTTATGGTAATAAACTCATAATGTTTTGCTTGATTTAAAGCATTTTTGGTGTAATGTTGATAAAAGTTTCAGTGCATTTGACCAATGGGATAGTGAAGAGCCAGGAGCCGGATGCGCCACTGGACGTCATGACTTACCTATTGGATAGGGATACTTTTTAACACTGACTTGGTGAATGAAGTTGACTGACATTCATCTGCCCTATCATCTGCTTTTCTTGAGGGAGAGGCATGCAGCAGGCTGTTCTCTCAGGAATTTCCCTTACCCTCTCTCCAATTCTAACTTTGTCTCTCTTTCTCTAAGCAGTTAATGTTTTAAAGCTAATAAAGAAGCATTTTCTATGACACCTTCTTAAACCTTGCTTCATAATAACGGATTATTAAAATATATCGGTAACATAATCTTAGAATGATTTAAAATGGCTGTGAATGTTTGAATTAATATTTGCTCATTGGCAAAAGATTCTAATTAGAGCAGGGGTGTTCAAGGTTTCGTTTAAATTACAAATGCTTCAGTACGCATTAAAATGTAGCTTCAAAACAAGGGATCAGTGTCTCTGGGAGAGACACAGATGACTTTGTTGAGAGAAAGCCGCCAATGCAGCCTTTTTGAGTCATACTAGGAAGAAATAAGCCATTAAACTCTGGTAGCTCTTGAAGCTGTTGGTGAGTAGGAGTGGTGTGTCATTTTTGGCTACTTTAGCAAAGCAGATTCTGACTGTTGTCTCCCAGCTCGCTAATGCCTTTACTAAACCTAAACATTGTGCAATGGATAAAGTGTGATCAATTTCTTATTGTGTGTTATGTACAGCAATAATCGACTATAGAATATGGACAACACATTACAGTCTCCTACAATTGCACCATTTGTGGCCAAAATTAGCCTGATGGGCACTGATGATCTCAGCTACCTCAAGGGCTTGTCTCGAGAGGGAATTAATACCAGGTTGGTTCCATACCAGGTTGGTTCTCATATTGTTGAACAACATGATGAAGGCGGAGTTCTTTTTTTCTGCAGTTACGCTGCATGGGGCATTGATTGCTAAAGAAATTGGCAGAGAATACCAGTTCAGTTTTGGTTCACCATAGCAATGTCTGATGGCCCATAAACAAGCCAGATCTGGAATAACTCTGCCTTGGCCTGCATGGAACTCAAATTGGTTCAAAGCTCTGTAAATCTCTACTTACCCGTTGGGTGTTTTCTCTTCAGATTTCACCACTCCAGATTCATATTGGATCAGAGGTGCTGCAACTGCTAATTTATTTGAAGGTTTTCTTATTGGGGTTACTGGACGCGGGATTCTGCTGTGCCACCCTGCTTGGCACTTTTCCTCAGCCTCCTTCTTCAGCTTGTTAAGAGAATCATCCGATTCAAGAATATCTTCCTCTGAGCCTGTAGCAGAAAGAGTCTCTGAAGGTCTCTTGGGCTCATCTCCAGAGGATATTGAAGATGAAGTCCTGGAGCTCAGTCTCATCCAACGGCCCTGACGTTGTCTATCTACAACTTGTCGGGCAAGGTCTTTCTGTAGGGCTCTTCTATGCAGCCGTTCTTTGGAGGAAAGGGATTTTTCATTTCCCAATTCATCTTCCGGGACTAAAATAGGAATACGGCTTTTGCTTCTTGGTCGATGACATTTCGAAACAGGCACTGTGTCTCCTTTATCGTGTCCGTTTTTAAGATTCTTGTCCTGATTGGAATCAATATTGAAATCTTGAACTATGGATTTTCTTGGCTCATCTTCTATGTTGGTGCCTTCCTCATGCAGAACATTGAGAACCTGGGATTCCTCTGTAAAAGGGATGAGTTCAGGTTGTAGAGGTGTTGCTATTTCTTCTGGCTCATGAGTGTCCTTTATCTGTTTGGATTGTAGCATGACTTCCTCTGATACCTCAGGAATCTGTGCAGCACTGGAAGACATGATATTTTGATGGGATATCTCTGCAATGTGTACAAAAGTTTGCTCCACTTTAGAAAAAGGAGGTGATGCAATTGAGACGGATGCCATGGGATTTGTTGAAATGTGTGCACCTGGTTTGGGAATCGGTACAGGATTTGAATTAGGTTGCCCTGTATCTGTAAACGTCTCTGTGTGGTGTATGTTCTCCTGTACCTGGACCCCTGTCCAAATAACCTCATCTACCTTTTCATGTTGAAGAATATCAGAACCTACAATACCCTGATCCCCTTCAGTCTTGCCCAAAGCATTTGGAGACTTCTTGGTGTCTCCTGGAGAAAACAAAACAATCGTGTTCGAAGCCTCTTCTTGATCCGGATCTAAATCAGCCACAGATCCCAGTTCTTTAGATTCCTTGTGTGCATCATCTGCCACTAGGGTGGATGGTGCCCCATCTTGACTACGTTCAGTGCTCTTTTCACTTGCCCCACTACTTGATTCACTTTTGGTCACGTCATCATCTCTGGGGCCATCATTTTGGGTCTCAGGGGGTGTGGCTGTGAATGTCCGGCGCTGATGAAGACTTCCTGTAAGCATTACAGTGAGGAAGTCTGCTCTCTTAGCCTGAAGCTTAGGAAGGATATGGAACATCTCCTTTTCTGATGATGGTGACTTAGTCCTGTAGTCAGTTGGTGATAGTAAAGGCTCACAAGGGGTTTCAGCCTATGAGACAAACAAACATGAGTGTTACTTTAAAAACAGCCTTTATTAGAAAGGTCACAGACACAGAAAATTAATTGAAAGAGAAAAGCGAGGCAGAACTGGCAATTGATCAAAGATCTGGATACAACTCTAGTGTCTGGAAGTATATTTGAGGACAACCTAATATTTTATATAAGCATTGGAGAGAAATCCCCATTAGGGCTGTGACACTCCAGGATCAGTGTTGTCTATCTCTAGTTCAAGGGTTCTATTTCTCTCACTTACCCCAACCCCTAAGCCCTCAGGGTTGATCGATATGGGGGAGGGCTGAAAATATATGCACATGAATCTGAAAACCAGTATAAAGCAGTAAACATCAGCCAAATGGTTCTGAAGAATCAGCACATTTTTTTTTAAATATATAACATTTTCTTTCACCAAGACAATTTTAAATGATCACAAATTTACTCTAAATGTTGTATGCATCACCTGCAAGGCAGCGTCTCAGCCGGAACCTTCCCTAATGTATTTGATATCTTTGTGTTTGAATACCTCATGGGCAAGGGTAAACTGATTATAGGAATTTCTTGAGCCTTTTTATGGGCTTAAAACTTATGGTAGAGTTGTGTTTGGCTCTTGTAATTATGTTGGCTTGTAAAATTTGTAAAATAATAATGTTTTGCTTCAGATAAAATTTCTAAACGCATCTCCTAGACCATTTAACTAGAGCCACCAAGTTTGCCAAGACATCCTAACTGGTCCGACTTGGGTTTCAGACTGATTTTCCATTTCTTGGAGCATGGGGTCAAACTTTGTGAAACTCAAACTGAGAACCTCATAGAAACTTTAAATACTTGTGGATTTTAACAGTCTGTGTAATTGAAACCAAGGCTCTAGAAGGAGTTAAATATATACCCATTTGATATAATGGTTTATATATTAGGTTTTGAAAATACATGAGAATCAGCAATGAAAATATCCTCAAGATAAAACATCATAGAGAAATGGAAGTTTGTTTATGTTAATTTTAGTAACAAATTTGTTTTCTGATATCCCTGACAGCTACCTAGCAACAAAAACATATACTCTAGCAACCAAATAGTTGGAACTCTATCTCAGCTTTAACGAATGAAAGACATGGGGGTTGGTTTATACAACATATTGACATGGATAACTCTGTATTATGTCACTGACCCCTCCATAGCCACCACGCTGTTTACCTTAGCAATACATTTGCCATATCACTATCTCAGCTAAGGCAAACGATAGAGACATGGGGGTTGGTTTATATGACTCATATTGACTGCTCCACAACAAAAAATTCTACCTTGGCAACCAGTAGATTTTACTTATAAAAATATTCTAAACTCCATTTTTTTTCCAGCACAGTGGACACACGAGTTTCAAACCTGCTGTATTTCCCAACTCTCTTCAATCTCCCATGTCACATGAAATCAATAAAGGCAGCAAAAATAAAATCTTTAAACTGCACTTTTACAAGCCAACATCATAGGTTTTGTACAAACGATAGTTACATATGTTATTGTTTAGATACTACAAAACTTAATCAACAAAGGATTTTTTTTCTCTCAAACTTTAATCGTACACAAGCTGTTAAAGATTGTCTAGATTACATACATAAAAAAGGCACAAAAATTGTTAAAGAATTTTCAATGTTACAGCAGCCACAGTTTTTGCTTTTTCCTCCAAGTATATCCAAACATAAAGCATTTCTATACATTACATACAAACTAAACCCACCTAAACAACATGCTTTATATGTATACAGTATTGAGTCCATTTCAAAGTTTTTTTTTATATATATATTTACAATACCTTTCAATTACAAAAAGGTTTAAAATACATGCTTTACTTGTATATATCACAAGCATACTGTACAGTGATTATAGAAAACATTATATGCCTTTGTACATAATCCAACAGATTTTAGCCCAGTAGATTTCATAGCAAAACCAGATTGTTATTGTAAATTAAAACCTTGCTCTACTGTAAAAATCGATGTAACATAAAACAGACATAGAATTGCAATATTTAACTTTTACATATTGATACAAGTTGGTGCTTCTCACCAGTTGTGTACAATTGTTGCTTTTTAATAGCGAATCAGTATCAGCAACCTCAATCCATCCAATATTATATAGAGTGACCCTGCAATCAACAGTATATCATACAACATGCACATTGCAGCTACAATACAGCATAGGTCTTATCTTGGCAAAGGCATTGTGTTTAGGAATAAAAACCACAGGAGCAGTTTAATTGAGAGGGAATTCCTTTTTGGTATTTCAAAGCGTCACATGCCGATGTTCAAGTTGTTATAAACAAAAGGCTTTGGAAACAATCATAAACAGTCTGGAATAAATAATAAATGAAAATTATGGGTTTTGCTACGAGATAACGATGAAATGCTCGCAATGGGTCGGTCATTGATTCACTGATATGTTATTACACATCAGCATTAATGTTTTGATCAAGTTAATTGATGTTTTTGGTAATATAAAGCCACACCACAACCCATATACTGTAAATACTGTAAATACTCACACATTCATTCAATTTTGATTTTACGCAAAATAAAGGCGTGAGTCAAATGTGACCAAAACAGTCTCCAAAAATAATAAGATCACTATGAAAGCACAGATTTAAACCAGTTAAAATCTGATGTGCAAAACAAGTGCAGAAGTTAGCAGCCTGTTTGGGTTTATAAACAGTACATTCATGTGAGAAGCCATGACTGCGGCTGTACCATCTGAAGGAACCTCTTAGTCTTTTCAGTTACATCTAGAAAATCATTTAAAGAAGCAGTACATGCCTTGAAAATATTACAATGAAAGTGTCACTTTTAAACATGAAACATATTTATAAGTTAAAAATTACTAAGCAAGTCGTTAAAAGGCAACAATGACAAAAATACTTATGAAGCGTGACTAAAAAAAAATGATAAAAACCACCACAATGCATAAAGTAGATGCTCCTTATGGTGTGAAAGAAGTTATCGAACATCCCCAAAAAAACGGCAAAAAGCTTTGAAGTGAACTTGAGACCTGTCTGAATTCGAAAATGGGATTCTGTAAGAATTGTAAAAACCTCTCTTAGATCTGTCTTATTAAGGCCTATGGATTAAAACTGGGATGTCACTACTTAATATGCATTTTAATTTGAGCAAATAGTTTGAAACAAAGTTTCGAGCATTGAATCGTTGTTGGAAACGGGTTGCCATTGACTCCCAAAACAGTGAAACAATACAATAGAATGTCATTTTTTATATTCATTTTACTATACTTTTAACCAACCAAAATCCCTAGCATGAACACTTTACAACAAAAGTGTTCCGTAACTAAATTCTAAGTTCTATTAATGTACATTACTACCTCCACAGTATTCCCTTGTTGTCAGAGAAAACACTGATGATTTTGAAATAAAAAACTGAGCAAGTTCCAACTCAAAACCACCTTTCACATTTTATTGCAATCATTCGCTTCTTATTATTGGCCAAAGAAACACTCACCTCTCCAATTCAGTTAAAGTGCAACAGTGAGAAACAGTACTCTAAAGACCCAAGAGCAGTCTCACATACATCACAAAACTGTGCATACAAATCCATCTCAAACAGGAGGTAACCAGTAATAGATAACGTTTACATGATGCGCATAAATCTAGCTGATTATATAAGAAAGCTTTTAGCTACAAATCTCCCTTTTGAAAATATGCAAAGAAATGTGTTTGTTTTTTTTGCCTTTTCTTATCCTATGGCAATAAGTATAGTCACTGTTGACATTTAAACTCAAATAAATTCACGACCATGGCTCACTTTTCATTTGCAAATGTTAACTAGATTCAAGCTTGACAGTCCATTTACTATAAAACATATTTTCCCTTTTGCTCCTATGCTTCCATGTTACATTTAAATCATTTACATCATGTAACTTGCATAACATCCCCCTTGAGAGGCAAAGCACCTTTAGAGCACATAAAAATACATTTTCATTTATGTGCAGTTATTAATGGCTCAGAATATGTTAATGGACAACAAAGAAACACGTTCTTGAATGGAAGACATTGTTTGCATATTAAAGGCAGCAGGCCCTGTCAGGCTAAAGTCATGTGATGGGTAAACTCAGCTGTGACACAACTGTAACAAACACATGCAACACAGAAAACACAGTGTCCTACACATACATGATGCAAAATCTTCATGTAAAAATGTTGCAAATGTTTCAACCACATGTTCTTCTGTGTTTATTGTGATTTATATGTGAGTTGATGTCATTTTTAGAACCAAAAATAAATACTGGCAAAGTAACCGATGAAGACAATTTTCCCACTTTATAGATTCTTAAACTTTTGTGACCTATTCTTCACAACGTAAAAAAAAAATGTATGATGATCTTAATGAAAAATGTAACACGCTAAGGTTAAATTTGTCAATGATATAGACTGGGTTAATAGGGCAACAAATGCTTACAAATAAACCAGAAGAATTACATCCAATAGACTTGGAACTTGATGAATTTGGTTATGGCTTGCTTATGTCATTCTTTGATGAACTGTTCACCTCCAAACTTCATCAGTCTGTTCTTGAGGCATATGGGATTTAAAATTGGGAAGCTGTTTTGACATTGTTAAACTATGTGTGCACTGTGGCCGTCGAAAGTTTCACCATAAACAGGAAGTTGTTAAAACTCAGCCATACAATATCTGATCGCTCCCAAATTTACCAGCTATGTTATTAGTCCATGTCTGAATACATCCACAAAATATATTGCCAGTTAAGACCCCACCAGGTCTTCTACCAATTATGTCTAGAATATTGACCAAAAGAATAACAGAAAATTCTCTTAATTCCTTCATACTGTCCCCTTGATGTCACAACTCTTTATATTGTGGTTTTCATTATTTATTTACCTGTATTTTATAGTAATTTTACCAATTCCTGCTTGAATAAATCAGATGCGAGAGCCCTTTGATCACTGCTTGCAACTATAACTGACATTGTATCTGTAGATACTGGCTACAGTAACTGTTCCTTACAACTGTTTCAGTGTAAACATAAAACTACTGATTTAGTGAAAGCACTGTTAAGTTGTTTATCCCATCACAGACACGAAATAGACTGGTCTATCTGATAGGTTTCACCTTTTCACAGAGTGGGCCACTCGGACTAATTTTATCACAAATATCACCTTTTGCAAGTAGTTCTCTGTTCTCTGTCGGGAGTAAAATGATGAGTTTTGTTCATCTTTACAACCAACAGCAGAGCATTATTGAATAGCCAACAAAACAGACTGTATAACTCCTTTTCTAGGAAAAAAAACTGACAAAACTACTGAGGGTGACAGCTAATGTTGTCTATTGTGAAGAGATCCTAAGGTTAGTCACAAATAGCACCCTGAGAATGTGTTGTTTTTAGGCCATATTAAAATCACAGATGAATTTGAATCGTTATAGGGTGATATGTACAGTATTAACGCAAAAAAAAAAAAAGTCAAAGACCATATAAACAAGCATGGCATCAGACAGCATTTCTAAAACTAATCTATCTAATTTATCATGTTCTATATTCTATATCCAACGTAAACTTTAGTGTCTTCTCAAGACTGACCCCCAGAGTCTTTTGAATGGCTGTGTTTTTGATATTTGGTCACATGGAATACGTGTTGGGATGTCGTTGCATCATGTCTGGTTAGAACAGTGTAATTTTGATTTATAAATATACTTTTTTGTGGTGTTCATACTCACAAAGTCCCTTAAATATGTGAAGTGCCAGATGTGAACAGCTGATGTTAAAGCACAGCATTCCCATTTCATTCTTACAGCCATTAGTTTATTGCATCAGAAAAGACATGTCTTTTCCAAAAATAAATATTCATCCTTTTAAAAAAAACTGAAGAGTCGGCATGGGCTCTCCTCAATTGTTCTTGTTCATAAGTTTGGCCAGCATCTGTTGGATCTGCAAACGAGACGTGTTAAGCATAGAGTGTCTGCTGCGAGGACTCCCGGGTGCTTGTAGAGGAGCGTGCCGCCTTGAACCCGAGCTTGATCGGAGATTACCATGCGCTGGGCTGCTTTCGGCTGAACGGCTGCGCTGGATGAAGGATCCCGCTGCATGTGGATACTGTTCCGTCTCAAGAGTGGAGGATGAGAAGACGTATGAAGCCAAGCGCCGAATTTGGTTGTTAGAACGAGGTCGGTCCTCATCCATCTAAAATCAGACAAGGAGAAAGAACTTGCTTTGAAATTAAGGAACCCATAAGACGAATTGTATTTGTTACATTTAAGGCATCTCCCCACCACATGCATTGAGGAGAAGGCCGAACACTCAGAGGAAGAAAAGAGAGGAGCGGGCTCTCTTTACACAGACCTACAATGGGTTGCCTGGAAACAGGTTTCCACAAAAGACAAAGCTAAAGGGATTGTTACGTTTATGCCTTTTTCGGAGCCAAAAATTAGCATCTTTTACTCCACAGAGGCATACCCACCTCTGGAAAATGTGCCTAAAGTATGAGACTTTAAACTAAGAGTTTTGAAACTATTTTGCAGATCAGTATAGTCAGAAACCACCATTAAAAAATTGACAACTTAGCTGCGGACGCGTCAGGCATACAATCACAAACACACATGGATAAAAATGGGTCAACATGGAGAAAGTGATGACGAACAGAAACCCAAGAAGAGAGAACAATGAACAAGTTCATCAAACAGGTAAAAAAGGGACTAGCCTAAACTGTGCTTACCGCAAACACCTCTTTCATTCTTCTTTTTGTGGCTCCATCAGCAGAACTTGGTATTTTCTTCACGGGTGAAATCAACGTGTCATACGTGATTTAGAGCAAAAAGGCAGTGGGCGTTAAAAGTAGAGAACTGCTTGGAAAGGATCATTCGAAACGAATTTTGTTTTGACGTTTGGTTTCATACAATAGAAACAATCCAGCACTCTTTGCTCATGTGTTCAGGAGATGCTTTATCTTGCATATAATGTCCCTCAAAATTGCAGATTTTTTTAAAAGGTCACTTTTCAATGGTGAGTGCTCGTCTGCTGAAAATCATCTGGCTCTAGTGGTAAAGAAATGCTGAAACCTTTTTTATTTAAAATGTGAGCAATGAAAAAACATCAAAAACATGAAAATGAAATCCTTTAATGTGAATTAGTGTTGAATGGTTTAGTGCTGAGGATCCTAAAAGAAGCAAAAAAGACAATTAGAATGAAAAATCTGTAGGATAGCTCAGCACTAGTCCATTTATTTCAAACAATGCAAACAAACAAAGACAGGACTAGAGTTAAATGTGCTTTTTTAATGTATTTTGTTAATGCCCTTCCATTCTTTAACAGCTATGGAACAAAATATGGAAGATTATCTAGAAAAAAAGCTTTAGTTGACAGAATTAGTTAAATAAAGTCAATAAATAACTAAACTAAGACCAGAAGAATAGTGTTGTAATGCCAATGAAAAAATTAAACATGAATATTTTGTAGGGTGATTTCCTTGATTATAAATATAGAACAAATTTAATTTGTATAATTTAGTATAAAAGCAACCAGTATAATTTAGAACAAAACCATCCTAGAAATTATTATTTTTCCACTGGATTATTTCAAAATTATTTTTTCCTCATGTAAACATCATTAAAAAGTAAAATATGAAAACAATTTTATACTAAAATGCTACCGATCTAATAGCAATCAACAATGTATGCAAAGCTAAGCAAAAATTGCTGTGGCGGTGATATGAAAAAGGCTATGTTAGCATTGCTTTAAGTAAGCAATAAAATAAATGTAAATCTATTTCCATGAAGCAAGGGTAGGTGATTACTGGGAGACAATGTTTTCATTTGTGAGAGTTGGATGACTGTTTTCTACAGCATTTTTGAAAAGATGCCCACCCTACATTGAAATAAACGGATGTTCAGTTTAGTTCATTAAACCTGTGCCTTTGTATAGTAGCATTTGTCAGGTCTTCATGACAACAATGAAATATTGCTTTACAATTCATGATTTCCCAATACGTCCATTAAAACATTTCCTTAATTATGCATATTGTAGTTTCATCACTGATTTTAGATTTTCATTTCTAAAGTGGTTTCTGAGCTGAAACATGAAGCAAATTGGTCTGTGGTTGTACAGTATTTTGTGCTACATAAATGAAGTTGGCTTGGCTTGCCTACATGTTGAAAGAGGGCATCAGTTGTACATCCTACAAGATGATATCATTTTATAAGACAACAAAAAAGCAAAAAGATTGAAAAAAAAAAAAAACTACTTGCAATACTACTTCAGCTTTCTTCACAATAGCGCACATTATGTTCTGGTGTTGCAATGGCTACGTTCTACAACCGGTGTCTCCATGATCTCTCCAAGACTAAGGCCACGTCGTATGGCACAGCCAAAGCACCATCCAGCAAGCTGGAAAAGGGTTTTAAATTTAACTTAGCCTTGAATATACAAAGTTTAATCTTCAATGACGATGAACGTGTCTCATGCAACTGCTTTTTAAGCCCCTTCACCTCATTAGAAAGATATTTTTTTCTATTTTGGACATGCTGGGTCTAAAGATGAAGAAATGCTACAATGGTCAGATCCATCGTTACATCCATTGGTACGTGTACAGCAGTTATCTCTGTGGCAGGCCTCTCTCTCCTCTCCGCACTCTGGGCTGCGGTGCTTTAACTGTGTAGTCACTCCAGGCAAAACGCATCAGCACAGCGCCAGTTACTAACTCCCCTAAGCATCTGACGTTCACTCTTCACTAATCTGATCATTGCTAAAATGTTTACTGAAAACCTTAGAGGTGCTAATGCAAACATGGATGGATGCTCACAAGCCATTGTTTTCTAAGGTTGACATCAGCAGGAAAACTGTAAAAACTTAAAATTCCATTGAACTTTGCAGACAATGTACACAGCGGAACACAACAGTGCGCGGTGTATACCTTCTGCTGTCTCTGAAAGCTTTAAACACACTGAACATTTTCTACAAACAATACAAAAGATGACAAACCGGAACTCGGCGAGCACTATTACTTTGATGATTGGCGTTCCCTCATTCCTTCTCTCGAAACCCATTTTAATCTGGAGGTCATCTTTAATAAAATGTATTTGTACAATGTAAAATTAATCGTGTAAACTAAAAAGTGGAACATGTTTATATTTAAAAAAATCCCCTTAGACTAATCATCACTGCATTACAGCATGTGCAAACCAAACCTTTCATGGTCAGAAAAGAAGAGATGGAGCATGAGTCTCTACATCAGACACAATGGATTAAATGGAGAGTGACAGAAGAAGAGAGAAGAATGAGCATATCTTGTAAAGAGGTGGACGACACCACCTGAGCACTGTACATTGTTTTTCTATACACACACTAAATAAATTGATCCAAGTTAAGCTTCTCGAGGATATCGTTGAAAGCAGTGTATAAAATTCACTCCTGGAACATCTGGAAAGTGAAATCCCAGTTTTAGGTCAAATTAGGTTTGTGTTGCATGAATAAAGACTTGCACGGAATAATAGAAAGCCCTATAAGTAATTATTTTAGACGTTAAAAATGTATACTGTAACCAATCCCACAACTACAATGATTAAACTCTATACCTACTTCTTTCTTTTTATCTGTTTTCCTGAACTAGGTCCTTATATTTGTTCTTTGTGTCTATATTTATTGGTATAAATATATAAATATATTGCACTTTACTGCATTCTGTCATGATTTTGTCCTTTTTTTTCCCCTAGTTTCCCCTGTTGTCCTGTGTTTATTTTTTGGTCTCTTCTCTTGTCCTTGTCTTCACATTGTGTACTCAGTCTCCTGTGTTAATTAGCTCCTTGTTATCTTCATCTTTTCCTCCAGTCTGGTCTCCACTCACTCTAGCTTCTCCTCTCTCTACTGATGGGGTGGTCAAAGTACTCCAGAACAACAAGGAATTTTTCAATGTATCACTTTATAACTCGTCTAAATTATAACAGTATGCTCTCTAATCTACTTAATAGCCATACTGATGTCCTAAAAATATACATTTGCGTCATACTGAGTGATTTAAAAAGCTCACGGACCAAACCTCATCAATATGTGGCTGGAACACCATTGATCAAATCTTATTACTGGCTGATTGGTGTATTTAATTGGTGTATTTGCCTGATTTTTTGTATTTAACTTAGCTCTGATGAAATGTTATGTTATTGAGGATTTCCCTTGTATGTTGTTTCATTTAATAAAGTGACTTTTTGACTATAGCACTTTTGTCATACACCTCGAGAGGGATCCAGTGACACACTTGAGCTCGATAATATGGTATCATTTTGATTACTGCAGATGTTATGCTATAAGAAAAAAAATAAATACATTTTCTTATATTTTTGTGTGTGAGTGGAGGCGGTGGGGCATATTTTCAGAAACAAAAAATAGGTGTTTACCATTTAACTTTTTCCATTTTAGAAAAAAAGCATCACATTTTTAATAGAGCTGGCTGCTGTAGAAAATCTAAATTCAGCAACCTGTGTAACGAGTCTTGAATGTCACGTGCTTGTTCATGCAAGTTTTTTTTATTATTGGTATCTAGAGTTTCCTAATATTCTGAATTCATTACATACTTTTTAAGTTTGTATCAAACATAAAATGTTCTCCCTTGTTTCTTCTTTAATTCATTAGGTTGTATTAAAATCAAGCCTCCAGCATACGTATTATTTAAAAATATATATTCTCTGGATATAATTAGAAATATTCACATTCTATACATTTTTATTTAAAATCTTGTGAGCAAAAACCACAAGAAAGTCTGATCTATTTAATTTAAGATGGCTTTTCTAGAGGATTTCTTCCCTCAAATATTCTCAGCTTCAGTCACCTCCACAAGCATTATTTCTGGAATTAAAGGGTCATTGATTAACAGTGAGGATCCTCTTACCTGTCTCTGAGGTCCGTTGTTGTCTGACTCCCTCCGGCGGGGGCGTCCTGATGGCAGCGAATGGCAGGGTGACTGCGCAGGGCTCTCCATCGACGTTGATTGACCTTTCCCACTTCTTCTGGATGTCTCCTCCTCTGTCAAAGGCAGCATGCCCCTTGTAGTCCGTTCACCAAGTGACGTCCTCGTTCTGACAGATGGATCTGTCCCTCGATGTCTCCGTCTCTCTTCTCCATCCTCCAGGGGGCGCAGTTCTTCTGGCTCATCATCCGTAGTCCCAGACGTGGTAGGCTCGGCTCCTGGCAGGTGATGAAAGTCTCTAAGCTCCATCTCCTTGTCTATGATGACCCACTCTTTGCTGTCAAAGTCCTCCTCTTCTGCCAATGGGACAGAACGAATGAAGGCGTTGCTGTGAGCTTCTTGGTCCACCGAAGCAGATGCCTCATTCCGACCCCGATCACCACGGCAACCCTCGACGGACAGCATCTGAGCAGGCTGAGAGGAGTAAACATGTCGAGAAGGAGAACCCAGAATGTCCATTCGAGAGCTGAACGGAAAAAAACATTTAGTGAAAACAATTACACATTTATGATGTTGAATGATAAAAATTCCACACGTTTAAGGTGGAGGCGGCGAAAATAAAAAAATGCTTTAAGAAACATAAATAATGATTGTTTACGTAGATTGAAAAAATCTAAATTCTAAAAGATATACTTACATAAAGTCAGGGATTTTGTAGGATTATAATTTGTAGCATATATAGGTTTGATCAACATGTGCTCAAGATTATCAAGTTTAAACACAGTTGTTGCCTGAAACAGAAACCTCTATGTAGGAGGAATAGACTAGGTGAAGAACAGCCAAACTCTGCTACCAAGGTGAGGTTGAGTAAATCTGTTTCTTGCTATGGCAAAATTGGGCACAGCAACAAGACAAGGTAGCTATACTGCATCACTAAGGTCTCTCTCAGACAAAGATTTCAACGGAGACTGGGGTTTCAAAGTGTGCTGTTCAAGCTCTTTTCAAGAAGCACAAAGAAACTGGTAACATCGAGGATGCAGTGATTTGGCAAGGAAAGAGGGATCCAGATTATAACCCTTTGAATATCACACAGGTACACCAATCTATGGTCCAGAGACAAAGAATAATCTTTGTGAAAGAGTTCTAGCTGAAAAGGCATACCCCCAACGTGGGAACAAGACCAAGCGACTCAAGTATGTACAATTTGAAATCTTTGGTTGTAGCAAAAGACAGTTTGTTCATCAAATGGCGTATAATAATGAGTGTCTGCAGGCAACAAAGAATATGGTGAAAGTTATTTGAGTTGGAGATTTGGTCAGGATTTAAATACAGGTCATACTATACCATCGGAGAGGTGGTATGATTGCCACAAATTCCCATCTGGACAGTGACACCAAAAACATAGCCAAAGTCAATAAGTGCAAAGTCTTTGTAATCTTTGAGTGAATCTTTGTAAAACTGTAACTCAAAATGAGAACCTAATGGAAACTGACCACACTTGTGGATGACATCAGTTTGTGTGTGAACATACCAACAACTGTGCCAATGTATTTAAAGCCTAGGTTCTAGATGTAGTTAAAATTTGGAAATAAAAAAATAAATAGGAAAATGCAACAAAATATCTTCAAGATGAAACATCACAGAGAAATTGGTGATTGGTCAATTAATAATAGTAACAAATTAAAAGTCGTATGACATCAATGAGAACTCTCTAGCAACCAAAAGGATAACTAGCCACCAATTTTCTGGTTATCTCAGCTTTAATAAATGATAAAGGCATGGGGGTTGGTTTATATAACTCATAATGACAAATGAAACTTCCTATTATGTCACCGACCCCAACCATAGCAACATTGTTTACCTAGCAACTACTTTGACGTAGCTAAGGAATTTTGATCTCAGCTACGGAAAATCATAGAGACACAAGGCCTGTTTATATTACTTATATTGGCATAGGGAACTTCGTACGACGTCAGTGACTTCTCCAAGGCAACCAAAAATTCAACCTTGGCATCCATTCCTTTTTGCTTGTAAAAGTACTTTTAAACTGCATTTTTACAAGCCAACATCAAAGTTTTGCACAAACTTAAGCCACCAGATTAGTTTGATTTAGATTATCTTGTCTTCTGTTACTGGATTTTTTCTATTGATGAAAATAGATTATTAACAATTGCGGTACATTTTTGAAAAAATTCTTTGTTTACAGATTTTTTTTACACCTTTCTAAAGCTTTTGTGCTGTATACTTTCATAAAACGGTTCTGAGGCCACTTTGTAACAATATTTTATTACATTATTGCAACAACCTAGTACAAATGAATGCTCAGTGAGTGAGATTTTCTAAATCTCAGCCTGAAGATTAAAATCCTAACTGTTCAGAATCTTGTCCAGGCAATAGGTGGTTTTGAAACAGAACACTTTTAGCATACTGCTAGAGACGAAACTACTTCCTGTAAGAATCTGAAGGGCACCTCCCATCTGCAATTTGTCAGATTTTCAAAAGGCCAGGAGTAAGATCCAGTTGAAATCTGAGTAGAAATCCCACTACTCACAGGTAACTGGTACTAATCAAACCCATAGTGACATTGGTTAGTTGTCAACTATATTCATTACACAAAGAGCCTGAATTAGAATGCTATTTGAAACCTACTGATATTATAATACTAATAATTTAGACTACTCAGTTAGCAAACTAGTTTTCACATACAATACATTTCAAACACAGTTAATGGCACTAATGGTATTGATAAAAGGGTGACTGACATAACAATAAATTGTAAATCAAAATTTTATACACGGATAAAAAAATTTTTGTATACAAAAACGTTTTTGTATAACCTCTGAATCGATTAAAAATTTTTTAAAGAGAATGATGACCCACCGCTGGCCATAACCGTCCCGTCCATCAGCAGCAGACATTCGATCTGACTCAGGACTGTTGACCCGTCGATACCTAAGCGAATGAACCTGCATCCCTGGGGAGTCTATTGCCCCCCTCTGAGGTGAAACAGGACATATGCCCCGGCTTCCTTCATCCTCTTGACCTCCCTAGGTGATTGATGAATAGGAAAATGGAAATAAGTCTTTGAAATACACATACAGTGGTACCCTGAGATATGAATGCTTTTGAGTTACAAAAAAATAATTGAGATACGAACAACCACAAACAGTTCTGCTCTGTTATCCACTTGTTAAGTTTGACGCTGTGCTGTGCTTCCAGTTCCTGGTGCTAAGCAAGTGCTAAAAGGGGCTAATACGCCTCAAAGCACTTTAAATTAGTTTTAA
Organism: Danionella cerebrum; assembly: GCA_007224835.1. Taxonomy (NCBI): domain Eukaryota; kingdom Metazoa; phylum Chordata; class Actinopteri; order Cypriniformes; family Danionidae; genus Danionella; species Danionella cerebrum. The sequence continues at coordinate 256,598 of SRMA01026127.1, forward strand.
ATCAACGAAACATTATGTCTAGATTACCAATAATGCGCTATAACAAATGAAAGAGTCAAGGTGTCATAAAAGAAATTACGTTTATGGAATTATGTTTGTAACGTGGAAAGTGCTGTTCTGTAGCACAACTTGGAGAAACCCTGTGAAGCACTCTCAGAAGCGCTCTCTCCCGTACGCTCTGTACTGTCTGCGCTTGTGCTTGAAACCGTGTTGCTGTTCGCAATATCTCGAGAAAGTTAACTTTCATACGTGGTGCCATAATGTTTTCTGCCACCCGTTCCGTTCCACCTCATCCATCACATCGCTTCACTCTCAAGGTTTCACATTTGTGTACATATTACGTATTTTGCTTGTGTTTTATTCGGTTTTATTATCGTTTATTACATTGACAATGTGTAGATTTAAGGATTAAAGAAACGCTACTCGATTTTTCTCAGGTTTTCCATTTTTTATCAACTTATACTGTTGTTTCCCAGAGCCGTTGCAGGGATTAGGCGTTTTACATGTAAAACTTGCTTCAGGATACGAAATGTTCAAGATACGAACGTCACCCTGGAACGGATTAATTTTGTATCTCGGGGTACCACTGTATTTGGATCTAAAAGTCATTCATCGGTGTAAAATGCACCTTTCCAAGGTTTATCCTGAGTTTGTTGCGATTGAAGTCAGTTTCCTCCCACCCGTCTCCATCTGTTGGCAACTGACTGCCCTCAGCAGGTCGTCCAGAGGGAATTGGTGGGGCATTTTCCTGGTCGCTAAGACGCTCATCCTTCACAACATCATCTGTGTTTTCCCTCTGATGGTCACCTGGGGTCTGGGTCACATTTATGACCCTGGCGGACCAAGAAAAGGAAAGTTACCAAGTGCATGACCTTTGAAAGCACAGATAACTCAATCATCAGATGAAACTTTTTACTCATGTAAGATTGTGAATATATTTATATACATTTATATACAAAAACATTTGTGAATGTGTAAATAACTCAACAGAAATCTAACAGTGTGGAAAGAGTATAAACCAGGGGGGTTGAGACTCTCAACCACTCCCTGAACCTGCTTTGTGTTGCAAAGGTGCTAAAGTGATTACCATCCGCATCTGTGATTACTTTGGTTAACAATGGCGTCAAACACCATATATGGTCACGTGGTCTCTCGAACATCCTGTGGGAGTGGACTTGGATCGGGATTGTATTTGAGGAAGAACGCACGAGGAGTTCGCTGCTTTTTGTCTATGATAAGCCCGTGATCTGGAAGGCTTAGAGCCTTTTCAGATCATGTAGTCTCTGCTATTGTTTCACCTTTTTCCTGTGTAACTAAGTGTTTGTTAATAAATGAGATGTTCAATCTTGTCAATAGTTGCTCTCTAATCACTTTCTAAAATAATGGTAAATGCTAAGAACTAAAGTATCACATTATGTAGCAAAGGTTTAAAGGGTTAATTATAACAAGTGGGTGCATTTCTCTAATTATTACCAATTATTAAAACATAGTTTACTATAGCTTTGTAGCTAGTGGTAAAGGTAAACAATAACCTTCTTATTAAAATATGGAGTCAGATAAAAGTTAAATTCAGTAATTAAAGTTCCCGCAAGCTCTGAAAGACAGAACACGGCTGAAAACCTTCATCCATGGTTGAAACCCGTTTTTGGATCAACCCATGGACCAGCCTTATACTCACTCCAACTTCTAAAACCAGTCTGATACGGAAGTTCTGATACAAACCCAATGAAGATGCAATGGATGATTGTATTACAAAAATATTTACATTTATCACTAGTCAAATAAAAAAACCCTAGTAATGCAAAAAAGACAACAGATTGTGTGTTTTTTTTTTTAAATATAAGTATTTTATAAATACACACTAGATATAAAATGTCTTTTAGCCATCTATACATGCATTGATGTTGTAAGAAACGTTTGCAAGTAAACAAGCTGGAAGGATGAGTAAATGGATGGTTGGTTTCTCCACAGGCATGTCCATGTGCCTGTAATGTGTTCACACATGCATGCCGTTCTTACCCAACCATTGCCGCTGTAGGCCGTGTGTTCTGCTGCCCTGCTGTCGGTGTGGTGGCTGACATCATAGAGTCAGTCCCACTTTTCTCCCAATCGTAGGGCTCGTTCTCTGTGATGATGCGTTCTTTCATGCTGTTCTCGAACACTGACATCAGTAGCTGAAACATAAACATCTTCCTGAAGAAATGTCTATTGTTTAACATAATGGCAACCAAGAACTACAAAATACAGGATGTGAATGCAATTAAAACACTTTATCATCTCAATTTTTTTTAAAGAAGTGCAGATTTTTTACACTCACTGGCCACTTTATTAGGTACACCTGGCATTAATACAGTTTCTAATCAACAATCACAACTCAATGCCTATAGGCTTGTAGACATGGTCAAGACGATCTGCTGCAGTTCAAACCGAGCATTAGAATAGGAAGAAAGGTGATTTGGCATTATTATCGGTGCCAGACAGGCTAGTCTGAGTATTTCAGAAACTATTGATCTACTGAGTTTTTCACACGCGATCATTCTAGGGTTTTCAGAAAATGGTGTTAAAGAGAGAAAATCTCCAGTTCTGTGGGCACAAATACCTTGTTGATGTCAGAGGACCGACTGGTTCAAGCTGATAGAAGTGTGTACCTAATAAAGTGAACGGTGACTTCATACATTTTTGTTAACCATATAAAACTAATAATGTACATAATGTACCTGATAATCTGGTTTGGTGTAGTAGTCGAGGCCTAAAACATGCTCCAGGAAGACATTAAACTCTGATGGCATGTGTTTGAGAAGCATTCTGTGATCATATCGCTCCTTAATCTGACCCACTTGCTCCTAAACAATGCAGACAACATGTAAAACGTTAACAGCATTGCTCTGGTGCAAGATACCAACTAAAATGGGAACAAATCAAAGGATTAAAAAAAAACAAATGCTAGAGTCAGTGAACCTTGTCTTTGATTTTCCTCCACGGCAGCTGCCCAGCAGCAAATTCCACCAACATGTAAAACAATGACCATAAGTCATCATGGCGACCCATTTCCTGCAAATAAAAGAGCTCAGTAAAATATCAGAACCATGTGAGATGAAATTAAGATTTTCAGACCTTTCAGAAAACTCACTTTGTTTTTATGTGCATTTACAGATGCATATCTAACAGTGCCTCGAAATCCGGCAACAGTTCTGGGCTGAAAGCAGAATGGTTTAACAAGACATTCTATTAATTCATGCATTTATGTTTTCTCAGCATAGAATGATCACTAGATATGTATTCTAAATAAAATAAAAATAGAAACTTTAATGAGAAGTATAACCTTATGCTTAACCATTTGTTTGGTGGTACAAGAAGAAAGACACAGAGAAGTAAATAAACTGACAATACAGGCACACACTAAAAACATAATTTTTATTCTTCTTTTGTAAATTTCCAACACTATGAGTTGTAGGGTTGCTTTATTAAGTTTCTGTGATGTGTCTGAATACATAATGTTTAACTCTGAACATTTGGGTTCTTGTCCTTACAAAGTCCTTGTAGAAACACTGTTTGGCAGCGCAGTATATGTGTAAAAACATACATGCATACACATCTGATATGAACAAATACTGATTAACACCTTTTCAGTCAAATGTGGAAATCATTATGAAAAGTTAAGCTAAAAAAAAACAAAGATGAAAACTCCATGAAGTGACTCACAATGAAAGTCTTTCCATTGGTGAGAGTGTGGGGAAGAAGGGAACAGATGGAGACACACGTCAGACATGCATGTCTTAACTTAAAACCCGAAATGCAAACTGCAAAATAAGACAAAATGGTGAAATCAAAGAAAAGGCAGAAATCAATGTCACTTTGCATGTAATGACTCCATGCAATGCATTTCAAATAAAAAATGCCAGTATCAGAACAAACAAAGTGCTACTATTCAAATTAAATAAACATCCAAAATGAGCAACAATGACAAATGTCTTCTGGAAGTAAAGCATAAAATATAAAGAATATATACTTCATCCAAATGTAATGAGTCCTTTTTTTATCAGAAATGGAAACAACGGTTTTTAAAAGATTAAAAAAACTGTTATTATTTGATTCAGCTGGAATTCAGTAGATAGAGGGATGGATCGACAAAGACGATGCTCTGTTTCCTGCCTGAATCAATGAGAGCAGCTGAGTCAGCTGTGCAGAAATGAAAGGCAGAAGCAAAGTGAGAGAGAGAAAGAGAGAGAGAGAGACCCTCCCTAATTGAACCTCCAGGCATTGCTCAGTGATGCATGCAGTCTTATTAAATATTCAGAGTGCAGTGCTAAAACCTGCATGTACAGAACAGAGAAAAGAGAGATGGTGAGAAGAGTGGAGGATAGAGGAACATGTGCGAATGAGAAGAGTTCCTTGTGATGAGCTAAAATAAGAAACATTGAGTGGCTGATGGCTCAGTAAAGCACTCATCAGCTTTGAGCTACATACATCAGGCACTCAGTTTCACAATGTGAAATTTATAAAAAAAAAAGACTTTTACAGACTATTAAGAATTAAATTTAAGACCTATATAATACTTGTGTTAACTACCAAACTGCCATTAAAATCTGTAAAATATAAATCACTGTAAACAATTATTGCATACAAGCTATCTAAAAATGTTGAAAAATAACAAAAAACAAAGGCGACTATATTTTCTCCACCAACATCTTATAAAAAAAATCCCAGAGTCATAGATAAAGGAACAGAATAAAATTGACATCTGAAAGTTTTGTTTCCAGGAATGTTTACATGTTATTTTGTAACTTCTGAATCATTCGGTTGATAATTTGAAGCTCTTTTCAAGAGGCAATATTTTGAATCGTTAATGTTATTAGTCTAAATTTTTCCTTTAAAACTAGCGTTTCTTATGATTTACAATGACTTATACAGACCTATATATGCATTCATGACATGAAATCTAGCACGAATCTATGGATTTCTTAATTTTTCTAATAAAAAAAAAAGCTGTTTTATAAAGAGGTTTGCCTCATGAGTGAAAAAATTACTGTTCTATAGCTAACAATGGCATATTTTTCCAGTAAAACTAGCATTTTTTTCATGATTTCTATAACATTTTCTGGACATGTGTATTTGCTCATGTGGTGCATGCTGGGAAATTTGCCTCAAGCACACTCGATCTGAAGTGAGTTGGAAAATAAAGACCTGTGAAAAATTGTTTAAGTGATAAAACAGCTAATGTTATCAAACTGAAGTCCTAAAGTTTGGGTTTTTAAACTTTAGACTTTTAGGACCCAGTAGAAACCTTAGTATATGCTATCCGTCAGACTACTCTCTAAGCCATACTCAATAAAATACACCATTAAGACGAAAAGACAGATAACATGATATCATAAAGAGTTCAATTTAAGAGCGGTGAATGGGTGAAATATGTAACAGAAGCATCTCTTAGCATCACATTAAGTTAACCTCCCAAATAATCACATAAATGAAAATTTTGTGAATTACGTTATTATAGTTAATAGGAGAAAGGAGCCCTGGTAAAGTTTGGCTTGAGCTCCAGCAAAGGTATGAAAGGTCCTTGTTGAGTCCTGATTACACTGTATTCAGCGTCCTATGGGACAATGCATTTGTAATATTAAAACTACATAAAGGAGCGTGACATACCGGTCGGACTTCTCCAGTGGTGTTTGTGTATTGACGAGCAAGCCCAAAATCTAGCATGTAACACTTCCTGTAAGTTGAAGGCAACCTTCCCATGGCAAAATTAGACTGTAATGGAAATCCATAGATTACTATTTTTAGGACATTAAAAGTAGAGTATGCTCAAGTTGGTTTAAGTACCAGGATATTACCGGTTTAATGTCTCTGTGAAGAAAGCCAACAGAATGGATGGCTTCGATTGACTCCAGGATCTGTTTTCCCAGGCGGAGGGTTGTGCTCATGGTAAAGGTGCCGCGAGGCTGACTTCGCCTGAGATCTGCCAGGTTTCTGCCCTGAGATTTAAGTTAAGAACTTAATGGAGTGCCAGGGTCTCTGCTAAAATATCATCATGATTGCTTTCTGTTTTACCTGAAGCTGCATGACCACATAGTTGAACTTATCATTTCGACCACAGCCAATAAACTTGCACACATGATTTTTACCTAGAAAAAGAACAAGAAGAAACACAATGAATTATTCTGATTCGCTTTGTAAATTGTTTCCAAAAGTCTTTCAATCCATGTTGCTTTCTACAAACAGAACAGTTAAAAGCTTGTGTTGCAGATAATTGTAACAAATTGGCAAAAAATAACATTTTCCAAAAACTCAAAAAAGACATTTAATTAAATGTACAATTTATACTTTAGCTCAACCACTGTAATTTTATGTAATATCTATCTGCTTTCATCATATATTCAGGGGCTTCATATTTGTTCATTGTGATGACTAATATTCAAAGTGAATCATCAGAATATGAATGTTAGCATGTTGCCGGACCCTTCACATGCTCACAGTCACGTAGACTGTGTTACTGCTGCTTCGCGGCACTGCTAAAATATTCAATGAGCCATAAACACAGAGAATCCACTGTGACGGTCAGTCTAACAGCTTTAATCTCATCTCAGACTCAACTTTCTGCAGTCAGAATGTCATTACATAATATATTTTGTCTTTTATGGTCTTTTCATTAAAAAAGATTGAACATTTGGTTGTGTTTGTCTTTATTCTAAATATATTATATTTTAAAATAATTATATTTTACATTTCTCTACATGTTTTAAGGACCCTAAAAAGTCAAAATTAGGATTTATTTGAACTACAGAGAAAACACTCATTCAGTATATGGATCATTTAAAGAGAACACCACACAGAATTAAAGAACCACTTTCCATCACATATAATTCCCCAAGGAAACAGAACTTAAAGCTGAATAGCCAAGGAAAACAAGAAAAGCACTGTTAAGATTCACAAGTTAAAAAGTGATGGACATCAACATAAAGAAAAAACCTTTAAAACATCATTTTCGCTGGAAATGTTTTTTTATGCATTTTTGACATTTATGTGAGCCTGGAGTTATAATTTTTTTTTGTTTAGTAGCTTATTCTCTGCTGTAGTCTTTATTATTATTCCTATAGGACAGTGTAGACAGGAAACGAGTTGGAAGAGAAAGAATGGGGAGGGGTGGAAAAGACCAGAAGATTGGTGTTCAAAACCATTTAATACCTGTCCGGCTCGCAGACCACTGTACCACAGTGCAAGACTTGTTTGTTTTATTGACGTAGATCTCCAAATCCTACAAGTGTGTTGTTGAGTTGACATCTACTGAAGTGCAACATCCTGAAATAAACCTGGAATCTGAATATTCCCACAGCTCTGTCAACTCTCCTTACTCTCCTTCCAGTGTTATTTCCTTTTTAATTTTTGTAGAAGCGTTTGAAGATGTAATTTTCCTTTTGAAATCTGTGTATTTTTGTAAATCTTACACAACATATTAAAAAAGTCTCTAAAATCTAAGCATGTACAATAATTTACCAAATATGGCCAAAACGTTTGAGCTTAAGTGTGCAATGACTTTTTGCTGTTTTTTTCCCACGAAAGGCTTTTTTTCACTTTTACACTTGCCGGGTTATGATGCAGTGGACCAGATTGGACCTACTGGTGGGCTCAACAGATGTCTCCAGATATTTCTAGAGCATCTGCAAGACTTGGTAAACTCTTCCTTTGTACCGTATCTTCAAGCTATTCCCACAACAGCTCAGAAGGGGTAGAATCGAGAAACTGGTCACTATTTCAGATAGAACTTCTGCTGACCCCTTTCTTCAAATTTCTTAGAAGAGTGTTGAGCCATTATTGCAATGTAGGATGAAATTTGTAAGAAATTCAGAAAGATCAGACATCTCTTTACAGAACATTCTACCCAAGTTCTGGTCCAAGTAATGGTCATATCAAGACTCGACAACTGCAATGCTCTTCTCGCTGGACTTCCTACATGTGCGGTCAGACCCTTTCAGATGATCCAGAACTTGGCAGCTCGACTGATCTTCGAGGAACCAAGAAGAGCACACGTCACCCCTCTCCTTATCTCTCTCCACTGGCTTCCCATCGAGGCTCGAATCAAGTTCAAATCATTGACGCTGACATACAGGACAGTCACAGGCTCCGCTCCTTCATACCTTCACAAACTCCTCCAGCTCTACGTCCCCTCCAGACGCCTCCGTTCAGAAAATGAACAGCGTCTGGTGGTCCCACCTCAGAGCGGCAAAAAAATCTCTCACCAGGACCTTCTCCTTCACAGTTCCTGTCTGGTGGAATTCCATTGCCGTCCCATTACGGAAAGCTGAATCTCTTTACACCTTCAAAAAGCAACTAAAAACTCTACTCTTTCGAGAGCACTTACTAACTTAACTTAATAATAATAATAAAAAAACCTCTGAAGCACTGAAATGAATTCATTTTCTGTACTAGCTTGAATGTGTTCTATGTGTATGTCTTCTGACCAATCCACTTTGTACCAAACTGCTTGATGTTTACTCCCAATGTAAGTCGCTTTGGATAAAAGCATCTGCTAAATACATAAATGTAAATGTAAAATCTCAAAGCGATCCCAAACTTTTGCCTTGCAATAAACAATATTTAACTGCAATGACTGTGAAAATGTCTTAGGTTGCGTTCTTCCTAAATGATTTTAGTAATACAGGTTCTAAGGTTCAAAAGGTTCAGCGATCCATGAATAAGTTGGACTATTTCTATAAGGAACTTGCCACCAGTTATTGGACAATGGGGCATCTTGTCAATATCAAAGTGAAGCTGAAACTCTACCAGAAACACCACGAGCTAATGATGAGCAAGTCTTACCCTGCAGTTTCTTCAGAACTGCCACCTCCATCTTCAAGACTTGCTTGGGCTGTTGAGCTGACTCCACTTTCAACGCCACATTTTCTCGAGTCAGCAGGTCCAACGCTTCGTAAATTTCCCCAAAGCCCCCTCCTCCAATCTTCTTCAGCTGTAGGTAACAAATAAATGCACCACAAGTTTCAAGAACTATAACCGTCTTTTCAAACCTTTAGCTTGATGTCATTAATATCTAACATTGTTAATCATATTTTTCAGACTTTTCTGAAATATTAATTGCTTGATTCTCATGTAAATGCCTCTACATAATCATCTCCACAAGAATGTTAATAATGCTTTTAACTGATTTTCCTTAGAACTGTATTCTTTTTATATATATATATTTATATATATATATAAATATTCTGCGATTGACTATAAAAGTACACTACATATTATTTCCAGCACTTATTTACTTTTGGGTTTTAGATTTGTTCCAGTTATTTATCAAAAACCAATAGATCAAAAACTGGTGAAACAAACTAAGAATATATTATATAAGAAGAAGACAATTATAATAATTATATAATATAAGAAATATATAATTAAGAAAAAAAATTTGAACATAAATTCCCATAAATTATTAGAAATCACAACCTTTTATTACTAATTGCTAAAAATGTCAGTATGGAAAAGTCGGCACATTCTTAATGCCTATGTATTAAAGAGCCGCAGAAAAAAAAACAAAAAAAAAACATGAATATATAAAAGTTATAAGCACCGGCATTAAAAAGTGACCAATAATAAACAAAGTATTTGGTCAAGAACAGCATACATTGCAGTCCAGTGTCTGTCCCTTATTACCAATATCAGGACAATGTCAGACCCTCATCCACCATCGCACACCAGTTACCATGATTGTAGTGGGGGGTTGTCTTCTGTATTTCTTGGTGCATTCTAATTCATCACTTTTTTTACTTTCAGAATTTTTAGTAGACAAACAACATCCCTTAGTAGTAGACTTTGTATAGCAAGCTCAATATGGTACTGTGCAACAATTTTAAGTAGTTAAAATTAAATTCAAATGTTACCTTAAACTTTCAGATCTGTGCTTCTGCCAATTAAGTTGGAGATTTGTTCAGGAATAAAGGTGTTCTCAATTCTGAGAAATACAGGCAGATACTTAAGAACAGATTTGTTTTTAATTAATTCACTGCATTTTGTTCACTGATGAAAATAAACTGTTTTCTAAAAGCATTCTTTGTTTACTGCACTTTCACACCTGCATAAACAAACAGTACTATGCATAAGTTATTCAAAAAGGAGAAAACCTTTTTTTAATTGGAGAGCATTGTTAATAGAGGAAACAAAGCATCAATGGCTCCTTTCAATCCAGACATCAGTAATGTCTCTCCTGTGTTTGCGAACACTTCCAGGATATTGTCTTTTTAAGTTGCATTTTAGAAAGATAGTGCTTGTGATTGAGGTCAAGGGAGCGATTACTGTTATATAATCGACTCAGAGCACACAAGAAAATGCATGAGACTGAAATATACATGACTTTATTTGCCCTTTTAAATGAATTTTTTAAAATAAAATATTGAATTGATATTTTGCATACATGTTTGTGTAAATAATTAAATATACTTAAAGTTTAAAGAGCCTATATAATCATTTTAAAAAAGATAATTATTTAGTTTTTGAAGTATCCAACAACAGGTTGTAACAAATTAAAGGTCAAAAACACTTTAATTATCTTTTAATATACGTTTATTTTTACCGGATTCGAAAAAGACTCAATAATGAACCATTTTATGACTCGTTTGTACCAAACTCATCCTTATGTGACGCAACCTGCAATGATTGGTAGTTCCAACTGTCTGCTCTCATTAAATAGTGTGCGTCACAATAATCACCCGACCCGCAGCGGAGAAGTGCATAAAAAGCATATCATTCACCTGGAGATGTTCCGGCACCCCTGGACCTACACCGAACACAGTCATCTTCTGGTTATACTATATTATCTGTTTATGTTTATATTATTATATCATCTGTTTATACTACATTATCTGTTCATACTACCAGATCATATGTTTATACCATAGTTTATCACACTGCTGTTGTTACCCAAATGAGGATGGGTTTCCATTTTGAGTCCGGTTCCTCTCAAGGTTTCTTCCAAAAGGGAGTTTTCCTTGCCACAATCGCCCCAGGCTTGCTCATCAGGGACATGTACACGACTTAGTAATTAATTTCTTTTAACTTTGTTGAGTTTAAACTTGTTGGTTTACTGTAAAGCTGCTTTGAGACAATGTCTGTTGTGAAAAGCGCTATATAAATAAAACGAACTTGAACTTGAACTTGAACTTGAACATTTTACAGCTTTGTTATTAGCATGTAGCTAAAACATGTAGGAAAACAATGTTAACGTGACAATCGACTATACAATCAAGACTATACATATGGAATTGTAAATACGGTTTATTGACATGAAGCAGCTGATACTGTTGGGTCTGAGGGTTTGGTGCTATTTCGGATTGCGTTTTATTCCCTCCCGCATTTGTGAAAGGGGATGATGCTGGATGTTATTAAGCTCGGATACTGACTCTTAGCATCCAATAAGCGCCTGACTTATTGAAGCCTTACCTTAGAGATGCCGCATCTCTCGAAATCCACAAATCCAGTCTAATTTCTCAGCAGATAGGTGGTAGGTAAATCAACTGCATTGGGGATATTTGATAATGTATGCCAGGGGCATGGGGGCTGAAGCAGTGTTTTAGCCAGTGTTCCGCAGTATAGTGCGGTAAAGAGGAGAAATCATTGGCAGAGGAGCGCACTGATACACATGAGTGAATGAACTGACCTGGACTACCTGTGCGGTAATTCTAATTTAATCAACACCTGCCAGCCAATCAGAAAGAGAATTCAGACAGACCATGGCATAACAACAAATATTACACTACTGTTATCATCCATACATTATGTAAAAACAGCATAAAAAGTCTACAATACCATGATGCAGCCTTATCAGTATGAACCTGTGTCCGAGGAGGAAGAGGGCTCAGGTGATGATGACATTCCAAATCAAAAGCGATTGGAGCAGGATTTCCTCCATTTTTAAATGTGATTAGTCTATTACTTTTAGTTGTACTCATAGCATTGCCCTGACAGTAGGAGGAGCTTTGTTTGAAAACATGTATAAATTCTGCATTGGTTTTAGGAGGGGTGTAGTATTTTGTGATGTCACACTTTTGAGCTAAAGGTTCGCTTGGAAAAATAACTAATTTGAGCATTTCAAGAGTCGACTCTTTAGTATTAAAAACTATAACTCAATAAATATAGAACTTTCACATTTAAAACTCAAAACATTTGCTCCTACATCTCAATATATTATTGACTTTTCTACTATTACTCCTTATATGGATGTTGAATCTTGAACAATTGCATCTTTAGGTCCCTCTTTGATACACAAATAATACGTACCACTTTCCATCGTTCTTTGACCATGCAGTTTGGTGGCAGGATGTCCTGCTGCTCTGTGCTGCCATTCATATTGGCGTTGTCCTGCAGAGCTGGTGCTAGGCACTGCAACCCGGAGAGCACTCTGGCAGCGCCCAGCTTAAATGAGCCATTTATCTGCAAAAACACAGACATAGGTTAAGATGATGTATTTACCACAACTGATATGATATATATGTTAAATTGGTCAGGTGATCTGTCTACTGCATGCAATAGCCAGTCAAAATCCAACAAACAGTAACATTTCAAAGATGCTGGTTATCTTTGGAATGTCTGATTTAAAGTACAATCGCCAACAAATTCAATTCTATAATGGTGGTAAAGTGCTGACATATTTGAGTGTTCTTTAACTATGCAGTAGGAAGATTGAGAACAAAAAGAAGCATTTTGTCCCACATACTATCTGACCCAAATACCTGTGAAAATAAAATAGCAACAAGCAGCAGGGCATGGATAAACATATCCAACACAGTGAGGACTGTTCTAACAACATGTACTGACGTACAATAACCTCTACACTAAAACAGTTCCTTAAAGTGTGCTGGGCATTGGGGATAACCCTCTAAATGCTCTCTTTTTTAGAGCTTAGCATTTATTAAAATCCTCAGTATTCAAATGCAGTGTTGAACCACAAAAATGATGGTTTGAACTAAAATTCTGTCAGATATGTGCAAGCTATTTAATCATAAACGGGGTTTATCTTCATACTTAAGTTCAATTAAATTTAAGGTTGAGTTCAATGAATCACAAAATGTAACCAAACTCTCTTCTCAAGCTAAATTGTAACAAATTGTAAAGTTTAAACTATTAGTCTTTAACAAACTTTTTTTCTACTTTTCCCCATAAAACCCTGATGACTTGAGCACCACAATCCTGCTAAAATCAATTGCTTAATAATAATGGAATAAATGTGTTTCGGAAATTTGGAAGACTCCACATTTTCTTGGTATGGTAATAGTAGTGGAAACTAGCCAACTATTTTTCAGATCTAGCAATAGCACTTTTACCAAAGATCCTTTAATCGTATTAGACCAGTAACATTTCAGTTAAAAATTCACTAAGTTTCTATATTTAAACCATATGTTTCCTATTTAAAGACACCTGGGCTGATAATGTTTTGAACTATACTTCATTCCAGCATAACAGTCAAACAGATTCACAGATATAACATGGCCACAGTCCTCCAAAGGATCCAACACAGCATTTGAAAGAAGTCTACCATGAGGTAAATTCCTGTAACTGGAAATAATCTGCTTGATTTTGTCCATTGCAAGCTGGTCTTGCTGGATATGTTGACTGGAATAAGACGATTGACCCTATCTGTGTTTGTTGCTTTTACCACCAGAGAAGGGTCTAGATCCCAACAATACTGGGTTATAAAACATTGTTTCCTTCTCTGATGGTGCCCCATCAAGATGGAACTTCAAAAGAGTTGCATTGTAAACAGAAAAATTATGGTAATACTACTGGTTTAATCCAATTGCAAAGATCTATCCTAAGATATACAAGTTCTAAAAGCAAGATTTGAACAGCTGAATAGATTCAAAAACTGCATCTATTTTCTCAGGGGGATATGGAGAATCAGCCCATGTCAAAAAAGTGCAGTGCTCGATTAAATTAAGGTTAAGAAGGATGCCTACTAGAACCCCATAACATGCTATTTTGCATGCAGCATCATTATTCTGTTGGTTAAACATACAGGGCCCAGCTCGACTCAGATTCAGCAGCTAGATTGCTAACTCATGCCAAGCCCAGCATCCATCAAGAACTGCAGCACCTTAAAGAAATGCTCCACACACAATCTAGGAACAAATTTGCTCTATGACATTGGAAAACAAAGGTTCAGCCAAGAACAGTGACGGCGCAATATTGCCAACTCATGTGCCAAGTGACTGAAACCTATGCACCAGCAGTGAGGAAAAGAAGAAGGCTAGTGAAACAACTGGAAGAAGAATGACGGACAGGGATGAATGAAGTTTATTAATTTAAAGACTGAAATCTTGTTTGGTTCGAATTCACATGAGTTGGCAAAAATAATGTGAGCAGTGAGCAGTTTAATCATTAAACATGTGTTTCTAAGCTCCGAGAGACAACTGAAGTCTGCAAAGCTAGCATTTCCACACTGCAGTAATCTCTAATCTAATTATCGTTATTCTCCATGTATTCCAGGACTGTTACTATATAAAATAATTAAGGCAATTTTTTTGTTACATTTAATTACTTTCAATTTTAGCCTTTTTTTATATATATATATATATGAGAACTTCTGTGAGTTCTGGAAATGTCTAAAAACAATAAAAAAAATATGAACCATTACCAATCTGCAACATGTTCACAACATCACTACAGTGATAAGAAAGATTAAAAGTACTTTGCGAAATGAAATAGTATTTAAAAGGTCACAATACCTCAAAACGCTTTTTTTTATTAATATATATACGTTGGGAAATTTTGGCACGTCCTGTTTTAAAAGCAAAGACACATTGTTTTTTTAAGTAAGACAGCGTTCTAATATTCATTCATTCATTCATTCAACCCGCTAGTTCCCTTTTGGGGTCACGGGGATCTGCTGGTGCCTATCCCCAGCACATATTGGGTGAGAGGCGAGGGTACACCCTGGACAGGTTGCCAGTCCATTGCAGAATGTTCTAATATCTGATGAGGTAATGAGAGATTTAGATGAATCATTTGGTAAATCCGTAAATGCGAAGCCTTTACTTTAACTCCCACGTAGCTGTGGGCAAAGGCAACAAATAGATTAATGTCTGGTAAATTCAATTGAGCTTTGCCAGCCTCAATCATTTCATCAATAGTAGGAAACAGATTTATATTAGCAAATTATATGTGGTGATGTGCCTTATTTCAGTACCACAATAGTTGCAACTGTTAGATTGTGCTCCCACTGTTAACAATTATCACCAGAATCCTTAATCAGAAACTTAAGAAAGATCTGAGCAAATCACCCATTTCAACTCCACTCTCAGAAGCACAAACATTCGGTCTTTGAATTACAAGTGAAATAAAATGAGCATTGGTTTTAAGATATGCCTATTTTCACCCAATGCCACGCCCATGGCATCTCATTAATTCACGGCTAACCAACCCCCTTTTTCCAACGGAGAGAGAATGCAACATGCCATTTCTTTTTGGTGTGGTGATGGGCATGGGATCAGACAATGACAAAAATTTTTAAAGTGAAATTTACTTCATAAACTCTTTTAGTTTGACACATTAAAATAATCATATGTGTAGTTTTTCTTTAAAAAAAAAAACCCATCAAGTTACCATATATTAAAATAGAAATCGCATATAGCAATATTGACCCCAATAATAGCCAGATGAACATTTTCCCAAATCGAGCGGCCCTGTTATAGACACAACAGCGTTGAAACTGTACTGATTTGAAGTGTGATAAAGTCCCACCTGAAATGTTTGCAAACCATATGGTAAACTATAAGAAAAATCATTCCTCGATGTTTTCCATCAAGAGATAGGTCAATAGAATTAGGCCACTTTTTTGGCTAGGATAAAATATTTGTATTGCAAATATACACACAATACAACGCAATATACGATTTTAATACGCATGCAAATATAACATAATTTTGTCTCACATTGTTTTAAATAAACCTACAGTTAAATTAATGAACTGATGCTTTCTTTATTTCTGAACATTCAGAATCAGCAGGGGCTCAATGGCAAATTTACTCATGCTACACATTTATAACAGTAAATTCCTGAATAATTCTAATTCACCATCTCCTGAAAACCCACTTTTAACTTACAAAATGAACAGAGCGTTGTGCCCTAATAATACCATCTATACATAATCAGGATTGCAAATTAACTGCCAATTTGTGGAAATGCTGAAGCTTTATTTG
This sequence comes from Danionella cerebrum, assembly GCA_007224835.1. Classification (NCBI taxonomy): domain Eukaryota; kingdom Metazoa; phylum Chordata; class Actinopteri; order Cypriniformes; family Danionidae; genus Danionella; species Danionella cerebrum. The sequence continues at coordinate 272,791 of SRMA01026127.1, forward strand.
CTATGGAATCCACAATAAGCCAAAGGACGAACATTTTTTTTTTTTTTTTACAATATCTACATAAGAGGCTTTCTACCCTCTCCCTTATAAGCAACTAACTAACAAGCAAGATCTGAACAGTCTTATGGGTGTTTTTGCACAGGCTGTAAAGTTAGCAAAACAGCTAAAGCTTTGAATCTCATAGATTCTACCCCCTGAACTCTTTATTTATTTGCTGTTTCATTCCAGGGGACCCATGGGATACAAGGTCATGGTGAGTGAAAAGCAAAGGGGGTTCATTCAAGTCAGCTCAATTAACAAAGAATAATCATTTAATTTCCTCTGAATCCCAGGGAAGGGCAGCATCAACAGCCATTTTGTGATCAAACTCTGAAAAGTGAAGTGCAGCCACATTTCCAGGAAGGGAGAGGGGAGGACTATGAAGGACGGTGCAACTCTCTCACCATTTTCACAAATCTTTGCAAAAACCTTACGTCTTTGACAAAAATCTTGCAACTGACCAATTTAGTCGACGCCAAAACCCTCCTTTGCCAGCCTACAAGCCAGAAAAACAAAAGAAGAAATGGATTATGCTTAACACGAATCGCTTTAGATGTTCAGCTTTTTCTCTCAGCCAGAGGATTTGGTAAAGTGGTCAACGGCCACCGATGATACGATTTCAAGTCGTCAGCAGTTCCTCCTTTTACTATTACGACACTCACCATCCATCTTAAGGTAAACATGGGTTGGACAGAAATTCAATCCTTAAGGATAAATGCCACAAAGGTCACTTTGCACTCAGTATCCCTGAGAAAGGTGATACATGCATTATTGAATTATAAGCAGATGAGTGAAAGGAAAAATGTCTTTGACTTGACACTGCTACGAAAGCCCTGTGAACTGAAAAAAAAACACAAGACACACTGATATGTATGAAATGAACACAGACATAATACATCAAACTATTCACCATAACACCATAACAGTACATACACACAGTAAAATGCTTTTACAAGTGCACAGAGAGTGGGGTTAAGCTTTGTCAGTTCAGAGAAAGACATGAGAAACACAGATTTGTTTGATTTGATATTTTTATGTGATTAATTCCATTCACATTGACATTTTTAAAAGTTTGCAATGCTTTCATTGCAACTAGTTTGACTGCATAGTTATCCCTAATCAAATTACCATATCTCTAAAATATCCCTTAGCAAATGTGCAATCGGGAAATTTGTCATTTGAAATCACGCACCACCCACTACAGGGAGGAGATTAGGAAAGGTTGCCACTTGGATTTAACAAAGCAAACAGGTACAAGTCTCCTATTTGACAATTACTGAATCATTGTGGTTGGTGAGAGAAAAGTCGAAGAAAAACAACTCTAGAACTCTATATCTCATAGAACTCAAGTTACTTGACTCATAAAATGTGAAGAGAACTCAACCGATTGGGACTCAACAGTGAAGGTAACTGGGAAAACTTTTAAATTTGCTAGGGAGCATGAAGATTTTGCCCACATGGTTCACTGAGAAGATTTGTACAGTAAATATGCTCACATGTTACAAGTGAGAGATTTTAAAATGAAGGGTACATTATTTTATATTAAAATACACACTATCTATGACTATTTAATCAACATCAATAACTGAGATGAAAGCGTTTAAGCTTTCCATGCTCAGTATATTCGCGGAATAAAGTAACGTAACGGGGTCACGTGACTACACGTGGTAGTGTTTTAAAAGGGAAAGTAATCGAAATAATCGACCTAGAATTTTTTTTTTACGATTATAGCTTCTGAATGGCGATTATGATTATTTTTTAGATTAATTGCCCAGCCCTAGTATCTTGTACCCCTCCGTTTAATTTACAAAAAAAAAACTGCTTTTCACTGTTACGATACACAATTGTACATCTCCTCTAATCAGTCATTTGGAAGCAAGAATAGGGACTTTGTCTTCCACATCAATAGGTCAAAGCACAAGTTTGTTGTAATTCTGTCATGAAACCAATCAGAAGATGATTGTACATCATCAGAACTCCATTCAAGCAGATGAGCATCTGAATCACCCTCACTGACTGAGAACGACTGCTGTTTTGAATCAAGTATGAAGAGTTTGAACACAGCCCAGAGGCTCTGGATGTGCTTCTGACTCATAAAGAGTATGTATTCAAGTTAACATGAGGGTCAGTCAGTGATTGACAAATATAAGATTTTTTGTGAAAACAGAAAATGTTTCTGCCTTAATACCACTTTATTTAAGAGTGAATCTCTGCAAAGTGGTGTTTTATGCATTTAGAGCATGTATTTATTTAGTTCTCTACTGGGTTTACTCTGGTTGTCACAGCTGCTCACCGGCCTTGAAGTGAAGCGGAAGATAGCTGCAGTGTGTTCATATCAATGCCACGTGACATCATGGGAAAAGGGTGTATTGACCTTTACAATACCAGTTAGGGGGCTTCAGGTGTTACTAGTCAAATTTATCGCATTAATGTTATGATAATAGTATGTCATTAACTTGCAGAAATTTTGAAAAAGGAAAAGTAGTATTTCTCTCAATTCGTCCTACCAAAAGAGGAATGAAAGAAAATTAACCACAAGAAAATATTTACCATTTGTGCTTATTTTGAGGTAAAATTATGAGCAACAAAGCTTAACCCCGTTATGCCACTGAGGTGTAGTAAAGCTTGCAATGTACACAATCACTGTTTTCATTTGACGTGGTTCTGGTACATAATGTAACACTAACATTTCATCACATTCCTTAATCCACAATAAGTCGCATGCTTTAGTAAAACAAAAACTAAAGAAAATTTGCAAAGTTCCTATTTGAAATTGTATTTGGATGCTCTGACCCTACCTGTCACACAGACTAGGAAAAGTCAGTCCTTTCCGTCGTTTTGAAATCTTCATTTGGGACCACACAGGGACACAAACTCTTCAGCAATAAGTCTTTTTACAACAAAAAACCCGCCTTTTACCCCGCATTATAAAACCGGCTGTCTACGTAACAAGAATGTCTAGCCTACCCACTGCTGTCAAACACTACCTACAGTTAAAAGCGTGAATTGATCCCTTATTTGTTTTGTTTCAAGAAATAACGACATATACAGTCGGTTGATGCGTACATGTTTATCCAAGCGTCTAAAAAAAATCACCAAGTGTCAAATTTTATGACTCAAAGGTCCAAGGTTAAAGCAAGTAACAAATATGCCACGTGATGTGGTGTAAGAAAAAAAACGAGCTTGATACCGTTAGCAGCGTAATAACAACAAAAAACAGTCATAGAAAACTTGCGATTACTTAGTTATTAGACAAGCTCAAAGTATTTAGAACAACAAACGACACAGCTAGCTCCCACTGAAAGAAACTGTCCGGTAAGAGCATCTTTTTACCCCTTGTCCGCACTGCAGCGCATCTAACACCCATGCAGTGACACTTTACAGTCTATAGAGGACGCTGGGTACATGAATATTCACATCGCCCACTGACGTCCAATCAAAGCAGGCGCGTGATTGGGTAAAAGGAAGAGGCTGCGCGTGTAAGCCACCAAATCATAATGTTTAGTTAATTAATATTAACAACAACCATAGATAATACGCGAGACGTTAGTTTTGCGTAATGATTATTCATAAGCTATGGATTTACCGTTGTAGGATATTTTCTAAGTAGTGCCTGAACACAGTCCCTTGTCGATTACTATTTTGGAGGTCTAACATTTTTAAACACGAGAGTAATTGCATAGAAATCCATCATCTGGATACAAAACCCGAAAATGTTCTTTCGAAGAAAATGTAAACAAACCGACAAGCATTACAAGATCATCAATCTCAACCCGCACAAGAGATGCGCACATGCACGTGTAATTTTGCAACAAGATATTTTCAGCACTGAAAATATAATACAGGCCAGAAAGTATTCCTCCAGGGTTTAAAAATACCCTTTCAGCCTGGCCTGCTACAATGTAGCATCAAATGACTAGCTTTAAAGTATACGGCAAAATGCAATAATAATAAACAGTACTTTACCTGCTCATTTTGTTACATGCAGAGGCCTAAATCCTCTTTTCCCCCACGAGTATACTATTTTGACATCTGTCCACCATTGTTAATACTGCTGGAAGCTCCGTGCTTCGCTCCCCGCCCGTCTGAGTCCAACCTCAGCATCAGCACCACCAACGCGCATCACTCTTCTTCTGCGGCCTTCCACCACAGATGCATGGACGCTCTGAAGAAAAGACGCTGCACTCTGCTGGGCAACCTTTTACATTGCATATTTAAGAAATGCACAAGACTTTGTAGCATTCAGTAATCAACTTTATTTTGATAGAGATTTAAAAATAAAATGTGGGGCAACCAGTGTTGCTCAAGTTGTGAAATAAACATACAAAATTATCACACACACATAACAAATACTTGATTAATTCACATATATTGCATCATTTTTTTATCAAATATTAGTTACTTAAGAAAATACGTTTTATACAAATGTTATTTATATATTTACATGGTGTAGGGAGGAATATGATTCCTGTTGGTTAAACAGAATCGAAAACAGGGTTTGAGAAGTTGGTGTTTTCTGGCTCCTCTTCATTGAAATCTTCAGGACGAAGATCAGTTTCAAACATTCTCTGCAAAAGTCCATCAACAGTTCTGGATCCTACAGGGGGGAAAAAACAAGGCAACATGTTTCTATAAATTATTGAAACTGCACAATAAACTGTTCAAAATAAGAACATGGAGAATAAATAAAATAAAAAAGATAATGTAAGTTAACAACGCTGATTAAATCATTACTTTTATTATAATCAATTTATTTAAAAAATAGTAATAATATAAGTACTTCTGGAAGCAATCTTAAACATGAGGGAGGGTTTCTGTTTGGCATCTTCGGATGATCCTAGATCATTCTCAGTGTTTTCCATTGCATCTACAAGCCCCGTGTCCATAGAGTCACTGAAACACAAACTCGCATCAGCATGTTAAAACCCCAATCCATCAGAAACAGATAAAAGGCGATTTAAACATGTATTTTTAGAACATTTAACATGATGCAGGATAAACAGAGCATACTGCTGAACATTAAGCTCCAACTCCTCGATTTTCTTCTCCATTGAAGTCTGCAGTTCACTTTTATCAACTGTGTATTCCACCAAGAAAGCCTCCAAGATGAATGCTACAAAAATACTGGGGAGAGATTGTAAATATTTTACTAACTTTTTCAAACACTTGATGGCAGTTTTTCAGTACGTAGTTCAAACTCTTACTTGATAATTATGATTACAACCACAATATGAAACAGCACAAAGAAGATTCTGGCTGAAACGTGTGTGACTGCTGTGAAACCACTGGTCACGAGTGAAGTTCAGTTAAGAAAAAAACCAAAATAATACAGTGATGTTGTCAGAAATCTCAAAACAATAAACATTCAATCTCACACACTAAATAAGTTGTTCAAGGATATCATGCCACTGATTAACCACAGTGAGTTCCAGTAAGAGGATGAAGGAAGAAACCACATCATTGAAGTTGTTCTTGCAATAGTTGAGTTTAGCAAAGGTGGTTCCTTTGAGGAGAGGGTTTCCACAGTACTGTCGATCAGGGCTCGTAGAGTTAGGCTCAAAGAACTGCACTTTGCCTTTAAATAATTCCATGCCAACCATAGCAAACACATAATAGACCACCTGCAGGGAACAGTGGATTTATAACAGTACTTACTATGATCATATCAATAACACATACACTAGGGCTCTAATGATGTCACTTTACAAAAACATAAAAGTAAAAAAATGTTCTTAGATAAAGGTGAACATAACTATAATAAATCCATAATGGGTTATCTTTTTTTTAAATGGTAACATTTTTATTTAAAACACCTCAATATGTATTTGACTGATGTTAAACCCACAGTCTATGATCGTGATTTTACCTTGATTATCTCCAAACCAAAAAAAGGAGACAAAACTGTCCTAAAAGCATACAAATATTGTTTAGCTTAACTTCATAAATGCATAGAAGCCCTGAGCCGCTTGAGGTTGTTTTCTGACAGGAGTGTTGTGATTGGTTGACAAAACGGGGCTTACAAATCAAGAGTGTCAGAGGAGTCTGTGTAAAATATCAGAGCAGTGTCTAGCTGCAAATCAGCATTAATAAATCAATAAATAAATCTTTAACAAGATGTAAATGTAATAAAATCCGGATAACAAAAATACCTGGTAATTTTTAAAAGCTTAGCTTTCGTTTGAAAATGTCTTGTTTTGAACTAAACAAAACAAATTGAATTGTTGTAAATTTGAATCTTGCATTAGTGAACGTGATCATGATTTGGTCACTGTTTGGATTCCATAACTTTAAGACACGAGTTCAGACTACACAATTATGGTCCCAATTTTGAGTTTTTGAGAATTCATCAGGTTATGAAATATCAAAGACACCTCCCCAGGTTCAAAGGCAGTGTGAACAACCAAAGATGCGATCTGAGCGAGTTGCCAAAAAGTCACAGACTAGTTGGGAGATATTTTTGCATTGGGTAAAATGTGTTATGACTGAAACTAACGTCTGTGACGATTAAGCAATTTCAACAATGACTGAATGCTGCCCCAGACAGTTGTGCAGCCTGAAAAGATCTGTGACAAGACCACTCTGAAAATCTTCCAGTCTAAACCATGCTTTCATTCATACATTGACAGTATTTGTACTTTGAGAAAAACAAAACTTCAAATAAAAGTCCAATCGGGAAGTACTCACCAGTATTAGTTGGCCAAACGTAAGAATAGTTGGTCCAATTTTAATAAGAGTGTTGATGATGGCCCGGAATCTATAAATCAATACTAATTTTAGTTTCAGCATTTGATAGAAAAATTTGTATTACTTTAAGAAGAACATATTTTACTGCATCAGTCTACCTTTTTATGGAATCCACCAAGCGGATTAATCTAAGAACTCGTAAAATAAAAACGATGTCCAGGATCTGACGGCTCGTGTATCCTCCGGCTGCAAACACACATCAGGTCAAAACTTACATGTTACAGTGCTGTCAATTGTTCAAAAAAACCTAAATAACATAATTAAGTAAACTGTTTTCTAAATATCTGCAAAATCTAGGAATACATTTGTCTTGGCAATAAAGATTTCAAACAGTAGCCTAGTAAACATAAAAATGTGCGTAAAACATTTTTTTGCCAATTTCAGTGGGTTTATGCAATTTATAAACTTAAAATGTAAAATATTATTATTTCAAACTGGATCTTTGGCTTCCCAACCATTTAAATTAATGAGTTTATTTTATTTTAAGCATTAGGATGATAGTTAGCAGCATTATTCTAGATACAGTAATGCACATGAGTTTACATACCCTGGGAAAATATTTGATTTCTTCAATATTTTGTCAGAAAATATGAATTCTAACACCAAAACTTTTTTTCCCCACTCATAGTTAGTTGTTGGGTTGTCAAACAACTTCATTTACTCTTTTTAAATCATAATGACAACAGAAACTTTCCAAATGACGCTGATGAAAAGTTTACACACCTGAGGGAAAATTGTAATGAATATATTTAATCTTATTATTGTTTATATTTAAAGTTAGAGTTAGATACATTTATGATTTAAGATTTCCCTTGAGGAAGGGAGTACAAAACAGATATAATCTAGAACTCAGGACTAAATTCTATGTATAGCTTAAATTTAATCTTGTACAATATTTGATCTCTGTAAATACATGTTAATTAATGTAAAAAATATTGCATATGTTATGCATCAACACATCCTGTTATTCTGTCAGAAAAAATCTATTGTTAGCTTTTAAGCTCTGAAAGAAATATTCATTAGATTTAACAGCTGGATTCATTTCCTCAATGTGTTCAAATATTTACAGTATCTGTTTGTAAAATCCTTCCAAAGCTTTGTTTTATAATTACAGTGTTTGAGGGCTGAGTTGATGATGGTGCCAAAGAGAGCAGACACAATAATAGTCATGTCGAACCTGAGAAACACAGAGAGGAGGGTGGAGTCATACTCATTTCATATGAAGCTCATTTGATGATTAAAATGAAAATATTACAAAAGAACACCGTTTCCTTACCAGTTCCAGAACTGATGTCTGGCAAAGAATGCCCGAGGTTCTGTAGCATACAGTTTGAGAATGATTTCCAGCATATAAAGAGCCAGGAAACCCCACTCTGCATTTGATACTACAGGGTTCTCCTCATCAAGACCAATAAACACAGCATTCACCAGAATAATCAGGTCATAGACATAGACAAAGATTCTGGTTAAAAACGACAAACAGAATGACATCATTGAATTAAACAAGGTCAAAACAGCAACAAATAAACCCTGTTTAGGAACATCGATCACCTGTGATGCACCATCTGGCGAATAAATCTGCTGACGGGGCAATTATACACAGAGGGGCAACAGACTTGAATGGGGTGCACTTGAGTCTTCACTGTAATCACTTGGATACTCAGAAGATCTGCCAGCTGGACAAATGCAAACTTCCCTACTCAGACAAAGAAGATCATAGAGGAACAAGCACATCTTATTCGATATGATCTGTATTATAAAGAAATAATCTTAAATCTAAATCAAACCGACCAATGTGTCCTTTATTTTGATCATCCAGGACACTCCAGAGCAGTTCCCGGTGAGCAACACTGATGCTGGGCTTGACTCGTTTAACCAGATGGTTCCATTTGGTCTGGGTCACCACAGGATTGCCCCCTTCACCCCAGGGCTCCTGGAGCAGAGCAAACGCCTTACACATTTTCATTCTTTTGGATTTCACCAGCTGCCGCACTTCCTCCTAAAATACAAGTCAGTAGACCAAATTTGTCAATTTCAAGAAAGACAGGACAAGCATTGTCCAGCAGAGGTTTAGTCCTGTCCCCCACGTTTAAATCGGACCCAACATCTACAGTTGAGAACAAAATTAGTAACCACCCACCATCCCCACCCTCCCCCCTTGTGAAATGTTGTTAATAGTCAATAATTAATCATTTGATTTTCCATTATTCTCAAAAGATCTTAAATGTCTCCTGAAGATAAAGAACCCAGTCTTCCTGAACATGGACTTTGCTCCACAGATTGTCAAAATATTGACTCAAACCAAGTTTTTAAATTCTTCTCCCAGTATTCCTTCAACCCTGTTGAAATTGGAGATACCGAACACACTGAACACACCGAACATCCCCTTAGCATTACACTCCCACCACCATGTTTCACTGTGGAAGTTTTGTTCTAGGGGTTGAATGCACATCACTTCTCGTTCTAGAAATAAGCAACATTTCTATCGCCATAAGCTCTAGTTTTGTCCCTTCTGACCAAAGGAAACATTTCCAGTCTGCATCACTTTCTCTCGTTTGACCTTAGAAAGTTCTACTCTGGATTGGAGCATCTGCAAAATGCCTTTTCTTGTGTCTCTTGAGACAAAATGTGTCTCTTCTTCAGACCTTCATTGGAAACCTGGCAATGCATTCCTTCCTGTGCAGGTCTTTATTGAGACATCAATTCCAGACTTGGTTAAGTCATTCACTGGTGTGTTGCCAGATGTAGTTGGGTCTGAAGAAACTAGTTTTTGAAAACCTCCATTTATTCATGTGGATCTCCACTCTGTTAGTCTCTTTAAACTGTGATAATTCTTCTGGTTGCTGGGACACTTAAAACTGCTTTGATAAATCAGTGTATCCCTCTCCATCTTTATGAGCATCTAAACTTGTTTCCCTCAAATTCAAACTAAGTTCTTTTGTTTTTGTAAATAAAGTGTACGTTATTTAACTACTGGTAATTGTTTTGCAAGACACTAATCCACATCCTAAAGCGCAAATTTAAATCTTAACTAAGCTAATCATGCAAACTAGGTTCAATTTGCAAGCCATTGAAAAGTAACTTATCCTAAAGCCTAAGTAACAATTTCCAAAGTAAACAATTTGTGACCTTATTTATATTTCCCAAAAAGATGAAAAAAAGAGATGAAGTCATGCTCATTCCCTTATTCTGTTTAACATTGTTTGGGAAATCTATTTACCAAAATTTACAACCAAACACATAAAAATCTATAAAGACATGGGTGAATACCTTGAGGTACTTTTTGTAGTTATTGTAGACTACGGCAAGAAAGAAGGACATGAAGGTATATGTGTTAATAACAATGTAGAGAATGAAGAAAATGGTAAAAAAGACGCTGTAGTTGTATGCCGGCATCCTGCAAAGAAAAAAGAAACAGTAAGAAACAAAAAAAAAAAAAAAAAAACACAAAAAAGGCATGATACAATTGTGTATAAAACTTGTATTGTAGACTTACATAACATCAGGACTATTAGCAGTGGTCACCAAAACATAAAGTTCGAAAACAATGTCCATATAGTCAGTGAAATATGGAGAACCATCAATGGTAAGAAGACCCCTGGGGACAAGAAAACAACCAAATTAGAAGTTATGTGTCTAAATCAGATGAACAGAATAAAAGCAAAGAAGCTAATGAATAAGGAATGTCCAAAGTACCTTTTTCCAAACAACTTAAGAGCCATTAGAGAAAAGACCAACACACTGAACATGAATAAAAGAAAAACGTAGGAGATCTGTGGCAGTGCATTACGAATGCTCCTGAATGCCCTCCGTAACTGCAAAAATGTACAAGACAAAGAGACAAAATATTTATTAAAAAAAAGAGACGTGTTACTCATATTCTCAGTTTTCACTAATAGAAACCCAACAAGTAAACATATTTAGCTGAAACACAAATTAAAGCTGTCTACAATGTTTATAAAAAAAAAGCACACAAAATACATTTTAGGTCAAGAACATAAATGACCCAGTCTTTTATTTTGCTGCGTTCAATGTGATTTTTGTACATTCAGAGATGGATGAAGCAGCTAATTCTGTCTTTGGCTAATTGGGATATGAGGAGGCTGCAAGACTATATTTATTTATTAGTGTTCATTTAATAACTTCCTGAACAAACCCTCATGTGTCAATCTGGAGAATCTTAGGAGCTACTTCTGCAAGTGGCAGGCTGTGCAAGGCGACCCCATACCATGACCAAACCGTAAATCCGCCACCTTCTACATCAGAGCATTGTCTACCAATCCAAAGACAAACACAACTCACACGGTTCGATTCATTTTAAATCTCCAATGAACATGCATATCTAGAACAAACTGATTAATATGAAGAAACTAGATATCTTGCTTTTCTTAAATCTCATCCAAAGAGCACTTAAAGCCTATAGGAACACAGATAAAAGAATGTGACAAATATATATGATTTTGGAGAAGGTGCTCGCTGCAGAGCCAAATGGGAGGAGCTAGAGCTCTAGCTCCCCCTCGCTGGATCTAGTGGGCGGGCTTAATACGTCATAGGTCCAGATGCAGGTAGAGTCCGTTCGAACTGTACAACCTGTATGGCACGGTAAGACATCTGAACTGTACTTTAAAGATAAACGGAACTTTGAGAAGTATATAAAATCTAAATCTTACATTTATCGCTGTCTCGACATGACGATTAATGTTATTGTTAAGTTCTGCTACCCTGAAACATGTTTTGGCGTAACTATCAAACAAATGTTGTTGGAATGCCACACTAATCTGTTTTTCCTCTAGTGTGGGAAGTCACATTGCTGGTTTTAGATGACTGGACTGGTTACTTATTTCTTATTACTATAATAAAAAAAAAATATATATATATATATATATCATAATGCATAGCCTGCATATCTGGTATATCACATGAAGGTTGAGTAATCTAAAATTACAGCCAATAATACATTTAAATTTACAATATAATAATATAAAAAAAAATACAACCAGCCTCTTGGAAATCATACATTCACATTTACATTCAAAAATGGGCAGATTACATAAATTAGTCAAACGTTATTTTTATTATTATTATTATCTATTACATTAATTAATCAGATTATTCAGATTAGTTCACAAATAACCCACAGATTAATGTGGTGGACAAAAATTAAAGCAGGATGCACAGATAGTAAGCTTTCACATTGCCTACTTATCAAATATTTACATAAGTATTCACAGTGGGACATGGAATTGTACACATTGTATGAATAAAGCATTATTAAAAAAGTATTTACGTAATTTCGTAATTTCACAGAAACGATACTGACTATGCTTAAAATCATCAATCATAATCATTACCAATATTAGACAAAAATATTATCTATGCCAGCATCTTGCGCATCAACACAAGCATTTACTTCCATTACGGTTGAACTCGCACTAACATTAACAGCCACTTGGTGGCGCGTCAAGCCCCGCCCACTAGATCCAGCGAGGGGGAGCTAGAGCTCTAGCTCCTCCCATTTGGCTCTGCAGCGAGCACCACTTGTGATTTTGTTCAGCTTTGTATTCATTAATTGAAGGGTGTAATACATGTTGTGTTTGCATCACTTTAAGATGAGTTTCTGTTTTATTTTGGAAGAAAATGAATAATATGTTTGCGTGATACTACGACAGTCTGACAAATTGAGAAAACAAATCCTTAAGTTTGCCTCAATTTGCCTCATATAGGTTTCTCTGATTTTTCCTCTAAAAGGAAACTAAAGGTCAGTGACATTATTAGTTTAATCTAATATTGTGCTAAAAGGATTTTGAAACAGCTGACGTATGATTAAAACAATAAACTTGTGTTTTTCAAGTCATTTCTTCATTAGCTTTTTGTGTGCAATTTCTTTACCTAAAAATCATTGCCACCTTGCTTCTTTTTTGCTCAGAATCTACATCACATTGAAATCCGATGGCATTTTTATGGTTTTGACATTAAATTGCATTTAAAAATGAACATATCCAGGTAACAGTTGAAGTATCTGGAATGGCGTTCTTCGCACAGTGCCTCCAGTGAACTCTCTGTTCTCAATCACTCCCAAGGTGTTTAGTGGGATAACAATCTGGAGGGTGGCCCGGATGAGGCCCAGTTTACACACCAGAATTGTATGCTGATACGTCACAAGCATTTGCAAGCACCAGGTCACTGAACAGTTAAAATGTGGCCATTGTGAAGTGCATCATGGCCTTTAGAGCACAAGCCAGACACAAGTAATGAGGTGTTCATCAATAAATATTGGGAAAACTATTAATGTGGCTTTAATTAATCAACATAACTTGAATACGCTGAATAAAGAATGTTCAGAGTACACTATAGTATGGTTTACTGATTCAGAATATCTCAGTTGTCTGTAGGACTGGAGTTTTTCTTAACCATGCGTGTTTTTTTTTCATTTAGGCTGAACCCTTAGAAGTCCCAGCACGCACCGTGTATGTTCAAACACAGAACCCAGCTTTGTTTAATTTGGATAGCACATATCATGTGTAGGTTTCAAAAAGGTTATTAGTTTTGATATTTTTTGTTTTAAATTAATATTACAAAAGCTATTACACATACTAAAAGTAAGGTAATTCAAATTAAAGTGTGAGAAAATGTATGATTGTCTCTCGGTTTCTTTTACAGACCCCTAATCAGTGCCATCTATTGGTGAAAAGAAGGGATAAATTACAGATAAGATACAAGAAAGTTCTAGCACAATGGAACAAAAAGTGCTTGGAACAGTGTATAAGGTTATGGAGAGGTTCGTCTGGGTTTTTGTTTTTGTCACCTTGTTAGACTGTCTGCTTTATTAGAAGATTTATGAAATTTTTTTTTTGCCTCAACATAAAAGCTGTTTGTATTGTTTAGATTTTAGGATTAAAAAAAATTACTAAATTTACTACTCTGAATTGTTATTTTATTATAGTTTCAGGATTGTTGTGGAATTATTGTTAAAGCAAATTGTGACGTAGTAAAGTACTTTCACAAAGCCCCTGACTTCTAAGGGTTGCACTTCTTTTAAATATAATCAAACACTAAGCTAAACACACAAAATAAATGTAATGTGGTTTAAAAGTAGGTGTGCATTAAAATTGTGAAGCACACAGCTGTGGCATCTTTGTATTTAGAAAAAATCTATATATTTTTTTTTTATCTTGATGAATTACAAATTAAAATACCCCCCAAAAAACCACGGCAAGTATAGGTGTGAAACCATCCTTTACCGGACATGGTTCTATGGCAGGTCAAAAAGGGTTAATAAAAGCAGGAAAGATAAGAAGCGTGTATTAAAAAAAACATATAATCACAAATGTTTAGTTATGTTTGTGGTGTTCTTACTTGCCGACCCTCTGTAACATTGACTAACAGAAGTGGCCTCAAGACTCTCGACCATCGAATGCCAAAGTAGCCTGTTCCTTTCAGAGCCCCGTATATAACCAGATCAATGAATGACAGCTGTGAGATATAAAACAAGAACACCGCATTACTGAAGATACAAGCTAGATTCCTAAAGCACATTAACCAAATGCCTGACTTCAGAGAATGTCTTCTAAAAGTCAGTAAATGTTCCATTTCCTGGTGATCCTCCAGAACTGCTGAGCAAGACATACTACAGGCTAAAGTTCAATTGTTAACCTTGTTACGAGCACATTCTTGATGTTTTCTCATGTTGAACATACAGAACACTTCAGGTAAAATCACTTTAGTTGAATAAAGAGAAATATCTATACACAAGAAACTTGTTCTGCATGTCTTGAAATATGTAGTAAACTAATAAATGTAACAGTTCCTCAATGATGACAGCAACGATCACAGCCTGTAATTAAGATTAGAAGCCTACCGTGATAATGATTATGATGCAGATATTTTTGGGATCCTTCCAGAATTTTTCTGTTGGGATGACTTTGGCGTAGTGTATTATCCGCACAGTGAATACAGATAGACATACGATCTCAACTGTGGAAGTTGCCTGGAAGAAAAAAGAAAAAAAAAAAATCACTATTGTTAAATTCTACAGAACGATAAATAGTGTTAATTAGAATGTTAATTAATGCAATTAATTTAAAATATTTAACGCTTTTAACAAACAAAAAAAATTCTATTTTGGTGTGTGCAACGTGTTCAAAAAGGAAATTCAATTGGGGAAATTGTTTTAATTTAAAAAAAAGCTAGGAAATTTCACCCTGAGTAGCACAGGGGAGTGGGAATATCTCCTAAAAGCTCTTCACATGTTGTGCTCGGAACCTTTATAAAATGTTATTAATCTGCATTTATCTATTTGTCAGCATGGTGTAGTCTTTGGTCATATGGGCATAGGTAATTTCAGGTCAATTGTTTAAATAAAAGACATTTATACCGACAAAGTTGACAGATAGGGAGAAGAGAGTTGGACAGCAAAATGTTTTATGTTGACAATGATGAAGTGGTAAATATTAAATCACTATAAAACGCGTGTCAATGCAATTGAAACAATCATACTAAATTCAGTATGGTGGCCAAGACAGGCCAAAAACCCTATTTCAGAAGCAACACATAAATATGTGAAAATGCTTAAATGTAATTTAATTATGTTTAACAATGTTTGCCCACTGCAAATAACTGGGGTATAGCAATACTCTGCTCACAATAGAACACAAACCACAACATTATGTTCACAATTTGATATGCATCACAATATCTATGTAAAAACTAATAAGCTTTACAAAATATCTTATTACTGAAACTATTTAAATGGTCATTGGACAATAAGCTAAGAACACCAGGCCTAGTTTGATATGTTTTACCAAATGTATTATAATGTATACCGTCTAAGGCACTTTCCCAAATTAGCTCTGCACCCTAACATATACCTACCCATATTGGAAGTGACACAACAGCAGGATCTTCAAAGAGAGCCAGAGCTAGGTTAATGATGATGAACACATACACAAGCGTCTGCAGGAACCAGTGATTGTACAGCAGGTACAGCCTGTAGAATATTTAACAATGTAAAATCTACTTTAATAATAGTACTTTAAGTATATTTGATTGCAAGAATGTCTCTAACCTCACGGCCTGTGGAGACGGATCAAAATAGATGTTCCTGTTATACCTAGCATCAGATACATAGACTGTAGCCAGGTCGAATTTCTAAAACACAGCAGAAATATATCAGGCATTACATAAAAAAATAAAGTGCATTTGTTTTTTTTTTTTCAAGACACGTGACAGTTGATTTCACAAATTACAAAAAAATAAATACTAATTGGATTCCCCAAAACTGGACATGAACAATGGCCACCAACTAGCTTTAATAAATGATTATATAAATAAAATTTACATTTATCCATTTGGCTGATGCTTTCATCCAAAGTGACCTACAGAATGAACACATTTAGTCAGTTCTTGTCAGTTCCTTGGGGTTAGAACCCACAACCTTTGTGTTGCAAGCACACCACTCTATTGACCGATCCCAAACAAACACTTTTAGTACATTTCTTTGCTTAAAAAAAAGAGTGGTGGAAGAGACCTATGAATTACAAGTAGTTTTCAAATGAGTCCAAGAATGGTGCATAGATTTCCAGAGTTCCCAAGCCTGAGCAGCAGCATCCAAGCCATACATCAAGTGCAATGCAAAGCACACTGCCAGTTGCCAGAAGGGGAAAAATATATACATTTTGGGCAATTAAATTAATATAAATTATAGCATATGACTCCCTGCTTCAACATCACTTGAGTGAGTTAACTTTTATCAAAGTGCACAGGTTTAAAAAATTATTACACGTTAAAAGAGGTCTCCCAAGAAACTTTAGGCCAAACGATCTCCATAATAATGATTCGATTGTAAAACTAACCCATTAAAATTATTTTACTGATTTTTTTATAATAAACAAAATATTTTACATAATTATAATCAACGCATTTAATCTTCATTGATAAATATCTGACTTGAACGGGAATCTTCAGATAGACGGCATGAAGACAACATAGAGAACACGAGAAATTCGTAAAATTAACAATTAAAGAGGTTGCATACTTCCAGTGACCACCATTCTTACGTTTGTCTTGAGAGCACCAGATGTTTTTGCATTCCATAGACACAGCCAGATTTAAAATGATGTGATGCTATGTTCAAAGGAATCTGAACTCTCTATTACACAATCCAGAGACCGAAACGATTTAACTAACCCCACTTTCTTACAGACAATAACTTTGAACAAAAATATATTTGCGGCATGAAACTTAATGGTTTCGAGAACGTTGTATCCACCAAACATACCTCTGTCATCTCTTCGGGAGTATTACTTGAAACATTACTTTTTCCGTTGGATAAACGTTCATCTTTTGATAATGTATCCACAATTGTTTTCCCCTCAAACATTTTCCTTTCTTCCTAAACTTTCCCGTACGCTGCAGATGTCTCCTGGTCGCAGGAAATCCCGTCCTGAAAAAGTTCATTTTGCAAACGAAGCGTATTTATTATTTGTACTATGGAAAAGGCCTTCGTTAAACATTCATGAGCCACGCCTTCTCATGTGCAGTTTTCAGCTCGAAACGCTGGTAAAATTAATATCTCATAAATCAAACCGTCTAACCAATCAACTTGAGAACAATCTCATTACTTTTAGGGATATTCAAAACATAATCTCTTTATAGGACGAGCATTCTACCTCATTAATATTCATAAGCAGAGACCTTTCCATAGTACGAGTCCAATTTAAACACGTTAGCGAAACACTCTTTTGGGATGAGTATGTCACCCATGTAAACAAATGTGTGCGGGAAAATATATACTGTACTTGAATGAATATTTTACACAAATATATGTATACATCGTATACCTCATCAGTACTCGGGTACCGTGACCGGTCACGTGACAATCCGGCGGAAATACCGAGGAAGAGCCATACGGGGGCAAAAAGTTTTATGGGGACGTCTGAAACTACCAAAGACTGTTATGATTACCTCGCTTCTGCTTATTGAGTAAATTGCTGGTGGACTCTATTATCGGACTTTATTAGTTAAATTTAGTACGTTTTATTTTTATGAAACAAAATTGGCGTCAAGTCAAGGAACACTACAAGTGAAAGACTGACAGAATTTAAGAAAAAAAAATGTAAGAATAGTTTTTTATGTTTTTTTTTTTTTAGAAATTTATTTATTTTTATCAAAACTCATTTTAAAATACATTCACAGTCCATTGTTATCACATGTAGATTAAATACACATTAAAATGTTCTGGGTCATTTAAAAGTGCAAACTACAGGTTCATATATGGAAAATCGTACCCAGTAAACTCTGAACTATATTCAGTACTTTCTTATGACATAAAACATTTATGTACATAATAATGTGTCTTTAAAAAAACATCATTCTGAAAACAACATCTACTCTTAATCAAGGCACTTGTGACATTCTTTTTTAATATTTTATAAAGAAATCGTATATTTGAAGTAGATTTCTGGGCCTTTGTAATTCATAAAATGGTAAAGTTTTGAGAAACAAACAAGATAAGGCTCCTTTCAAATGTTGAGGTATTATGAAAATTCTTAGCAAATAACAAATAGAAAATGCTACTTGTAAACATAACCTGATACAAGCCACAACCTCTGTCCAATGCCTTGTCAGATAATCTTAATTAACCAAGTAAAGCATTTGAAATGCTCTTTACGCTAAGGTTTAACAAGTGAACAACAATAAAAATAACACGTACTGTCATCATAGCAAAGACAAAAGAAATTAGTTTGGACATGAAGGAAGGAATTCCTAATGCTCATAGAGGTGGGGGGGGGGGACGATACAAACATAGAGATGTTGCATATGTTTTGAAAAGAGAAATGCTTTCATCCCCAAGAACACCACTCCCACAGTGAAATAATGTGGCGGTGCATTCAGTATTGGGTTGAGGGAAACATGAAAAGGATGACTATGAGTTGACCCTTTAAAGACAACCCCAGACAGTCTGCAAGAAAACTTGGTTTGATCAAAATTTTATCTACCAGCAAGATATCAATTCAAAGCATACATCAGTTCAGGTGAAGGATTACCAGAAGGAGTCCAAAATTTGGGACAGAAGACTGGACTATTAGGAAGAATTCAGCTCAAGAATGGGCTATTATTTCTTACAAGAAATGTGTGAGACTTGTTAAAAACTAAAGCTGTAAAGGCTGTTATCACTATTTTGATTATTAACATCTGAGGCATTTTTTTTAACCAGAATTGTTTTCCAAATAAAACTATATTCCTGAATAAAGAATTGTGTAAAACTGTTGTGGTGTTAGTGTTTATAATATCTCCATTCTGTCACTCGGGAAAACTAACAAATGAAAAAAACTATTTAACAAGGGGAGAGGTCTAATAATTTTGTCTTTAAATGTGAACAATGTCACAATACAATTGTTTAAATGAGGATGGAGGATACTATATTCCTGATTAATGCTTATAGATGAACCAACTTTTATGAACTGGATTTTTAAAAGTATCAGCTCACGTTGTGAGTTTATATCTCATTGCACTCCATAGTGAGTCAGGCACTTCTGACATGACCTCTATTTATTGGATGAACAAAGACTTCAAGATGAACCAAAGAAAAACTTATCCAGAAGAGCAGCAAATTAAAAGCATCATCAAATTATTTTGTTTCTAAAAATCTTTCAAGCCTGTGATGATTTACAAAGCAGTGAAAATCACAATACAATATAAAGAAATATTACTGGAAATAAGCTGAATATATGTTTACCTCAAAAATGTTAAAATCTTCATAGGAATGTGTTTAAAATACAGCACAAATCCACTGCATTTAAAGAATATAAACTTCCAAATCTTTATACATGAACAGTTAAAGTATACTACTTCTAACTGCATCAAAGTTTCAGCACTAGAAATCTCCCGTAAAAACATTCTGGTGTCAAATCAACCTCGGAGGCTTGTGGTTTGTCCTGACGGAGGAGTAAGCTCCAATGTGCTTGATAAGATTTGGTTCCACGCTGTGTGCCTTCTCGTCTGGTGTGGATCTGGCAACCCTGTATAGCACCATATCTTTGGCATTACCCTGTGCACATGTAGCCTGGGCCAGGTAATCAGCAACCCGAATGGAGGCATTTCCTGGATACAGCATCGCAGGGGTGCAGCATTCGGTGGCAGGACACACAGCATAGAGCTGAGGGGAGAGCCGTCTGACCTCCAAAAGATAGTGCCGCCCTGCCAGCTCAGCTACCGCCATTATGTAGAGAGCCAGAAAGAGAAGATGAGGCAGTGAGAGTGAAAATGAAAAAGGGGAACAGTGAACAAACAAAAGTAGGAGGATCGTAGATCCAAAAAGGCCAAGACCGATCCATTCAAGGATTCTGTAGGGCTCTGGGTTCCAGTATCTCTGCAGACGTTCTGGATGGTAGAGCTTAATATATAAGGAATTCAAGGCAAACTTCCGGGAGAGTAAATTGTTGATTGCTGGAAAGAAATCAGATAGAGGAAGTGCATCATCTTCGAGGATGACGACATTCTTTGGCTTCACCAGATCCCATCCTTTACGCAAACAGAAAACATAATCCCTTTTCTCCTTCTCAAAGATATTGGCAACTTCTTGACTCTGTGATCTCTCATCTGGAGTACGTCGAACAACTAAAAACTGTTCCTCCAACAGTAAAGCATCCTCATTCAGAGCGGGGCCACTTTCAACATCACATAGCATGACTTCAGCACATGGTTTAGAGCCACATGTTGTAAGCAGCAACTTTAGCCGTTGGGCCACTTGTAGCAGGTAGTGATAGTCTTTTCCCTCAGTTCTCCTGGCTGTCACTACCATCACCAGGAGATCTGGTTCCTGAACAATATCCTTCAAATGGTCCTTTGGGGTTTTCACAGAGGTAGAACTCTCCCAGAATCGCAGAGACTCTTGGCCTCGTTCATAGCTCTCTTGTAGAGATGCATCACTCAGCGAATCAAGATAAATCGTTTTTAGAAAATAATATGAGTATAGCAGGTGATGGCAGCATAAAGGTAGTATCACTCCAAAGGTTAAAACACAGAGAATTACACCCTGCGTTATCGGCCTCGACCAATGAAAGTGCTTGCTTGTAAAAGTTCTGCATCGAGGCATCTGTAAGTGTGTTTACACTGGGTTGGGTTGCAGATGACTTCAGAGAATTGAAAACCGACGGGTGGAAGGTTGATGTGAAAACCACTGACACTCTCACATATGAGTTTGGTTGTAACTGTAGAAAAGAGCAAGAGAAAGTCATTATTTTTACCATTTTAATGACTAAAAATCATTGATTTATTTATTCAACCTAAATAGGGTCATAGGTAATTCCCAATGTCCACATCAATGAAAACGTTTTTTTATCTTCCATGAAAGCAAAAGTTGTAATAAAAAATAAAAAAAAAAAATAAAAAAAGTTGTTTCTAAACACATCCTAACATTTGGGGAAAAATCCTCAATACAAAAAAATGAAGGAAAAACAAAGGACAATGAGACAAAAGTGCTTGGAACAATGCAAGTGGTTTAGAAGAGGTTTGCCTGATTTTTGATGCAATTTGGTCACATGGTTTTGATATTGTCTTTGCTTTTTGGGTGGATTTATGAACTTTTGTTTAACACTTAGGTTCTTGATATAAAACACGAAAAGTGTTTGTTGTCAAGTTTTGCAATACAAAACTGACAAAATTTATTACACAGCAATATTGTTTTTAAACTGCACATGAATTAATGTCTTTAAGGAACTTTTGAATACATCACAAGATTAATGTAGAGTTCTTTCAAAGCCAACTGGAGCACAAAGTTGATGATGTGCAAGATTGGCATAAGTATAAATAATTTTTGCTTGTTGTCTAGTATTGTGTCGTAATTAATTTCCTAAACATTTACTTTATACTGATGGAAAACATTTAAATAGTTTTGTTGGAAAATGCTTCACATAAAATATAGATTTGCTTTTAGACTTTATTTGACACTCATTATGATCCAATATACTATGAAACAAATCAAATAAATCGTGCAAACTGAAACGAACGCTGATTGTTTAACAACGTAGAACATTTACCTTCCATCTAACTATTTTATCAAACTTCAAGTTTACGTTAAACGTTAGAAAATAAGGAGAAAGTTAGATGTACAGTACACAACCATACGTGTTTTGTTTTAATGCAGCCTAGCGTAACACATAAACATGAGGACAGGAGACACTGGACAGTCGAAACAGATAAGAATCGGCGGTATCGGTTGTTCTGCGAAAATACAAACCCCCGAAGAATTATATTGTTTTATACACGGAGGCCCGTTAAGTTGACATAAGAAAAGGAAATAAAGCAACAACCATTTCAGCATTTCTACCTGCCAGGATGTAAATTTTCAGCTCCTTGTGAAGAAGCAACTCATATCCGACAACAAACAGCTATAAAGGGGTCAAACAAACGACATGGCGTTAGTACGTGTATATTTGACATTCAACATAGAAACGGTGGCGTATTTTACCGTAATATACGGACAAAACGCGAACCAATGAATAGCAAGTTTAAACCATGCTTGGAGCACGGTGAACGAGCCAGAAACTAAAGGTGAGTTTGAAACCGTGTAGTTGCATTTTATTCGAACCAAGTCGTGTTTTCAACCCAAACTTTGTGAAAAAGAACATGTAAACATGTAACTGTACCTTTATTTGTTAAGCACAACAAAAAAACAAAGTTGGCCAAAGTGCTGTACAGATTAAAGTCCCCGTAGAGTAAAAGACACGTAAAACCAATAAGACAGATTAAAAGTAATGCGTTAGATTAATTACACATGTAATTATTATAAAAATGTCAATAGATCACATTATATGTTTTTATTGTAATTCATATTACAAATTTTGATTGTGTGGGGGGGGGGGTCGATTTTTAAAAGAGTACTATACCTTTAGCCACAGACATCCATTTTTCAGAAAAACTTTAGTTGCCTTTCAGAATCAACATTTTCCATAAGTTTCTACAACAAGATACTCTCACAAAAAGACTTAAAAAACGGACAAAAATTATTTTCTATAAATGAATTAAAGCCAATGATGGAAAAATGAGTACACCCCAATTAAAGTCTTTGAAGAAAACCCACAACCAACACTACACAATTCTAGTTAACAAGCATTCAGTGATTCATTTAAGGGGCGTTCAGCAGACAAGTGACTGACTATAAAAGGGCATTACTTAACAAAGCTCTTCCCTTTTAATGCGGTTGGCAATGGCTCTCCATGGAAGAGAAATGTCAGAATTATCTGAGAAAGAAAATAATTTCTTTACACAAAAAAGGTGAGGGCTACAAAAAGATCGACAAAACTTTACATATCGGTCAAAATACTGAAGCAAAAGTGATCCAACAATTTAAGAAAGATGGAAGTGCACTGCAGAGGAATCGCATGCATGGGTATTGTCCATGAAGGAAGCCTTTTCTAAAGCCCCATGCACATAAAGCACACCTAGAATTGCCCTGGCCATTCAGGGAAACCGATTCAAGTTGATCATGTGACATCAAAAACTTCGAACGTTATCGCAAGAGATTGCAATGGAAATTGTTGCTTGTTAGTGAACTGAAAAGTGTAACTTCTGCTACTCAATAGCAGATATCTATCAATATCTACTCAATATCAGATATCTTCTGCTACTCAATAAAGCAAGAATAAAACAGCTTCTTAAAAGCCAAATATGTCTCACTTAGTACAGGCCTACCGTACTTACTGGACAGTAGATTCTTTTTTACCAATTGAAGAATTTTTCAGAGTTTTTCCGATTCTGAATCTAGTTCCTAATCTCAAATTAGAAGAGTCCGTTTGATTTAGTAATTCATTACATCATTAAAATGTTACTGTAGTCATCTCTACAAACAGTAGAGGGCAGTGTGGGATAACAATTTTTATCCCGCCGAAAAGGCTGAGGAAACCCTGAGAATGTTGAGGTGAAGTAACGTGAAAGGTAAAAGGCAACAAGAAAATGACAGAAATAAAGCTACGAACAAAGACACCGAAAGTAATCTAGAATCACGAAAAGCAACTTTATGTGTTTCATGATGGCTGTTTTAAAGATCACGTTATATCGATTGACGTTAACTAACTATACATGGATTATATGATAGATCCACAATTGAGAGAAAAAGTCATTCATTCATTTTCCAAACCGTTTATTCCCGTTTTTCCCAAGGGGGAATTTAGATTATTCAATGAACCTAACCGCATGTTTTTGCAATTGTAGGTGGAAACCGGAGAAGCCTGGGGAAACCCTCACAGCACTGGAAGATAGTGATGTGTCGTTCAAGAACGATTCGTTCTTTTTGAACAAATCTTTAATGTGACTCCGTATGAACGAGTCGTGTTGGAGAGGGATTCGTTCATTGGCGCATGCGCATCATTCTTGTGGTTTTCCGAGCGTAACCCGTTCATCATCAATGACAGAAGACCGAAAAGACCCGAATGACTCGAAAGATGAACTAATCTTTTCTGTTTCCGGCTCATGGCCGCTCCGTAATGTTAACCAATGCAGCATGAGCCGGAAAGAGAAAAGACCGAAAGGACCCGGAGGACTCGCAAAAAGAACGAATCTTTTCTGTTTCCGGCTCATGTCCACTCCGTAATGTTAACCAATGCAGCATGAGCCGGAAAGAGAAAAGACCGAAAGGACCCGAAGAAGCAAAAAGAACGAATCTTTTCGGATCCCAGCACTGTAGCGGTCACGTGACAAAAGTGCTAAAGAAGCCAGTCCGGACTGAGTGCACGGACTGCACACGTTAACATCAGAGAGAAGTAATTTTGTGTCAAACAAAAGAGATTTAAATCTAAAGAAGACAGATCAGAGTTTGGGTAAACCAGACTAAAAGACCCAGGTAGGCTTTAGTAATATATTTATATTCATTTTAAATTTAGCATTATAGTTTTGTCTTATTTGTAGTGTGATTCGCGTTTGTGTATAAAACGCTAGTAGATGTGGAAGTACACACAACATTTATTGATATTTTAGTAAAATGAACGAAATGACTCGAAAAAAGATCCGTTCATTTTACTGAACGAGACTCAAAGAACCGAATCCGTAAAATGATCCGAACTTCCCATCACTACTGGAAGAACATGCAAACTCAGTCCAGGAAGTTCACAGGTGAGCCTCGAACTGGTAACCTTCTACCTGGACTGACACAGTGCTACCCACCGTGCCGCCCGAGAAAAAAATCACTGCTTTGAAAAGCCATTCTAGGTAGTAAAGTAAAACTTTTCTGGAAAAGTTTCAATAAATCAAAAATAACACTTAAATTGGTTTTACTGCAGCATTTGGATTAATGCTTAAGTGATACAAAGCATACAAACAAGAAACCTGCTCAGACTACATAACGAACCACAACTCGTTTCCAACCACATCTGATTATAAACAAAATCTCATTTATAAACATTTCATTTTTACGATTTACTGTCTGTTGATAGTTGATCAGCTCAGTTCTAGTCAAACACAAACCAGCAAACAGTCAACATCAGAGAGACTGCTATTTGACATCTTGTTTAATCAGAAGCAGTTAAAAAAATCAACATCTTTTAGAATGGCTTTGACTCAGTGGTTGATTGATGGGAATAGCCTAAACCACTCATCAAACAAGATTTCATTGTGCATATAATGTACGTGTGTTGCAAGCCAATATTATTTATATATCAACCCTGTAGGAGGAAACAGTTCCATGGTGTCATTAAACGTTATACAACACGCCATTTAAAAAATTCTGTTGTTATAATATTTGTAAAATTATATTATTTGGAATTCGTACTGGACACTAAAATATTTCGTAATCCTTGTCACATAAAGTCTAGGAAGTAAACAAACTTGAATGTAGCGGGTGGGTCTGCTAGGAATGCATCAAACCCATCAAGATGAACAGGTCTTTCCAGAGCCAGGTCAGCCTCTGTACTAAAGCACATCTCCAGCCGTCTAGCTCAGTCAAGATAACCTTTTTGGATGCACACACATATGGCAAGTAATACAGGACAAATGGGTTTCCTACCAAGCGGAGGGGCAATATTCTGCACCATTCCTGACATCCTCTATCTTCCAGAGCTTGTGAGTTGAATTTCTTGGAATGATTTTCTGTGATGTAGTGATTGGTCTTGTCTAATTTTGTTAAGAGACTAAAGTAATGTTTGAGGAGGATGAGTGATGTGTCAAACTTTTGCTCATGAAAATGAATACATGAAATGTTTATGCATGTCTATATATATATATATATATATATGTGTGTGTGTGTGTGTGTGTGTAATATCCCCTAAGCATTGACAAATTGACAAATCAAACAAATTATTATCTATGTTCCATATTTGCTCTTGTGCATACTGATTGTTTCTTTAAAGATGTTAAAACATTCTGGTACCAAATAAAGTGTGGATTCTGCTAGTTAAACATCTTTCATTCTATTGTTTGGCAGATCTTTGGTGGCCTTGTGTTGTCCCTGGTGGCATCTACGTATATTCTGCCATACAATCCACAGGCTTATGTGATTTCTGTAGCAATTTTCTGCTTCATTGTGACTTTTCTTTGGTTGATGGTGTTTGCCTGTGGCTCTCATCGCAATAAAAGCTCATGGGCTGGCGCAGTGAGTTCATAACCACAAGTTCTTTAACCAACTTCTTCATGTTTCTTTTCTATTTAATTGTAATTAATTTTTTTTTCAATGCAGGATGTAGCATACCATGGATTTGCAGCCCTCCTCTACCTCAGTGCATCTGTGCTTTTAGCTTGGATTACCATTACGTTTGGTAATTCAGATCTCAATGGCACACTCATTTACCAGCTGGACGTTGCTGCTGTAGTAAGTTTCTCTGTATCTTGTTTAACCTGTTAATGATAATCACATTTGTGAAATAAGTGAACTGCATATTCAGAACAATCTTCCATTTTGAAAAAACAAAATAAAATCAATCTTTTTTTTATATGCAGTGACACTTTTGTTTCTGTATTTTCAGGTGTTTTCCTTTCTCAACACTCTCCTGTACGTCATCCACACCATTTTCTCAGCTATCAGATGGAAGTCCTTCTAGATATTTTATAACTAACCATTTGACTATGACAACGATTAGTCTAATTGGTTATGATTTTTGCACAAAAGTAATGAAATTCCGTCTATTGATAATAAATCATGTACTAATTCTGCAACCTATAATGCTGCATAAACACCATCTTCGGGTGTTTTTTCTTTTGTAAATCTTTCTGACTTAAATTATTATAAATATGTCTTGTGTAATAAAAAGAAATAAGGATTCTGTTGTCTTTTGTTGAAGCTCTGGATATTTGTGGCCAAACTAGAAATCAAAGCTTTACTCAAAATGTGTTTAAAAGCCACCAGAGCAATCCCAATTCCTGGTAGGTTCAGGATTTTCTTCCTTGTTCCTGTTGGCCTTGCCCATGGTGATAACACTCTTGCGAAACTATTAAAAATGGGCATGGTAATAATTGTCAAATTAATAAGCCAAATGATTGTGTTCTGATTTTACTGAAACCCTTTCTTCCAATTTAATTACACTCGATATTATTTGTACTAGTCCATCCCTCCAAGTAGTTAACGAACCTGAAATGAAGCACCTATGAGAAACCAACAAACCTTGTTTTGGGTCAGTAAACCCATGTGAAAATATAACGTGCCTTGAAGCAGCACTGATCACCATTGTACTTCAACTTGAAGCATGCTAGAACAACTAGATTCATATTAAGTATACTTAAAGAATATGTAAAAATAAACTTTGTTTATATTTTAAGTCCGAAAATAGTAAATAGTATATAAGCAAAACTTGGGGACATCCCCTTGCCAAAATGAGTGATCTAAACCAACCCCCATGTCTCTGTGGTCTCTATGATTTCCTTAAGCTGATAAAAGATATCATATTATGGTTGTTAAACAGTAGGAGTAGAGTCAGTGACATAATATTCACAATGTAACTATAATTGAATAAACCAATGATTTTCTGTAATAAACAGTCTAGTAACTATAGAGGGTACAGTAAAAGAATAAAATGTCCATTATGTCACCATGAATGATATAAATCAACCCATATGTATTTATGATTTTCCAAAGCTGAGATAATGATATGCTAAACTGGTTGCTATGATAAAACAGCCCGGTTGCTAGGGATGGCTCACATATGATAAGGTTGTTTTTGTCACTATAAGTTATATAAACCAACCCCAACGTCTCAAGTATTTAGCAAAGCTGAGACATAGTTCAGAACATTTGGTTGGTAGGGTAAACAGTTTGGGTGCTAGGGAGTTGTCAGTGATGTTATTAAAATTTATGTTGTTATTATTAACATGATCAAATCCACATTTCTTAATAATGTTTCATCTTGGAGATATTTCCGTTGGTTTTTCTCATTTATTTTCCATTATATGTCAATGGTAAATCTTCAACCCCTTCTAGAGCCAGGGTTTAAATACATTTGCATAGTGTTTTGTGTGTTCTTTGACTGATAACATTGACAAGTGTGGCGAATTTGAAGGGTCTATGAGATTCTCAGTTTGAGCAAAAAAAAAAAAAACAATTTAAGAAAATTTGACCCGATGTTAAGTGGGAAAAAATCTCAGCATTCTCAACTTTCTCATCAAGCAAAAAGGAGGAGACGCGTTTAGAATTTTTTTGGTCCGAAGCAAAACCCTGATAACAAAAAAAAAAAAACTTGAAAAAGCAAACATAATAAAGTGCATTTTTTCTTTGATGCAAATGAAGAACCAAGAAAAACTCGATTTTAAAGTTTGCACACAAACTTCGATGTTGGCTTGTGTTGGTGCTGTTAATACCTATTTTTTATGTTGTCAACTCCGCAACACCATAATCCAACCCCCATGTCTCTATGACTTTCCTAAGCTGAGATAGAGATATGCCATATTGGTTGCTATCGTAAACAGTCTGGTTGCTATGGAGGGGTCGCTGACCTAATATATTGTTCTCCATATGAATACAAGTAAAATACAGCAACCCTCATGTCTCTATGATTTTCCTAAGCTGAGATAGAGACATGTCATATTGGTTGCTATGGTAACCACGCTATGGAGGTGTCATTGACATAATATAATTTCCTAAGCTAAGATAGAGATATGGCAATTTAGCTGCTATGGTAAACAATTTGGTTGCTATGGAGGAGTCAGTGACATCATGTTTGTAATCTACTTTCCATTTAGAATAATATAAAGCAACCCCCATGTCTCTACTGTGTTCCATTTAGAAGATATTTGACATCGAAAGTTATGTCAAAAAGTGGTTGTGGCTTAATGATTTTATGTTAAATCACAAGCAATGATGGGCTGGATAAGTGATTTGCTTCTTTAATGCTAGTATGACTTTCCAGTGTCAACCAATTACAGAAGCTCTTTCACAATAGGATCTATGGGATTCATGCTCCATTCATTTCTATGGGCCATTGAAAGTCAATGAGACATCTTTGACCTACTTATTAGCAATCAGTTGCACCTGCTGCAAACGACCAGTTTTTGAACGATGCCATATCTGCTGGAGAGAATCTCATTACCATGCCTCAAACAAATAAAGATTATAGAAGAACCGTAAGACATAACGAAATGATTCTTTCTTTGTCAGAAGCAGACTGTAACGGAGAGATTGCTGTAAGTTTTGTGAAGGTGTGATAAAGTTTGAATGATTTATGGTGAGTTAGTAATACTCTTCAATTGAGATTTTAAACAGCATCTGCAAGGATTTTTGAATGGAGGTGAATGGAGCAATTATGTGCACTCCTTGTGGTCTAGGCCACCTGGAGAAAAAAAACAGTTTATTAAAAATGAAAACACCACCAACTGAAAGAGGACAAACATCTCTACCATTTAGATATAAAATGTGTGTGTAAAGGTTAATTTTTAGTTAAGAAAACAGTGCAACAGTGACATCACCACTCTATGGCCCCCATCGGTCCGATGAGATGTAGCAACTCGAATCAGAACAGTTTGGACGACTCTGGAAAGTATCGTGGCTTTGCAAGCCAACATAAACAATTTTTTAGGAGCAATAACAATATGTTAACATAAAAAGTGTGAAAAAAACAACTGTGCAGTAAAATGTGAACTGTTTTGGTCAGTAAATGAAGGGATGGAGGACTGTTGTTGAGTTTACACATTTGACCATATGAGCATTTTTTTGTGTTTTTGAAAACACAGTTGAACGAATATTCAATGAACAGGGGTTTTATTTGTATAACTTTGTTAATTATTTGCTAAACCAGAATCCATCCCTCCTGAGAGCAAAGTGTAAAACCATTAATGCTACTTAACTGTCATCTCTTTTTGGCTTTTGAGGCACTAGAAATACCAAACAGAGGTTTTAACCACAGGTGGATTGTAGAAATGTAACTTCAGCATTTCAGTAATGAGCTTGGATTAGCATAACGTTTGTTTCCATGCTGTAGTCTGTTTGTTTTGGTGTGTGTCAAAGAATGCATAGCAGTTTTTGCATTTCTCAAGCTGGTTTGACCTGTTCAAGAAGAGGTTGAAAAGAGGGCATGAAAAAGGGAGCTGACAATCACTATCATGTGGTTGTTAAACCATTGATGATTTTCATTCGAACATATGAGCATGTGAGATACAGTCAAATAAAAGTCATTGTCAGTGCCTGGAATCACAATACTAGCTACCTTTAAACCTTTGTTTAAATTTATGAAGATTTAATTAGTCAGGTTCAAAGTACTCAATTTCTTTGCAGCCAGTTGCTTCAGAATTTTAACTTAAAGTTTTATTTTTACAGAGCTGGTATAGGACTTGAAGTTCTGTTTTGTTTCTTTGTGTTGTTTTTTTTTTTGCCACACCACCACCTGCCAGCATGTCATTCACCAATTGGTTCCCTTTTACCTGATTGTCGGTCACACCTCCTCATAAGTTCAACCCTTTCACTTCATCTTGCTCTTAGCTTCATGCTCACTTCTGTGCCTCTGCTTCGTGTTGGATATTGTTGTTTGGGAATCCAGCTTTGACCAAGTGATTTTTTTTTTACTTTTATTCTGATTTCATCTAATTCTGGTTTGGCTTGAAGTGTTAATTTTTGTTCAACTATCAGCTTTAGTTCTTTTCTTTTTGGTATAGTTAGTGGGTTTTCTTCAATTCCAGAGGTCTTTGTATATTTACAAGTGCGTAGTTTGACTTTTTTACAAGTGTGCTCCACTTGTTGGATGTGAAAATAGACAACCTTGAAAAGATAGACTAGACACTCTTTTTCCCCCCTTTATCCAGTAGAGTTCGATGTGTATGACATCAATTATTCCAAACATCAAGTGTGTAATACTAGACTTTAATCTAAAGCACATATTACTGTACCATAAATTTACAGTATGTCATACATGACCAAATCCGTATCTAATGAAAAGTTCTCTCAACCTCAGCCCTTATG
Source organism: Danionella cerebrum (assembly GCA_007224835.1). Taxonomy (NCBI): domain Eukaryota; kingdom Metazoa; phylum Chordata; class Actinopteri; order Cypriniformes; family Danionidae; genus Danionella; species Danionella cerebrum. Next base: position 303,941 of record SRMA01026127.1, read on the forward strand.
TCATGTTGACACCACCACCACTCAAGAGCATATCGGGCAGGGAAAGTAGATAGAGAGAGGAAAAATAGCTCTGGCAGGTGTGAGTGTCCCTGTAATCTCACTGATACTGCAGAGGCCTTGTCCTTTTTTTCTCTTGACAGTATGAAACTGGGGGTAAAAATAGTTGATCTACTGGAATTTCGACAAGGACAAAATTCAAGATATGTTCCCAAAGCACATTGGATTTTGGCTGCAACATGCACTTGTTGCCAAACTATTTCAAACTTTCAGCTTTCAACTCTGATGTCCACAACAGTTGTTGTCTTTGGGCTCTGGCATCAAAATTCTGACGCCTATCACCTTTCAAAGGCAAAATATACGGGACATAATCTGATATGAATCAGATTTAGGACTGAAAGTGGCTTGATCCAAATCAAGTAAAATCATGAATTATTTATTTCAGTGCATAAAAAAGTACACTGCGTGACTAATACTTAATCAAGTATTAAGACATTTTTTTTTATTTAATCCGTGACAATTTAGTATTTTTGTGATCATGAGATCAACACACAAATGTGAAAAGTTAAAATAAACCTTTACCATGTCTAGGTGCTAGGGGTGTACCGATTAGGGATGCCACAATAATGAACTGTTTGGTAAACTCTACTCGGTTCAATATATGCTTTGAACCATAGTTTTTGGGTTTATCATTTAAATAACTTCTTTGTATAGTATTATTAGTTCATTATCAAGGAAAGAAATGCATGAGTAAATATCCAATAAGTGAACTGATTCTTTGTGTAATTATCCATTCAGCAAGTGCTAAAGCTAGAAAAGGGTGGAACTTGTTTCCCAGAGCCAGTGGAGGAATTGTCAGCAATATGAGGAGACAGTGTCAACTTTTTAAACCTATGGTTTGAAGAAATTTTGGCTTTGCTGACGAATACGACAAAGATGGAAAAAGAACAGTAAACAAAAATTTTCCTGCACCAATCCACTCGCTGCTGAAGAAGCTCATACCCACCTTGCTACATTTTTCTGTTTTATTGTTTTAATTTGAAGTGAACATTTTTTTCAAAATTACAATTTGCTAAGGCATCCGAACTGAACCCAACGGAAAACTAGCGATCCAGCGACTAGCGAAACATCCCGAAACATGAACTTACACTATGTACACTATTTTTCACCAACTATTTACGTCCGCTTTTCCGAAGGCTAGGGTGTAGTTTGATTAGAGCGTTTGATACCATCCATCCACTAGGGGGCAGTGATAATGTTTGCATTAAACTTTTTTTACTGTCCTTCGCAGGTGACGTGCGAAAGCAATTAAATTCGCTTATGTAGCTTAAAAAAAATGTAACTGTACACCATAGGCTCTGTGATTGGTCAGTTTAGAAGTTCATTGGAAGTTTAGAAGACTAAACACAACAAACATCTTCACTCCTTCCCCAGCTGAAGTTTGAGTGACAATAATTGTTTTTCCACATCAGTGTACTCAAGCTCCAGCAGAATATGGCGTTGTTGTTTACAGCCACAAAACAAAATGTGAGCGAAGAAGAGACAGAGCTTGTATAAACTAAAGTGCCTTATAGACCTTACAGAAACTACTTTTAGCATTTATGACATGCTGTCACAGGCTGGTTATGCACAGAGATTGCACACGAGGAACACAAAATGCTTGAAGGTGAGTAGAAACCCAGCTTAGGTGATGGAGAGAGCAATTTTGACAGACTTTCTTGTTTAAAATGTGAGTGAAGAAGAATGGTCTCCTAGTAAATATTGCAAACAATAAGACAAGGTAAAGAAGTTTCAGAAGTGAGTAGAATCCCAAGAAGTATATTGTTACATTCCTTAATAAATTAATTACACATTCATGTCCATCAATCACAGGTGGGTGCAAATTTTAGAACATAGGTCTACTATAACCTCTTTCTAACCTCTTCACATAATAACTCTGAGTTTAGTGGTTGCAACCAGTAGGTAACAGCACATTTCCATCAAATTCCAAAAATAAAAAGATATTCCATTCTCTTAACATTTTATTCTCTTGCATTTAATGCATCTTCACACACATTTCCAGGATCTTCCTGCACAATCCTCTTAGTCCCCTGTTGCTACTGTCCATCTCTTCCTCTTCAAACCGCAACCAGCTCTAGTTTCTGTCATTTTCTATCACTGCTAAAATACTATAATGAGCTTGAGAGATATGAAGCTAAACATAAAAGAGATTTTCATGCATAGTGGCCCATTTTCTAACATAGACAAGCCATCTTTAAAGACATCAGACCACATTAAGTCTATTCAAACTCCATTATAGGCAAGTATTCTCCTTTTGAAGCATTAGGTTCTTCCACCTATGAGAGGACAATGAAAGATGGATGGACAGGCGGATGAATGAAAAGATGAATGCATGGGAGTGAAAGTTAATATCCCCATCTGTCAAAACAAAACGTATTGCCCTTTGTTTTAAAACAAATCCATCTACAATCTATATATCTATAATCCATCCAAATCCAATAGAAGAATGGCTCCGATCTGGCGCATCGGACCTTGTCATTTTTTCTTACAAAAATAAGTACAGGAATGCCTAGATAATAAATGATTGCCTACAATTTTTAATGGGGAATTACACCTCACTTAGGGGTCATATATTCACGTAGCATTCCCCATTCTGATTGTGTGATAAAGTTAGCTACAAAGCACTTGCTTAAGTGGACTCTGACACTTGATAGTGATAAAGGGCAGAGCACTGAAGACCCTGCCAAAAACCCTGAACAATCTCACCAGAAAGGAACAGACAAACATTTGAAACATTTCTGTATGCACATTGTTTATATTTGAAGGATGTGTTTGAGTACTTTTTGTCTTTTGCAATGTCAACTGTTTTTGCTTTTTAAAATGAGTCATTTCACTTCAAGATGACCATATATGAAAATTACACTTTTAACAGACATTTGACCAGAAATGTGGCTAATTGGTGTGCCCACAACCACCATAATATGAGGACAATTCATACAGCCATTACTGTTAATCGCAGCTAAGTCTTCAATAGCTTTTTAACCCCCCCTTCCCCCCCCCTTACTCTTAATGGAGACTTAAGAATATGTATAACCAAAGGTGCTCCAATAAACAATTTTTGGTTTGTGAATATAACAGTTACTGATTAATCACAAAAAAACTGTCTGTGGATGCAGTGGGCAACTTCCATATGGCAGCAGGGGGGGAATCAGCAATAACTTGGGATCGCTTAGGTCAGACTTGAAAAAGAGTTCACTTTGAATTGAGCTGTTTTTAAAAATGCTAAACGAAATTTTACAAAACTATGGTGGCCTATTAGTACACAACACAACACAAATCACCTTTGGACGCGCAATGCTACTGCAAATCAAACATGGTTACTGTAATCAAAAACACAAATAAAATATCTCGGCAGTAGTTCCAGGTTTCGAATCAATTCCAATGGTTGTTTTCCTACACTTCCTGGTTTCTTCCCAGCAGAACCTTTCTGTGATGAGTTATGATGTCAGTGGTGTGAAATAGTGTAAAGAAAATGCAACCCATGGATATTGAAACATGAAAACTTAATTCTGTCATGTTTTCAATTTACTTTCACAGTCCAAAAATGTCCACGATCATTCATTCTAATCAAGTGTTCTTCTTCGGCCAAAAGCATGTAAACAAGCCCCCCCATTTCATATTTTTACAAATTTTCTATATGTGAAATAAAAAAAAAAAAAAACACAAATCAACTTTGTGCGTACAATGCTGTTGCAAAACAAAAACAAAATTTGTATATTTTGTGCTTTATTTGTGTTTTTGATTTGCTTTCAATTAAAGTCTGTATTCAGGCAGAAGGTATTTTGAACCAAAACATCTCAAGTTCAGTCAGGTTTGAGGGTGTCCAAACATGGACAGCCAGCTTTAAATCACACCATGTACTCGCTGCATGAATGCCTTCGCATGAATCTAGATTTTGAGCACTGTTTAGGGTCGTTGTCTACTTGAAAAGATCGAGCCACTGGGCAACTGCAACTTTTCTCCAGTTCTCCAGAATCTGCTGATATTCAGTGTAATCCATGTGACCCTCAACTTTAAAAAGATTCCCAGTCCCTGCACAGGCCAAACAGTGCCACAGCATGATGGAACCACCACCAGATTTTACTGTAGGTATCATGTGTTTTCCTTGGAATACTGTTGTTTTTCCACCATTCGTAATGCCCTGTGTTTTCTCTATTTTAACTCTATTTTAGTTTCATCAAGTCACAGAGACTTATTCCAAAATGAAGTTGGCTTGTCCAAATGTGCTCCAGCATACGTCAAGCAACACCATTTGTGGTCTGTGCAGAGAAAAAGTTTTTATTTCCTTGTATAAAGTGCACTGAATAGTTGAAAGATGCAAATGTGTTTGGATCTTTGGAGCTGGTCAGTGGGTTGACTGTGGCTGTTCTCACCATTATGCGCCTCTGCTTATCACAAATTATTTTTCTGACACTTCAGGCCTTAACTAGAAGTCTTGCAATTCCGAGCAATGTTCGTCACAATTTCCTAGCAACCATGAGTATTAAATAGAAAAATTGCCACCCCTGTTCTACCTGTCACAGTTCTAATGACAAGGAAGTACCCAGGGCAGAAGACCCAAATTAATCTACCAGCATTTAAAACAGCAAATAAACTTTAAAAACAATGAGAAGCTGTGGTAGTCCTTCTTTCAAAACGATGCTGCTTTACTGCAGGATGCCCCAGAGGAGCAGAAGATGTCGGATCTTCTGAACAAAATCACCTGCAGAGCTTCAAATACACACACAATGCAGTGTGAGAAGACAGCAAGCTGCCAGAGCAGCCTCTTTATCTGGCATGTGTCTGTTGGCGAGCAGAGGCTGGCAGATTGGAGAGCTTCAGCCACGGGCAGTTGGTGACAGTCTCCAGAAGAGCCTTGTATGGAAGAAGACTAGGGGGGAAAGGATGATAAGAAACAAACTGTCCATGTTTAGAGACGCTTACTGGGGCCCAGCAGGCCTGAGACGATGCTTCTGTTAAATTTAGACAGGTTATCGGACAGCGCTCTTCTGCCCGGAACAGTTGCTCACAGCAGCACATAGAGGGGAGTCTACACTGACAAGCAGAGAGCTCCACACAGGGTAAGCTGAACTGAAACAATCCATCTATTGAACAATCGATCAATACTAGGCATTTTATGATCTGCTTTGGATTGGGATTCATAATGGTTTGGTATTGGTGTGTGTGTGAAATGGAAAACTATAATATGTAATATAAGAGTTAGTAAAAATAAATCTGAGCTCTACAGGAGACATTAACATTACATCTATATGTCAAGTTTTGGCCAAAGCTTGTTAATTTGACATCTTTTTTGTTTTTTTTTTTGCTAGGTGGGAAAATATATCATAAATTAACAATTGCAGAAAAGTGAGATGTTATACACTATATTTTCTAGTTTAAAGTAGACTTGATTTGGTACAAAAAAAATCTACATTTTTAATTCAAGTTTAAGTTCAGTGGGATGTGTCAAAAGCAAACTTAACTAAGATATTAATAATTAGTATTCTATCATATGCCAACATTGCTGCTCAAATGTGCTTGTCATTGGAACTGATTGTGAAAACAATTTTGTTTTTGACCTTGCTAAAAGCAATTATTTTAAAAACATTTGAAGTAATCCTTTGTAAACATGTCAAAGTCAATTTGTCGACTGCATCTAAATTCAGTATCAAAAGCAAGGGTTAATCACCTTTTATCACCCTGTTGTCTGCAGCTTTTTTCCATGTGGCTACTGTACACTGTTTAGGTCTATGGAAATGTATGGTTAAGTTACAGTTGGCGTTTAAGTGTTGTTGTGGCGTTGGTTCAAAGTGTAATAATAAAGCCTGAAACCACCACCACTCTACTATATAACTACTACTCTAATGTTAAACTATTTGGACTCCGGTCAGGTGATATAGTGGATGGTGCGCCGGACATGTATGTGCAGTTGCGCAGGGTGATGCAGATTCGATTCCTGAAACTGTTGTCATATCCTATAACCTAACCTTCCTAACCATTTTCATTTCATAACCTAACCTTCCAAACCATTTCCTTCCCCCACTCTCTTTGTCCTGTCTGTTCAGAATGAAAGCAAAATTACCCAAAAGACAATATTTAAATACTATTTTCAGTGAGAGTTGGTGCTCTTGTACGTTGTTACTTTTTAATCTTCCTCATTCAAAACTGTCAAGTCAGCATCAATTGTACCCAATTATTGACTTTCGCTATTCTTGATTTAAGAGTGCACTCTTCAACTTATGAAAGAGGCATATGACTCTTCCCGTAAGTCAAACAATATTGGAAATTTCTCCTACATTTGTTCTGGTACAACTACAAACATGCTAGCAAAGGAAGACCATGTGATGTGCAGAGTTATTTTAAACTTTGACGGCGAAGATATAATCACAAAGTAACAATCCATCACATGTACTCTCAGTTCTGTAGTAATTTAGAATGACCAATTCACAATTTTATGCATCCATTTGAATTTTGAAATCAAACTTGGAGCCTCGGAATCTATTCGGCTTGTCCTCTTTTGCAACCCTGCTGCTGTAAACACATGATCACATCACGACTGACTCTGCAGCACTGATTTTATTCTGCATGCATGAATATATTTGCATTTCCACGGTTTGTTTAAAGAGCCATCAGCAACATGATTCAAATTAACGAAGGCCCTTCAGGTTATAGTGGCCTAACGCAGGCAGACACATCACGACAGAGACCACGTCACTGGCAAATGTGACCTGGCATGCCATAACACTGACTGACTCCAGATCAGGCACAAAAGAGTCTTTTCCGCAGTTGCTGTTTAGTGACCAACACAGACAGCGAAGTGCATAGCCCTGAACTGAAAACATACTGGATACGTTCTGACAAATATGTCACATGATAAAAAATATTACATAATCACTGATGAAAATAACAAGTCAAATTTTTGCTACCATATTCCTGGAATGTTCTCCAGTGTTAACATTCAGAAGAGTTTTCAATAATGGAAAAAATATATATATACATTGTATCATTAATATTTGATTCACCATCTGTAGTGTCCCAGGGTCATGGTGGAATCTCAGGGTCATGGTGGACTGTTAGTGCCACCACTTAAGCGATGAAAACAATGTTTGTCACAAGATGTGTGACAAAATCACACTTACTCACCATTTACACTCACATTGTTTCATTTGACTTGTTTTCAGACTTTTGTAGCCTTAAGGAAAGCAATAAAAACTGAAGAAGAACATGAACATTCTACTTAGAAAAAGGCCCCTAGCTAGAATTCAAATCAGGAGCCTTTTGGCTGAGAGGCACCAATGATATAATCATTCCTGGCAACCATTCAGACATTAGAAATATTTCAAATAATCTGTAGCTCATGTCTTCCTGTGCATTTTTTTCCAATTGCTACCTGATTTAGACCTTTTAGTTTTATTTCATAAACCCATACTGTTGGTTACAAACCACTTTGTGGACAAATGTTGGACTCTTTGGGGTTTACATTTTGGGTGTAAACTGCTAAATGGAGGCATTATGTGTATCGGAAAACACGAAAGGGGACATGATGCTCCATGGTGATGAGGAAAGTGTCCTCTAGAGCTGTGTGTGTTGCTCTCAGTGTGTGTTCTGTGCATGTGTGTCTGATCCGCTGGTGGGGGTCTGGCGTAAAGCCACCGCAATATCCGATCTCAGCCTCCTCTCCTCGGGTCAGTCCGTACGGAAATAGGAAAATATGCTCGAAGCACTTAGAAAAGTAGCCTTCAACTCTCAGCTAAACGCTCCCTCCTCGTGTAGTCCGCGTGGGTTACTTGTGTCTTGCACACTGCTCTCATAATCGAAATGATTCAACTTTTGGAGCCTGAATGATGGAGGGACTTTGCGAATGAACGTCGGAGGAAACGGTGCTATTGACAGAAGTTGTTTCGCTTGAATCTCCGAGGGTCGCTGTCGTAACTGTATCTATGTTTCGACTCTCACATCACCCTGGTGTTTGGGTTTAAAAGGTAGGCGACAGCGGATGTTTGCTTTAATCTAGTTTGATGAATAAGAGAAATTATCGTTTAGAGTGCAGATATTACAACGAGCAAAGGTTCGTATAGTTAATTCACTTTCTGTTCGATAGCACACGAATGGTGGATTTGTGTCACAAGTTTAAAAGCAGAGCATACTTTTCTATTTGTGCAGCTTTTAAAATATGAATGTATCTTTAACAAAGTGATTAAATGCTATTTACCTTGTTTTGTACGCGTTAAGAAACTGTGTTGTGCAGAAGTTTGTCGGGTGGAAAATGCTAACAAATATATACCGTATGAGATTACTTTTGTTTTACATGATGCAAAGTGAGCAAACAAATAAAAAAATTTAAATTCAAAATAATATTTGGTTTAAAACCTTTTGTCTTCAAGCCAGAATCAATTCATACATGCCCAGTCAGGGTTACAGTTAGGTGTATGATGAACCAGTTATGAACCAGGATGCTCTTTTGAGGAAATAGAGCCCCATGCCACACAGGGAAAGACGACTACAGAGAAAAAAAATCATAGATGTCGAGAAGTTTATATTGTTGGTGTCTGATCATTGGGTGCCGTTTGACAAAAATGTGGAGAAAAGAGAGGATTTGTGGTGTGGTTTCATTCCTGTGTCCAGTGCGAAGTCACTATGAAAATGTGGGATAAGTGCAACCGAGCGACTCTTTTTATGCCTACTCACGGCATGAAAACAACCAGCTAATATTGGTACTTTTCCCTACAAAAACAGATCTGATATGGCAGCGTGAAACTCTTTTTCGTTGTCAACACTCCTTTGGTTAGATGTGTCTTGTCATGTTTGTGCCCATGGTTTTGATTGAGGCACATTGTCACACAAAACTTATCTAAAAATCTGATTGACAATCCCAGCAAAGAAAATATTTAAGCTGAACTATGACTTTCTGCAACATCTAGGAGACCCTGCAGAAATGAAAATAAAAAAACGAGTGAAACGATTACAATTCTTGGCCAACTCTGCTCAAGGTTTTCCATTTCTTGAGCATGTTTCATCAAATGGTGGGGTGAGTGAGTACTCCCAATATCAAGAAAAGGTTCTCACTCTATAAAGCCCCACCTTTTCTGAACGAGTAGCTTTGCTTTAAATATTTCAGGGCACAATTTGTTATGATAGGATGTTTCTCTTCATATTTTCTTTGATGTATTTGATGTACATTTTTATTCCATGCAACAAAATTCATGGATTTGCTGTTGCTGTCCATATTGTGTTAACTCTGGACACTAAAGTTTGGCTCTTTCAGACTGCTCAAGCATAAGCACCAGAGCTAACTCTCGATTTTTTTATTCCCCAGGTATCGAAGAGCCGAAACAAAAACATCATTAGCAACATGGGCCAATCTGAGACTGCTGCCTATTTTTTTCTGGCTCTAAAACTCAGCATCTTCCTTTTGTTTCTGTCCTGTGAGCTCAAGCCAGCCAATGCTGGCAGCTCCATATCAAGTTTAGATGTAGACTTTTCTGACACAAACTCTTCACAGGAAACATGTGGTGGTAGTTATGAGTGCAAAGAGGGAGTAATTTTGCCAATCTGGGTTCCAGAGAACCCATCCTTTGGGGATAAGTTGGCCAGAGCCACGGTGTACTTTGTCGGGTTGATCTACATGTTTTTAGGGGTCTCCATTATTGCAGACCGCTTTATGGCATCTATAGAGGTTATCACATCTCAGGAAAGAGAGATAACCATTAAGAAGCCCAATGGTGAAACCACAACTACAACAGTTCGTATTTGGAATGAAACTGTCTCAAATCTTACTCTTATGGCACTGGGATCCTCAGCTCCTGAGATTCTGCTTTCTGTGGTTGAAGTGTGTGGGCACAACTTTGCTGCAGGAGAGTTGGGTCCAAACACAATTGTGGGAAGTGCAGCTTTCAACATGTTTGTCATCATTGGTCTGTGCGTTTCTGTGATACCTGAAGGAGAGCATCGAAAGGTCAAACACTTGAGAGTGTTTTTCGTCACTGCCACGTGGAGTATCTTTGCTTATATTTGGCTTTACCTTATCTTGGCAGTGATTTCCCCAGGGATCGTGGAAGTCTGGGAGGGACTCCTTACTCTCTTTTTCTTTCCAATTTGTGTTTTATTTGCTTGGGTGGCGGACCGCAGACTTCTGTTTTATAAGTATGTTCACAAACGCTATAGAGTTGGAAAGCAAAGAGGGATAATCATCGAGACTGAAGGTGAACCAGAACTCCGGTTAAAAGCTGATATCGAAATGGATGGCGGTATGCTTAACTCACACAGTGACGAACTTTTAGATGGCACAGTGGATAGTGATGGTAAAGAAATGGATGAAGACGAGACCAGAAGAGAAATGGCCAGGATTTTGAAGGAACTGAAACAGAAACATCCAGAAAAAGAAATGGAGCAACTGATTGAGCTTGCCAACTATCACGTCCTCAGCCAGCAACAGAAAAGTCGGGCATTTTATCGATGTCAAGCCACTAGACTTATGACAGGTGCAGGTAACATACTGAAAAAGCATGCCGCAGACCAAGCTAGAAAAGCCTTTTGTGCCCATGAATTGCGATCTGAAGTCTCGGATAATGATATTTCCTCCAAGATTTTCTTTGACCCTGGCACATATCAGTGTCTTGAGAACTGTGGGACCGTGGCCTTGAATGTGGTACGACGTGGTGGTGACTTAACTAGCACTGTGTCAGTGGAGTACCGATCTGAGGATGCCACTGCCAATGCAGGATCTGATTACCAGTTCACTGAGGGGGTTATAATCTTCAAACCAGGTGAAACTGAGAAGGAGATAAGAGTGGACATCATAGATGATGACATTTTTGAAGAAGACGAACACTTTTTGGTTCATCTCAGCAATGTCAAGGTCATATCTGAAGGAACCGGCAATGGATTCCTTGGTTTTAACCATGTGGTAGCTGGTCTTGGCCTTCCTTCTACTGCTACTGTGACCATCTTTGATGATGACCATGCTGGCATATTTACTTTTGAAGAACCCCTTGTCCATGTCAGTGAAAGCATTGGCATGATGGAGGTGAAGGTGGTACGTACATGTGGAGCACGTGGAGTTGTGGTGATACCTTATAAAACCACTGAAGGAACAGCCAAAGGTGGAGGAGAGGACTTTGAAGACACCCATGGAGTCTTGGAGTTCCAGAATGATGAGATTTCGTAAGTATTGTATATTTTTTAAATGTTGCATTGTGGGGTAAACTTGCAAAGTTTCATATTGGTTGCAGTTTAGGTTACCATTATTTAAATGAGAATAACCACATAGCGTTTTTAAACCCAAATTCAGGTTCAACATTATCAACATTAATGGGGCGAGTTAAATAGGGAAATGTATGTCAGTCCTCTATTTGTATTTGTAGAGGGTGGCTTTGTTTGAGAGATGTAAACATTTCCTTTTTATTCTGTGAAAAGAGTTGGAACCTACAAAACCTTGCCATCCTCCATTTCGCAAACCCTCCATCTCCGTCTGTCCTCTGACTTTCTTCCGTAGCTTTCCTTTTGCTCATTTCCAGGCTAGTTTTACTTATTTTAGAATCATATAATTAAAAGTACTTCAAGGTAAAGAATGTGAGATTTTTTTATATACTTGACATGATATTTGACATGAATATTCCTTCAAATTCCAATAACCTTCCCTGGTTAAGCTTGTTGGCTATAACTCCAATATGTATATAATGTTTTTTATATACCATTTTTTGCAGTGAAAACAAATCAGTTACTTAACTAAATTTTATCTGTTGCATAATTTTGTTGGCCAACATATTGTTATTGCAAAAAAATTTCTTACAACACATTTTTATCCTACTACTCCTCCTAGCCCGTTCGAGATACAGCCACAAAACTTTCCAAAGTAGTCCAAGCAGTTCTGACACGACTTGCTATATCTTTATCTTATATCTATATCTTAAATTCGACCCAAAAATCGGCCAAGTCATATAACTTAGAGTAATCTGAGTCTTGTTGGTACTTGCACTGTTTTCTTAACTAAAAATGATCTTTTACCCATACATTTTATATCTAAATGGTACAGATTTTTGTCCTCTTTCATTGGGGCTGTTTTCGTTTTTAAAAACATGCGATTTTTACTCCAGGTGGCCTAAACCATAAGGAGTGCACATAATTGCTCCATTCACCTCTATTCAAAAATACTGGCAGCTGCTGTTAAAAAAAACTCAATCGAAGGTTATTTCTGACCTGCCATAAATCATTCAAATTTTATTTCACCTTCACAAACTTTGTGCCATTCTCTTCCATGAGTCCTTGTAATTTTAACGGTAAAGGAAGTATTTCGATATGTTAGATTCATCTTTCGTAATCCTCATGTGTTCGAGGTATGGTTTCCCCGAAAATGTGTTTTCGCAAAAACTCAAATGAAGGCTATTTCTAGCTCGTCATAAATCTTTTTCTTTTAATCAAACCTTCACAAAAATTTCGCCCAGCAGACTGTGACCTGAAAAGAGAATAATCGTGTTGGAAAATGAATGAAAGATATATATGACCATTATCTGTATATCGCACTTAAAGAGACACAAATACCAAAATGGCCATAACAGTTTCTTTACGCTAACAAAGTGCTATAACAGAACCTCAAAAACCAGAAAGAACCAAGGGGTTCATTAGAGCAAAAAGCTCAAATATATAGAACTATCTATAGAGTACCCTCAAACCTGCAAAGTACCAGCAAAGAATCACGGAAGAATCTTTTTTTTAAATGTGAAGGTCCAGAACCCTGACAGTAGTAGTGCTGATTTTTTGTGAAGTTTGTGCTGTGTATGTAAATGCATCATGAAAGAGCTTTTTTCTGCATTTCCAATTCACCTTTGTGTGCCATTTATATAAAGTAGTGCACAAAGATATGTTGCTATGAAGTGACAGACAAATTATTTTATTGCTAGAGGATTAAGTTCCTCCGATAACAGAACTCTGACACACAATAAAGCCTTTGACAAATGTGGTCATTGAAGTATCACCTGAATGAAATAGCATCTGGTTTTGGGTGAATGCGCTAGGAAGGAGCATTCCACCAGTCCAATCCACCCAACCCGTATTAAGACATACCACAGAATGTCTCAAGAGTTCCAGAACTGTATTTGGGCACCTAATTGCATTTCCAGAACCATTGCAATCACTGAGCTGTAGTTTTAGTAAGTTCTGGGAGGCATCCAGCTCTACGCACTATCTTAGATCATTTATTGGTAAGATTGCATGCTTAACAAGGTGGCCCCCAGATTTTTTCCAGGACAGGGAGGATATTATGATAACAGATTTACAGAGTCAAGGATAAACAGGTCTGAATTTACTCCCAGATCTTGAAATGGAAAAGCTCCCTCGCTTGTGCTTATTTTAAAGTGATTAATGGGAGGACATGAACAAATGTAAACAGAAGTAAATTCAATGCTTTGAAGTAAGCAACTTACACAACGCACATCTGCAGCTGAAGTTCCATATATGGACAGGTCTTCACTGTACAGTAGGTACTTTTTGAGGGCAGCTGTTGGTGGTTAATGCTTTTATCTTTGTGATATGTGTCTGACTGGCAATATAAAAAAATAAAGTTTTGAAAATGGTTGTTTGGGGGGTTAAAGTGATTTGTTTAGGAAGTATATTAGACCAAAAAAATAAAAACAAAGATAACATTTATGAGGAGATAAGATGTCAATGTAGTCTTGGGGATGGTAAATTTACAACTGTGTGGCATCCAATAAGTTTGTTTAACTTCAATGAAAGAGTAATGGAGTGTATATTTTATTTTTGATTTATTTTTATTATAGGTTAGTTGCAATCATGTGATTCTGATTATGTGCCAAATTTATCTTTGTGTATTTTACCTGTTAAGTGGTGACACTTATAATCTGTTGTTTCAAATAATGATACATAAACATAAAAAGAAGACTTTTTTGTTACAATGGGGTCAATAAGTATTTAATCACCTTGTGATTTGGCAAGCTTAATTCAGATTGTCTGTGATTTCATCTCGACTATATTTGTATCGCATTTTCCAGTTTTTTTTTTTCAATGGCCATTATAAATCAATCGTAAATATTTAACCCTTTCTAGAGCCCAGGGTTCAAATACTTTTGCAAGTGTGTTGAATTTGAAGGCTTCATGACATTCAGTGTTCCAGTTACAGTTTTACAAAATTTGACCTCAGGTTAAGCCAATGGAAAAATTCTAGAATTCTCACCCATTACCCATAATTCCTTCAGTGGTGCCAGTCTGATAAGATATTGCAACCTGAGTCAAACCAGTTAAAATGTCTTGATAAAGTTTGGTGCCTTTAGCTTGAATGGTCTAGGAGAAGATTTTTTTTTGTCTGAGGCAAATGACTGATAACAATATGTTAGCTTTTAAAGCCAACATAATAATCACCTGAGATGTTATTAGAGCATAATCTGTAAAAATGACAACTTACAATATGTATTACAATACTCTGTGGGCTCTTCTACAAATCAGCAAATCTATTCAAGTCATTTACGAGTGAAAGATTTCTTGCATGATTTATGTCATACAATAAGCAAACAATATAAAATATTTGCAAACAATAAGCTTTTTATTTTTCTTATCCTTTTAAGTTTGATTAAACTGTAAAAAAAAGCCCTCAGTTTGACCCTATTGGTAAGGACACAGTAAGGATCTGCATGTGCCTTGATGCGCACTTCATGCATCTGCCCGTGGCCGAATCGTCCAGTCATCATCTGACTGACAGTAAACCTCAGCCAGCGCATCTCTAAAGGAGCTCTCTAATAAAAAGATACACACTTGCACTGATGTGAAGACGACAAGGAGAAAAGACAGGTTTATGTTTTTATTTTTAAAATATTTTTTTAAATCAAGTCATTACTTAATTGAGTTCGCTTTTTATTATTAAGCATGATTAAGCTTTATACATAGAAATATCATACAAATATTTTTATTCTTTTTCCTTTTTACTCTTGCTTATAAGTAGCCTTCCAGGTTCATGATGGAAGTTACAAATCATATTTGAAATATTTTATTTTGTTTAAATTCATTTGAATGTTTTGATTTTTGTTTTAATTAGCGAAGTCGAGCAGCCTTTAAGTTGACAAACACAATGTTTGCTATGTTAAACACTGATATGGTTTTTCTTTCAAGAACATCACACACCCTATGATCACCGAACAAAAAGCGTTGGTTTTTAAAGCAATAAAAAATATAATATAATATGAACTTCCAATTGGCATTCGGACTGCAAACTTACTTTCCATTTTTTTTAAGGAAAAATTGTAGTTTTTTATTGATTTGCAATCTGACCTTTTATCTTCTATACTTCTACCTGTAATGCTGTATAGCACTTTGGGGTGGTTCTGCTACTGGAAATGATGCTATATAAAAAAAGTTTACTTGCTAAAAAATATTGATAATTTAACTGTATATAAGAATTGTTCAAATAAGTGTTCATGTTACTCTGTGCATCCATTCATCATTACTCATCATTTTTACACACTAAGGCTGCATTTGTGAGACCGCTCTGTTTAAAAGAAAATACATGTATCAAAAAATACAATATCACTCATCTAATTTGTGGCCAACTGGTGCTAACAAAATTGTTGTAGTTTTACTGGCTCAAGGGTTCAATTTGTGGTTAGATTGTTCTGCTTACCATCAGCTGGCCTCAAACTACCAACCTTTTATATTAAAAGCATTAGCGTTAATCACACAAATAGCTTTTTGAAATAACAAATTAGTGTTTGTTTCTTCTTAATAAGTTTAATTCTATTTTCAATTTTCCTTAAAATAGTTTTTTTGAAAATTTTTGTTTCTTCTTTTACTTTCGGCTGTTCCCAGATTAGGGGTCACCACAGCGAATCATCTGTTTCCAATTGATGACTCACATGTTTGGTTTTTGGCATGTTTTACGCCGGATGCCCTTCCTGATGCAACCCTCTCTATTTATCCGGGCTAGGGACCGGCAGAGCAGTCACTAAAACCCCTGTGGCCAGATAAAAGATTTCCTGTGGCTAGTTTTCACACTTTAGCTCAGTGTGCTTGTATTAACTTCCACAAGTGACTCCAGAATTCTCTAAATTCCCCTTAGAAGTGAATATTTGTGTTGTCCATCTTAAACAAAAAGAGACTTTCTTCAATGTGACAGTTGTAAAAATAAGATAATTGCAGAGCAATTAATTCCATTTTAATGTGAAAAGGCTGACTTATTTCTATACTGCAACTGTGCCCCAAGGGGCCAATTGCGGATTATGATTCTTGTTCAGCGGTCTGTGTCTAACATGCCTGCAGTGAACAGGTTGATAATGTACCTGTAGTCTTTACAATAGGCCATTGCAATACGTGACCAGGCTAACTCTATACAGTAGACATTTCCTTCATACGAGATATCAGATAAAGTGATTAAAATAAAGTACATCTTTAGAGCAACCAGAGCTTGGTTGAAAAGTTGTAGTGAAACTTAAGTTCTTTGGATCACATTCATTTAGCTTGTCATTGAAGCTGAATGATTATTCTGAATGGCTGTGAAGCAATTTTTCCAGCTTTCGAGCATATGAATCACTGCATTGAGCCTTTTTTCATCTAGCTCTCATCATAGAGTAAGGATCTCATCAATTCGCTCCTTTGATTATTTTGAACAATGCATTAGCTTTGTATTTTCCATGACTTCAGTCAGACAGAGCCTCAAGCTCTGGCAGAAACATGGTAAATATCCTCGTAAAGTCCATGCAAAAAAAAAACTGTGACAAGCAGCTCTGTTTCATTTAGCTTTCATCGTAGAGTAAGGATCTCCTCAATTCGCTCCATTGATTATTTTGAACAATGCATTAGCTTTGTATTTTCCATGACTTCAGTCAAACAGAACCGGATGCTTGGGCAGAAATATGTGAAATATCCTCCTAAAGTCCATGCAAAAAAATTCCATGACTTCAGTCAAAGAGAACCGGATGCTTGGGCAGAAATATGGGAAATATCCTCCTAAAGTCCATGCAAAAAAAACAAAAACAGTGACAAGCAGCTCTGTTTCATTTAGCTTTCATCGTAGAGTAAGGAGCTTATCAATTCGCTCCATTGATTATTTTGAACAATGCATTAGCTTTGTATTTTCCATGACTTCAGTCAAACAGAACCTCAAGCTCGGGCAGAAACATGGGAAATATCCTCCTAAAGTCCATGAAAAAAAAACAGTGACAAGCAGCTCTGTTTCATTTAGCTCTCATCGTAGAGTAAGGAGCTCCTCAATTCGCTCCATTGATTATTCTGAACAATGCATTAGCTTTGTGATGTATTTTCCATGATTTCAGTCAAACAGAACCTCAAGCTCTGGCAAAAAGATGGGAAATATCCTAAAGTCCATAAAAAAACAGTGACAAGCAGCTCTGTTTCATTTAGCTTTCATCGTAGAGAAAGGATCTCCTCAATTCACTCCATTGATTATTTTGAACAACGCATTAGCTTTGTGATGTATTTTCCATGACTTCAGTCAAACAGAACCTCAAACTCGGGCAAAAAGATGGGAAATATCCTAAAGTCCATAAAAAAACAGTGACAAGCAGCTCTGTTTCACTGCATGTTCTATTGGACAGAAAAGGAACACCCAAAATATATGGGTAAGGAATAACCCTTTCTGTTCATCACAGCAGCTTTGCACATATTGTTGAATAAATCAAACAGGAACATTTTGTTTTGTGAATAAATTAGCTTTGTTATTTTACTGACAGTCACTTTTTCCACTATGCTACAATCTATCTGATTAAATTCTTCTTCATAGAGATACAGTTGTGATCTTAAGTTTACATACCCTGGCAAAAATTGTTATTTCTTGGCCATTTTTTCAGAATATATGAATTAATATTTTCTAAAAAAAATTATAAAAAATCACCCAGAGTGTATCTTATCACAACTGTAAATTGTTTTGTATGCACATTGATGAAACATGAAATATACCTTGTGCTTTCATTAAACATTTTTAAATCAAAAGTATTAATGTTACTGTTATTCAGCAAGAAAACAAATTGTGTTTTAGGCCACAATGACAGGAATAATTTTCCTTGAGTCCGTCAGAATGATTTGCAGAAGTGAGATAATGTACTGACACTTTTCTGCTTCCAAAAAAAATAGTAATCTGCCAAAAAATGATCATGGTTGTGCATTCCTATTAAAAGCAGTGGAGCGTTTTCTCTGCAGTGTCCCTCAGGCCCCCGAAAAGAGAAGAAATGACTTCTGACTAAATCCATTGGCTGAATGTTGTCAGACTGTGATATATGTGACATGGGGCTTGTTAATGCCGAGAGTTGATAAGAAACTTCCATATTTTCCACCAACATCCCTTCAGAAGCAGTGACAGAATGGAAATCAGACTACATTTACCATAAATGGATGGCATGTGCACTCGCTGGCTTGGTTGAATTGAAGGGGTTCTCATTATTCTCTTTACACTCTTCCATTTTGATTTTCCTTGTCCTCACTTAACTTTCTTAACCCAGCAGGAATTTGCTGATGTTTTTTCCTCGTTTATCTTCTAAACATTCTTTGTATTAATTCAGATATAACACAAGGATTTGTCAGACAGAAATAACAATATTTTCTTTTCTTAAGCCACTGAATAGATTAGTGAACATTGTAGAAAAACAAGAGGATTAGGAATGCAACCTTATTTTGAAATAGGCCATCTGTCCTCATACCTTGGTCACATTTGGTGTGCTATTCCATCTAGTTGTTCGTTCCAGTTGTTTAGTATTCACATAATGACTTGGTTCCAAATATAGAACCCAGGGGTTCTCCAAAGGTTAAAATCGTTCGGAAGGTCGGGATGCTTTTGCATATCTCAGAAATGTTACACTTGCTGAATTTGACAGAATGAGTCATATATGTTTTCTTTACACCAAAGCTGTGAGCATTATCACTTGAGAAGTTGGGTCACCGATGATTCATCTCTGCTGTGCAATAATGCATATATAAAGTTTCTGAACTGTATCTTTTCTTAATGTTACTAATAAAGATAACATTAAGGTGTAGTTTTACTCTTTCTTTATTCTTTGATGCTTAACTCTCACTTCATATGTTGAAACAGAGACACGTGTTTGCCTTCATTACTTGCTGAGAAAAAAAAAGATTCGTTCAAAAGAATCGACCCATGCACTCAAGCACCTTTAGTCTCTTAAAGGTACAGAATGTAACACTTAATAGGTGCCATATTGTGCCATTTTTAAAGCATTTATAATAAACATTTAAGCCTCTTTAGCTCACAAAAAAGACTATAGGGTTACACAAACATAAATTGAAGATTCTAATAAAAACTTGATGTGGGGTTTGTGGGGTCCAGAGTAACTGCTGGCCCGCTTTCTCAGTATGGATGTAAACAGGTCCTGGTTGAGGGGCAGCGCTGATGATCTTATCAGCAGTCAATATGCAATCGATTTTAATAAGCAGTGCATAACAAAACTGTAAATAATACACTAGCAGCTTGCATAAATTACCTCACTTTAGGATAGCGGAAGAAAGATTTTTTAAAATGTCCTTAAGCTCAAGTAGTAGTTATTTTCTATGACCAAGTAATGAAGGCAAACACGTGTCTCTGTTTCAACATAGACTTTGATGATAAGGATTGACAGTATCGGGAGTAGGCACCTACTGAACCATGTTTCAAATGACTTTTATCTGTAGTTGACGTTATTAATTTGATCGATTTATTTAACTATTATAAAAAAGGATGTTACATCCAGTTACATTTTTCGTTTACAACAGCCGATTCAAGAGATTTTCAAGAAATATTGTGTTTGATGTTGCGTTCAGCTATTAAAAAAAGCTATTTTAACCTTAATCTGTACATTTTATATTATTTTATGTTCTATTATTTAATAAAAATGACCAAATCCCGATCAACTACTTTCATTTGGCTCAGAATGTCCCAACTCCACCTACTGACAGCAGCCCTAGATGCTGTAGTTTCTGATAATGTGATTCTTAATCCAGATAACATAAACTAGGGGTGCTGGTCCTGGTCCACACACTTAAACGATGTTTCGATTTCCTGGTAAAATTTCCACTAATAAATTCCCGAAAGGTTTTATTCATTTTAAATAGACATAATCTAAAATTCAGACTTGTTAACAACATATGTGTATTTGTTGAACACGGTACTCCTTTAGTCATGAATCGTAGTTTGCCATTTGGAGCTGGAAATAATAAATATAGCTTAAGAGATGCATCCTGAGCTCTTCAAATAAGTTTACTCTCCATATTTGGTATCACCATCGCAAAGATAGATGACGAGGCTCTGGAAATTCTCAAACATTAAGGATGCTGTGCTGAGGATTCACCCATAAACTGAATTGATTGACTGTTTATGTTTAGCTTCAGTATAAATGCAGAAGGGAAGGTGAAGGGGGGGAATATTCAACTAGAGGTCCCAAACATTTCATTTTTGCTAAAAGATCTTTCCTGTCCTGGAAAAGATCTCTTTGAAAGTGATTTTTACTTAGGACTCATGTAACAAATATTTCTGTCTATATTATAAAAAAAATAAAAAAAACGCAAGAGTGTAGACTGTAACATAAATTTTTAGTGCATGCACTCACACACACAAAACCAACATCCATTTCAGTATAGCTTCTGTGTACATGTGCCCTTTGAGTATAGTGTGTATCACTGCAGGCTGTCCAGTCATAGGAAAACAGTTTTCCCTTAAATCAACAGCTTTTTTTGTTTAATTTAAAACAATAGTTTAAATGCCTTATGCCTTTCCTTAATCCACATCCTGTTCCTGTTCATTGTTTTCATTTTTTAAAACGTTGTGCAAGTTGAGTTGTATTTGAAATGCTCTTGTACACACTTTCTCAGATTTTGGGACATTTCTCTTCCATGGAGAGCCATTGCTGACAGCATGAAATAAGAAGGGCTTTTCTCTGTAAAGTAATGTCCTTTTATAGTCACCTGTCTGCTGGACACCAAATACACGAATCGTTAGTCACCTGTGTTTGAATCCTGTTAATTAGAATGTTGTAAGTGTGGCTTTTCTCCAAATATTGGGGTGCACTCATTTTTGCAGCATGGCTGTGAGTTCATTATTTAGGAAAATCACTTTTTTTTGTCTGTTCAAATAAGAATTCTTGTTTGCAATCTGTGGTTCACATCTGTGGAAGTATTTTCTATTAAAGTGTCTCATAGAAAATGTTGATTCAGAAAGGAAACTAAAGATTTGCAGACAAATGCAGTAGGGTGTACTCATTAATGCTGAGCACTGTAGCAAACCCTGTTCATTAACAATGGTAAGTCTTCTAGATTAATATTGGTCTAAAAGCAGATAAGCGAATCGTTTTTTTATCATGGCGTAAGTCAGTTAAGCAAACATTTTAATTGGTGCCAGAGTCATGATCTGTACTTAGCTTTTAGAGAGCTTTTTAAACCGTTTATTCCAGCAAACACATCTTTAATTGCAGATCATTTTGCTAGCCATTTCAGTCTCATAGGGTACCTGATTAATCGTGCTCTTCTAAATGAGCGAATGAAAAAGGAACATGCTCAGATAAGCAGTACAGAACGAGTGAATGCATAAGTCATATACAAATTATTTTTGCATTTGCTGGTGAATTTATTACTCCGTAAAACTGACATATTCACTATTGATCTAGTAATGTTCCAAATATCTTTTAAAGAATGTCCTTGTGTTGAACAGAAAAAAAGTTGCTTATTGTATGTTTATCCTTATTCCCTTTTCCTTTATTTTTAATCTTCTCTGTCTCTCCAGGCGCATGTGACTCTTGTTTACCTTTTCTCGAGCCTCTGTGTTTGTTTCTCCTCTCCTACTCCTCTCGCATTTTCATCTTGTGCTCAGTGCTCACCTCTTCCTTGTTATTTATTATCCTCATTGTTTCTCCTTGTTTATTTAGCTTCTGTGGCATGGGATCATTCACCCTGCAGCCGGCTCTCATATTGCCGGTTTCAAAATTATAATCTATGAGTTATATTTCTCGCTGTGGTTGAGTGGTTGGTCTTTTTTCTGTTCTCTTGCACATCAGTTCATTCCTTGTCAGTCCCTTGACACCTATAATGATGAAAATCAACTCTGAAGTTTTTGTTAAACACCACAAAAGGTTAATGACCTGGTTAAAGAATCAGCATGTCTCAGATTACTGTTTTTGTGATGTCACAAACCTTGGGATCCCGCCCACTACTTTTGATAGAAATCCAAAGGCTTCAACACCTACCTTTGTCATCATCTACGGTGTTGTTTTTATAACCAAAGCATTTGTTTTGTGCTTGATAAAAGTCATTTACTCTAAGCATCTTAGACAGCTATGCATACATACACAGGGGGGTGGGAACAACACTAGTTCAGAGGAATTAAAAGGGTTACTATACAAAGAGTCATTTTAACAAGGTAAAGTTGATGTGTTTTTCCAATACCAGTAACTGTGATGTGAACCTTTGAGAATCGGGGATCTGTTGCCCCACCTAGGAATAATAAGGAGTAACTGGTCAAAGTTAGCTGAAGATGGCTGGCAATGCAGCTGTTGTATACTACATAAATCAGTTGTGTGATCAGTTGTGATGTTTAAATGGAGAATCATTTTATTTGCAATCTATCAATATTCAAATTTCAAAATGTTTTACTTTTAATAAAGGGCACATGTGGAAATTGCACCATAAAAGTAGTTTGGCACTGAGAGTATGAGGAGCTTTGTTTTAAAACATGATTGGATGATATGTCTGTGGTAGGAGGTGTAGTATTGCATGACGTCACAGTTTTGAGCTAAAAAGAACTCGTTTCAGCGTCTCAGAGTCGACTCTTTAGCGTTAAAGACTATAACTCGATACACATAGCACTTCCGCTTTTTAAACTCAAAACGTATGTTCCTGATAATGATATGGGAACTTTAAAAAAAAATGACAGGGATTCTATCAGTTATTGAAAGCAGTTTTTACTTGTTATACTATATTTTGGGAGCTCTGGGCTTTCTCTGGCACCTTTGTTCTTTGCCTCTTTTCTTTATGCCACTTTCCTGTCTGCAAACTTGTGCTCCTTTTTTCTTTCTCTCCTTTTCTTCCAGCAAAACTATTCAGATCAATATAATCGATGATGAGGAGTATGAAAAGAATAAGAACTTCTTCCTGGACATTGGAGTGCCACAGTTGGTGGAAATGAGTGAGAGAAAAGGTGGGCCGTCTTCACTGCCATCTGCTGGAATCAAGAGGGCACATACAGAAAGCCTATAGGGCACTAAAAAGAAACATGACCTCTTTTTGAAATAATCATCTGGTGTTTCCACACAAAAATCTCAAATGAAACAAGGGTTTACACCAGATGTATCGCTCTTATTGAAATGTGACATGCTGCTGCGGGTTTAAAAATATTATTGTTAAAGAAATAATAGAGTTTAACAGCATTAACTTGCTTCATTTTGCTTCATGTCGTATGAAGATGTCTCAAAGCAGACTCTTCATATCTCAAATTTAATGTCATGTTCCCCCCACAGGAAGAACATAAAGGTTAAAATTCTTGACCATGAAGAGTATGACAAGCGTGCAAACTTCTTCCTAGAGCTGAAGGAGCCAGAATGGAGGAGGAGGGGACGGACAGGTGAAAGATACAGTACCAAAAAAATCAAACCAGTGTTTCTTTTTCTGCTTTATTCTAGCTTCTGTCTTTCCCTTCCTCCACTCCTCCTTCAAAGCTGATCCTCTGCTTGCATTTTGGATGTTTTCCTTCGCTTGCTCAATAGACTTATGCTAAATGTGACGAAAATTATTGTATTTGACTCTCAGGCATTCGGTTTAATGTAAGGATTGTATCCTGGACAATATATCAAATATATATATATATTTGCAGAGAACTTAGAGAAATTATGCATTTATTTTTACAGTTGTGCTCATAAGTTTGAATGAGAACGAAAGATATGAATGAATTTGCTTTACCAACAGAGAAGATAAAGAACCTCATCGACAACTACCCCAAGAGACTTCAGGCTGTCATTGATGTTAAACAAGTGGATACAAAATAATTTTCTATCATGGATAATTTTGAGTCATTTATAATGTTTCTGTCTATGATTTCATAAGAGTAAACAGTTATTTGACCATTTCTTGCTTCACCGAACCACTAATTATGAGTTTATAAAATGCTTTTGTGTTAAAAATCATATATTCAGAAAAATGACAAAGAAATCAGAACATTTCCCAGTGTGTGTAAACTTATGAAGACAACTGTATCAACAAACCACTCTTCGCTTATTTAAAAAAAGTATCTGTAAACTTTAAACCATTAAAAATCACTGGGAAATGGGAAAGCTCCATTATTTTCAGGAATTCATTATAACGTTTTTCTCCAACAGTGGGTTTTACATTAATCATGTGGCCCAATATCAAGAAAATAGATGCTTTTACATTTTTATATTTAAGTTGCTTGAAATTTGATACACATTTCCCCCTTTTTAAATATGTTAATGTAATGTACAATCCCGTCACCCTAACCAGGACAAAGCGAGTAATGGATACAGACAGAGGGATGATTCAATGTAACTAAAATAGTTATTGGTGTTATATACAGTTCGAGACATTGACATATTCAATGAAGTTAAGCTCCATGACATGTACTGCTGTATGGTAAGCACTAATTCCATCTTAAGGCCCAAGAGGTTTTTGAAAACAATACAAAAAATACAATTTTTTGTCAGATTTTGCATTAATTTGTTAATTTACTCTTCTAAATCTCTGGCTTTGTTTCCATTCTCTACTTTCTTTTCTATGTCTGTTGTTCATTTGTCTACGTCAGCTTTGCTGCTGCATGAATGTGGTAAGTTTCCTTTTTCTTAGCTGTTTATTTCTTTAAATTACTCTTCATTTGATCTGTGATATTTGTGCCATAGTTAAATAGTTATCTCATTACAAAGATGACACCCTTGCATTGTGAAATAAATCAGCTGGGGTTTTTTTATGCACTTAGGTGGATTCGTGAAGACAGGTAAAAAATGTTTCAATGCAAATGCTTCCCAGCTTGCTTTGCCAACCATACAATCAATGTAATGCTTTCATGAAAATATTTCTTTGATAGATAAACAGCTTTTTGGTAAGAACGCTGAAACTAACTCCTAGATGTGTGCAGTGGATGTCACTGTTTACTTGCACTGTCAAAAAGATTCTGAAATCACTGTTATCCACTAAGAGTATGCCAAAGCGAACTGGCAGAAATGTAAGTGGATCTTAAGAACCATTATAATGGAATGGAACTATATTAAAGTTTATAGATAATGGATTAGAGTTTCATCTGTGTTTTCACACAGTCTATGGTTCTTAAAATAAAGAGACTGTACACTTCTCACGCTAACACACCTGTGAAACTCCTCATAAAGTTGTGTATTGTTTGATAAGAGAGGCACAGCCCATCGTCACCTCCTAAGGAACCCCCGCATGCTATTGTTACCACACTTAAACGGACTGGTTCCTGGTGAGAAAACCTAACAGCTCTGCTTTCAGCTGACGTCTCATTGCTTTCACAACCGGCTTGTCAAACTTGCTCAACTGTAATCGCACGCAACACTATTTACACCTTTAATGCTGTGTCCAAGGAGTGTCTGTTGCTTGAAGATTTCATCACTGAGAGAATGGATCCTAATTTTAGCTTACGTAAAGTCAGAGGACATGAATCTCTGCTATTCTGACAAGGGTGGGGGGAAACATAGTGGAGTCCATGTCATGTGTCACAACATGTAACACAACAGTAACCAGCTCCAACAGTAATTCAACATTAGGAGCAAACATGAACAGCATGAAACCATTTCAAATCATTAATATGGGGATAGAGGTCTGGAGCCTTTTTGAGCGTTTTTTACAACTTTACAAATTGCTCTAATCAGTTACCTTCAAAACTGTTTTTTTTTGTGACTACTTGATTTTTTTGTTACCTTGCTGTGCTGTATTAATTAAAGGAATTGTGAATATACAACTCTCAGTATTAAATGTTGTGAAGTTTAAGTTAAAAAATTAGATCAAAATTTTATCACAAAAAAAAAAAATCAAACAATTCAATTTTAAAAAGCAAATACAGGGTCAAAACAATCAGAAAGATGAAACTCTCCTAAACCTTATAGACTGTTCCAAGCCATTGTGTTAATTGCGCCACAATAAAACAAGTCATATCACAGATACTGTACTTCCAAGAGACTGAAAGACGATCCTCTTCATTTTCTCACATTTTGAACACAATTTGAATTACTTTTTAAGTGAAAGGCAAATTAAGTGTCATAACTCTTGTAATGTTTGTTTAAAAACAAAAGTATCTAAACTAATCACCTTTTTCAAACCTAGACAATATATTTGAAATAAAATGTAAACAATAGCTGGGTTGCATCATTCCTACTTAGTTCAAAACCGCACCGGTGCATACAGACTTCTTAGGGTAAAGTGTCCTAATGATTTGATTTTGTTTAACTCATAGTAGTTAGTCTCTTTTTTTAGAACTTTTTTCACACTTTGATGTGTGATTTAAAAAAAAAAATGTTCATACATGTACTTAATGTAACTTTATTTCACTAAAAAACATTCATGAACCAACTCAAAAGAGTAAAATGTATTCAAACTAGTTATTGAACTGGGGTACTGATGACTGGAGTAGATACACCTTGGGTGTGGTTATTATTGTCTAAGGATTGGAATGAATTATTTGGCCAAGTGTACCACACCTAGAAAACGATCAGACATGTTGCTTTAAAGCAAATTTTAGGTCCTTTTTCATGTTGTATGAGTTATTAAATATTGCAGATGTTTCTCAATCACAAAAAGAAAATGAAGGAAATACTGAACCTTTTTCTACTAGTAGAACATCTTGGAATGTACACAGATGATTTAGAATGTCCAGAGATGTCCTCGGGGATGTGTTCATGGGTGAGGCATGTATTATTTAATGAGTTAATGTCACAAACATCTATTCGCAAACAAATTAATAAACGTTCTGTTATATGATTAAAATAGAGAGTTCGGTGCTCTGCTTTTGTTGACTCTAAAATAATTTTAAAAATGCATTCTCTGTTCTCTCAGGCATGAATGAAATGCTCTTGTGTGTGTTTAGCTCTCTGCCATCACAAATCAAGCTTTGTTTTAGATGTGTGATAATGCTGTTGAGTGATGTGTTTGGCCTCATCAGGCAGGGATGTGTACCGGAAAGTGCAGGGTAGAGACAAACCAATCCCATCCGCCATTATCAGCATTTCAGGTATCCATTTCTTCACCTCTTCATCTCTTCCATTTCTTCTTTACACTGTTCGGATAATTGTTCTCATTGTACATTTACATGTTAGCTCTTCATTAAATCTTTGTAAGAATGAACGTTCATTGAATGTATGGTTTCCACATGAACTTACAGATTTGATTCAGATGATAACATTTTTTTAGACAATACTAGCACAAGCAGTGCAGCTACTTAAAAGGTCAAAAACCATAAAAGGTAAAGAAATATTTGATCTTGTGATGATTTTGAATGTTTTCCCCTTGACAAAGGAATGACCAGTTCATTCATTCATTTTCCAACCTGCTTATTCCCCTTTGGGGTCACGGGGTTTGCCGGTGCCTACCTCCATCACACATTGGGTGAGAGGCGGGGGTACACCCTGGACAGGTCGCCAGTCCATCGCAGGGCATTCACTCACAAATTCCCACCACAAGAGTAATTTGTATTATTCAATTTATATATTGGGATTGTTGGGGAAACCGGAATAAACCCTCGCAAGCACTAGGAGAACATGTAAACTCCTTCCAGGAAGGTTACCAGCAAGCCTCGAACCGATAACCTTCTAACTGGAAGGCCACAGTGCTATCCACTGTGCCACCGTGCTGCCTGACCAGTTCATATAGTTGGATTTATTTAAAAACTGGGACTTAATTATTTTATACAGAGACTGAAACTGTTTCGTCTGCTTGGGTCCATGGGTTTCCAAGCTTTTTCAGAAATTGCACACCCCTTCTTTATTAAAAATATTAAGTTACTCAAAATCGGCAGAAACATAGTTTTGGTAATCATAAAAACCATTAGGAACCACAGCAGGGAGCACAGTCACAGTCGCCAAAAACAATTGGCAACCCACTATGCAATAACCGACTGAAATCCTTTACTGTCCACAAAGTTTCTGTGGTATCTATATCATATCAATTACCCAAAACATACAGCCAAGCCTGGCTGTAGATTCTACAGTGATGAAGAGGGCTGTTAAGTAGCCTTGTCAGTCTCCAATATTTAATCTAATGGACAATCTGTGTTTTTATTTTCCAAAAGTCAGGACCTTAATGATGTGGATTGTTTCAACAAAGAGAACTGAAACAATTAGATATTCTATCGCTTGTTAAAAATGTACCATCCTTTAAGTTAACGACTGAACATTTGAACTGTTGACAAACATTCAAAACTCAGCAAGAGATTTTTCCTCATTTTCCTCATTGTAGATGTTAGGTGACTTAAATTAATTGTGGATTCAATGAAGGGATTCAATGCCATAAATGTGAGTTAAAGCAGTAGAAATACTATTAAAGATTATTTAATTAAAAAAACTTCATTAGATTAACTTTTTACTTTTTCATTTGAACTAGTTGTTATATTATGTGCTTCTCTCTGAAACCTACTGTATGTGGTAGGGATGTCCCGAGCCGATCGTAAAGATCGGTATCGGGGCCGATCGAGGCATTTTTTAACTGATCGGAATCGGCTCTATGTATCGGACCGATCGAATGTTTACGTCAGCTACGTCACGCACGTGTCGCAAACTCGCATGTTAAACTCGCATGTTGTTTACTACTTGCAATACGGTGCTAAGATGTCTGCAGTGTGGAAGTATTTTAAGTTGGAAAGTGATTCTAGTCTGGTAGCTACATGCAACGTTTGCAATGCGAGCATTTCACGCGGTGGTACTAGCAAAGCAGCCTTTAATACTACCAACTTGATAAGGCATCTTAAAACGAAACACGACAGAATATTGCGACTTCACTGAGCGAACGCAGGAAAAGGCTAAACCAAAGCAACACACACTGGAGGAAACTTTTAAAAGGAGACAGAAATTTCCTCTTGAGAGCTGCAAGGCCAAAAAGATTACAGAAAGGGTCGTTGAATTCATCGCTTTGGACGATCAACCCCTCTCTGTGGTAGAGAATACTGGCTTCCGCCGGCTTTTTGAACTTTTAGAATACTTTAATAACCTGCATGCACTAAAGTGTGCAATTAGCACAAGGAAAAGACAAGTATCGGATCGGGACTCTGTATGGATCGATACTTAAAATTAAATGACTCGGATCGGATCGGGGGCTCAAAAAACCTGATCGGGACATCCCTAGTATGTGGCCTTAAAACATTTAAAAGTGTCTGGGAACATGGGAACAACTACACATTCAAGGGCTGCTCCCGTTAATTGTTCTAGTCAGTAATCCATTAATAATTTTGTCTGCATGTCATTACTGCATATTTTAGCCCTTCCCAAGGCCCACACCTTCTAATGTTCTCATTCCTGCTCTGAACATTATTAAGCTTTTGAACAGACATGCAGGAACATACTTCACAAGCAAATGATTAACTTTTTTTAATATTGTTATCCTTCAGTTCTGCATCTATCCTCAATGATGGGTACTGCACAACATTTCTTTCCAATGTCCATCTCTTCCAGAAGACAAGGATGATGAAACCCTGACCAAAAAAGAAAAGGATGAGAGACGGATTGCAGAAATGGGACGCCCAACACTTGGTGAACACACAAAACTTGAAGTAATCATTGAAGAGTCCTATGAATTTAAGGTATAGCTTCTCTCCTCATGCAGGCATGTCATGGTACACTTACATGTTGTTTTGAAGGTTGAGGAGTAAGATCCACTTCTATAATCCAGTACAGAACACTGCTGCTCATATGTTAACATTGGACATTGGACATGGCAGCCATATCACTTCAGTTCTGTCAAAGCTTCTCTGGCTCCCACAGAATTTTAGAGTTGTGTTTAGGCTTTTAATATTTGTTTTTAAATCAGTAAATGCCCTGGCTCAAGTGTACTTGAGTGAACTTTTAAAGTCATGCCATCCAAATTTGTTCTTAATGTCAGATTGTCAGCAGCTTCGGATTGCTCCACTGGAAAAGTACAGAAACTTTGGTGAGCATTATGTTCGTGCTGCAGCTCCAAGTCTGTTGAACAGTATGATTGCAGATTTAACTTTTTAAAAGTAAGCTGTAGACACATTTCTTTAAGAGGTCATTTGTGCTTTATGATTTTCTCTTCTATGCATTCAGTGATAGTGTGTGTACAATTTTTCTGTGATTGGCTAGTTAGGGTTTGAGCACTGAATGTATGAATTATAATTGTTCAGAGCATTATTGTTTCCCAGATTTTGGTGGATTATTGAAGGCCTAAACGTGCTCGAAAAGAGAATTCAACACAAGTCAGAACTGGTGAACATTTATATTTGATTGGGGTTTGAAAAGTGGGTGTGGCATGTCAGCTTATATTGCACTCGCTGTCAGTCATGCGCAAATGAAATTTGGCACACATGTGCAGGGTACAAAGACTTAAATTTAAGTAACATGGAAGTTTTCAATTTCACAACCTATAAAAATGGGACTTTAACAAATTCCTCCCAGATATTAACTTTTAGGCATATGGTATGTAAAAATGCAAAGCTTTTTTGACTTTGTTAATCTATGTGCACACAATGGCCGTCGGAAATCGACATTTCTGCATAAACAGGAAGTTGTTGTAAGTGAGTCATTCAATATCTGATTGGTCCCAAATTT
The DNA here is from genome assembly GCA_007224835.1 of Danionella cerebrum. Lineage (NCBI taxonomy): Eukaryota > Metazoa > Chordata > Actinopteri > Cypriniformes > Danionidae > Danionella > Danionella cerebrum. The sequence continues at coordinate 334,699 of SRMA01026127.1, forward strand.
ACCAACTATGTTAACAGTCCATTTTCCGGATACATCTACAACATCCACTATTTGTTAGTAGTACCACCAGGCGGCCAAATGAGAAACAAATGTAATATTGATAAGGTTCCTCTTGTTACCAACTTTGATATATGTGACAAGAATCTTAAGAAAGATAATTAGACTTATAAATATTTTGACTCAGTAGTGCCACCTGGAGGTCATCACACTTTGAGATGTGGTTTATATTTTTATTGAATGCATATTCTAAATAGGGATCGTCGTAGAGCATATTGCAATGAATTGGTCACTGAGAGGCTATGGTGCCGGAGGTGCTTGAGTCCTTTGTTTGCTGCCTGGAGCTTTAATTTTATTGCTTTTATATTGTTATTCTGTCTTTTAACCTTTTATACAGCACCTCAGGTAGATATACTATATATATATATATATATATATATATATATATATATATATATATATATATATCAATTATTCTATCAAAACGTTTTTTTCATAAATATATATATATATGAAAAAAACGTTTTGATAGAATAATTGATTCATTGACAAGTGTAGCCATCAATCATGGATCCTTCAGTTGCTTTCCCAATGCATCAAAGAAACAAATGTGAATCTTCAGAAGTATTTTTATAAGTTTAAAGCATTACCCAGAGAGTCCATTTGTAAAGGTACTAAACTGGCCATTAACATGGTTTAATTTAACCACAGCAACCTTGTTTTTTCGGAGAGTGTTTAATGCATGAGGCACTTATAGGGTGAATGGGAAGATGATAGCATCTGGACATGAGTGATAATATCCTGTCCTGTAGAAAAGCCCGACTGGAAACCATTAAAATTTTAATCAGACACTATCTCCTCTAACCTTTTTAAACCTCGCTGTTTTCATTAATTCACCTTATCTTGCTTCATCTGAAGTAATCAAAAGTGCTCCATTGAGACTCAAATCCCTAATGGAGCAAATAGTACAGTGGTTATTAAGCGGATATAATAAGCTTTTGCCATTGGGAAAATGTTTAGGTTTGGTTCTACAATTCAACAACCTACTTTTTTAACACACAAAAAAGCAAAAGATCAAGATAAGATTCATTAATTAAAAAAAAAACATAACACATGTTCTCAACTGATACAGCAAGGACTTACACCCTCATTTTGGGTAATATTCAAGGAACTTTGATGCAGTTACCACATCTACAGACAAACAATTCTCAGGGCTGTTTGAAGGAATTTGGGGGCCCCAAGCAAAATGGACATGGAGGCCCCCCGCACGCACGCAAAGGAACCACATTATAGCCTTACAGTTTAAATTCACTCACACTTTATATAAATAAAAAATGTTTACAGTGCAAATACTGCTGCTGTACATAAAGTGCATAAAATGTGAACATTTTATTTTTAATGTTTTTATGGTTTTATTTCTTCTATGTAAAGCACTTTGAATTACCATTGTGTAAGAAATGTGCTAAATAAATACAAAATGAAATTACAATTAAATGTTTACTAATTATTAGTAGTGCTGTGAGTCGACTACCAATGCTTTAAAACATCCCAAGCTAATGTTTGAATTTGAACAGAATTTATTGTGTGGTTTTCCTAAATAGATTATCACAGTGTAGTATAACATGCTATGCCACTTCATCAAAACCTATTACAAAGCTATAGCAATGTCATGTCATTATATATGATAAACAGCGATTCTGGAACAGATCTGCGTCTTCCTTATCCCGTTAAAAAACACATTTCAGTATGTAACCATATTCCGTCCGTTCAAAAAAAAAGGTTGTATTTTGCCGGCAGCAGAGATCCTGTGGTTGGCTGGCTGCTGTCAGTGAGGGGGGCCCCCTTGAGGAGCATCCCGATAACAGTGTCATTGCACTTTACTGCATTCACTATCAACGGGGTGCTCACACAGTTAGTCACTGCATTTTATTCTTAACCAGTTGTTCTCTTGGGGCCCCATGCCAGCTTGGGGCCCCAAGCAATTGCTTGGTTTGCCTGCCTTGTCGCGACGGGCCTGACAATTCTTGTGAACGTTTGTCAACTTTTCCAGTATTCCTTGTTTATTTTATCAAAAGCCACTATCTTGAATTCCTTTCCTTTACCGCCAGAGGACAGAGCGCAATATTACATTAGTGAATCTGTGTGAGAAATTGAGTAAAATGAGCTCACATTTGCTCAATTTGTTCCCTTAAAAGTATGGACACTATGTGAATTGGGAGGCAGCTTGAGTCTGTCTGAGTGTGATGTGAGAGTTTATTCAGAGAGAAGACAGGCACAGAAGGTACAGAAGTTGCTGGTTTTCTCCCTTGACTCTAACAGTAATTTCAAATTATTATCTATTAACTAGTGTAAAGGTGAATGGTAAGTGAGTATTGCCATATGATAGAATTGATCTGTCCAGGGTATGTTGTGTCTGCATACAATTAACATTAAAAAAAAAGTTTAACCCCTTTGAAAAATATGTATGTTAATCAGTTTTTATAATGATTCTAACCCCTTCTTCCAGAGTACAGTGGACAAACTTATAAAGAAAACCAACTTGGCACTAGTGGTTGGTACGAATAGTTGGAGAGATCAATTTGTCGAAGCCATCACAGTCAACTCAGGTAAGACTTTTTTAAATGTCTCTCATATACAGCAAATATAACCCTTTGAGACCTGAGAGATTTGGTTGCAGGGGTGTTTGAAAACAGCTAGTTTGTTTAATATCTTTCTCTAATCTATACCCAGATGTTTAACATGTACACTCTTCCAATTGAAAGCATACTGTATTAAGTGTTTAGTGCCAATCTTGACCCAGATGGATAAGTAATAGATCGTGTCAACAGTAGCTCAGTGTCCTGTAGTAATTTACATTATTTTATATTTAATGGCCCTCATTAATGTACAGATTTTTTTACAATGAATATCTTAGAAACCCAAGTGCACTTTGAAATTTTTGTCCTGGAACTTGTTAATGCACATTAAGTACCTTGTGTCTTGTTGCTGTGCTCAATCTTGTCATGACAAACATCATACACGGCTGTTTCTATTTTAGTTCATGACTGGTTTCAAAGTATTTGTGACTTTGTTTTATTTACAAATAACAAAATCCCTGACTTTGTGCAAGTGTGCCCATAAAAATTGATGCTGTTTGTAAAAAGCAAAAGGTAGTAACAGCAAATTTTGATTTGATTTAGATTTTTCTTTTATTTGCTCACATTAGATTTAGTACATTTACAAAAATAAACCATCATTATTTATATTTCAGAAAGCACTCTTCAGTCACAGCATTGTTTTCACACCTGCCTAAAACCTTTGCTCAGTACCACATGTTAAATCCATGACAATAATTTAAAGATTTTTTCTTGTAAAAACATAAAAAGCAACACCACTGAATTATTGGAAGGTCAAGAAAAAGAGGTCAAAATGTTTCAGATTAATCATTTATTCTTTCAATCCTTCCGCCAGTCAAGCTTAATGTGAGCACGACCAAAGGCAAGCCATCATCAGTCCCTTCTTTGCTCTCTCGCTCTGTACGAACAGTTTCATCCATCACAGTGTATTAATAAGAAATGTGTAAAGCCCAGACAGTTTTTAATCTCACACACAAACACACTTACACCCTTCCTGGCTCTGACAGGCCTGACAAAGCTTGTTAGTGCCCAAGACCAGAGGAAGAGGGTGAATCTTAATCTAAATTCCTGTGGAATATTTCACATAATCAGCCATCAGGAACTTTAAAGACTGCTGCTTCACTCTGAAATGATCCAGTTGTGAACTTAAATGAACTTTCCTTGTCATAGTGACACTAGCAGATTACAGTAACAGTTTATTTGGCAACAAGTGAGCACTTTCCAAAGTAGAGTTTGAAAAATTTTGAGCAAAATTCATTAATGTTAAAGAGGGCTGTTGTGTAACCTTCATTGATTATATAGCGTTAGTTTGGCATATATACAGCATCATTGATTATTTTTGGTCCACTTGGGTTAATTATGGTCCTCCCGAACTTTGTTAGTGTAACGTAATTTCATGAAAATGGAGTTTCTGTATCAAATGTTGACAAAAGGCTCCTCTACGTTGTTCTGCCTGATCATTCAGTCAAAACTTTATTTGTACACTTCAAAGCGGCCTCAAAGTGTGTTTTAAAGTGAATTATGAAATAAAGTGATAGAGAATTATAAAAGTCTTTAAAAAAATGACTAAATAATGGAAAAAAACCAAAAGCATTAAATGTTCCCTAAAGATGCATCACTCAAATGGACACTTTAATAGAAATAAATTGTAACAGCAGTAAATTTGCTTGTCCAATTGGATTAAAATGTTATTCAAAACGATTGGTAAGTAAGTAGCCTTTATTTGTCACATGCCCTTTTACATGCAGTGAAATAAGACTAATCTGGCCACAGACATTGGAGGACAGGCCAGTGTTGAAAGGTAGCATCAGAGAAATGGGTATACATTGGGTAAGGTAGCTCAAAAAGAGCCTTTTCCACACTATCCTTCAGAGGGCAGTGTAGAGCAGGTTAAAAAAAGCCATTGCAACCAAGCACATATAGATATAATACAGGAAAAACATTGCAGGAGGGGCTAGGGTCAGGGAAAGTGGTGGGACCGCTGCAGTCAACAGCCGACATTTTCCTGCTGCCATTAACAGCACTGTACTTATGGCCCATTCAGATTACTGCGGTTGGGAGAAGCTAGCAGAGGTGTTGTCCTTGAGGAGGGACACAGAGGGAGGGAGAAATGTGGAGCGTCTCGTTATCTCGACTTCTCTGGGGAATAATTTGACTCCTTTATGACCTTCAAGGACAGTGGAGATGAGGGCCAGATGAGAGAAGTTAATTTGTGTAGTTAACAGGAACTGCCCGTTACATTTTATTGCTGCAAATTTTAAAAGATTTGTTCATGGAGGATGAAGACAAACAAACAAAGGAGCTTTCAATTGTCTTCTTATTTTTTCATTCTCAGGGGATGATGATGATGACGAGTGTGGCGAGCCAAAAATGCCATCTTGCTTTGACTACATCATGCACTTCCTGACTGTGTTCTGGAAAGTTCTGTTTGCATTTGTGCCTCCCACGGATTACTTGAATGGCTGGGCATGCTTCGTTGTCTCCATCATTATGATAGGCGTCCTCACGGCCTTCATCGGAGACCTGGCCTCTCATTTCGGATGCACCATTGGCCTGAAAGATTCGGTGACAGCAGTCGTGTTTGTGGCACTGGGCACATCTGTACCAGGTACTTAAGACAAACTAAACTGGTTCCAATATGTTTCACTCTTGAATCTCTGTTTAGCTGTATTAATTCCTTTTTTGTCTATAATACTTTGCCCCATCCCAGACACATTTGCCAGTAAGGTTGCTGCCATCCAGGACCAATATGCAGATGCCTCCATAGGGAATGTGACCGGCAGCAATGCAGTCAATGTCTTCCTGGGCATCGGTGTGGCATGGTCCATCGCTGCCATCTTCCACCAATCTCATGGTGAGTACTTCCATGTGGATCCAGGCACGCTGGCCTTCTCGGTCACACTCTTCACCATCTTCGCTTTCGTCTGCATTGCCGTCCTCATGTATCGGCGTAGGCCCGAGATTGGTGGAGAGCTGGGTGGGCCACAGCTTCCCAAAACCCTCACCACCACACTCTTCTTCAGCCTCTGGCTCATGTACATTATCCTGTCCTCCATGGAGGCCTACTGCATCATTCAGGGGTTCTAAACTGACAGGAAGTAATGATGATGATGATGACAGGAAGTTGTGATAAAATTCCTGGTAAAGGAGCGTGAGGTTGAACTGTAGGTGATTTATGGGCCTGAGGGAGTGTTGTACACTGTATGCTGTGCATGGGTGCATTTGTGTGTGTGAATTCCTAGCTGACAAGAACAAACTGTTGATTCTTTAATGTTGATTTAATGTTGATCTGATGTTTCTGGATCTGATTCAATAGTTTTTTTTGTCTAATTTTGTTTGCTCAACGTTTTATCTGTAATTGCAATGGACAATTGCATGAATTTAAGAAAACTTTGACATTCATAAAAGAACATCTCTCATCTTGTACTTTAATGTAGCAGTGTTGTGCTCATGAGAGACTTCCAGTGCATCATTTTTATTGGTCCATAGGTCGCATAATTATTTGTTATTACAATAAATAGTAATCAACAATAAAAGTTTGCTGTCATATTTACTCAATCTGTTTCCAAAAAGTGTGTTTCAATTTAACAAAATTGTCTCAGATTCAGGTGTCAAAGCAATGAGCAAAGCAATGTTGGCTTCATAAATCTGAAATCTCCCAGGAGTGTGATTCCAATGTCCACTTAGTTTTTCACTACAATCTTAAAAAAAGTTTTAACTTTAAAGATCATCCTTTCCGTTCTTCACTGGTTCGTTGCTGGATCTTTGCAGGTTTGAAGGTGCTGTATAGCACTTTGTGCTTTAAATAAACCCTTAAGCACTTTTTGGTTCTTCATCAGTACTTTACTGGTTCTTTGCAGGTTTGAAGGTTGTCTTTTTTTCACTTTAAAGTACTCCTTATTAGCTATTTTTTTGTTCTTCACTGGTCCTTTGTGATTTTTGAGGTACTTTGTTAGCGTAAAGAAACTGTAATGGCCTTCTTGGTACTTGTGGTTCTAAATCAGTTCTTTGTTGTTTTTAATGTGCAATATACAGATGCTGGTCATATATTAATAAGTAAACAATGGTTTGCTATTGATAACTTTTGATGTTTTGCTGAAGATTATGACAATGTCTGCAGTGGTGATGCTGCGTTTATGACACCTCCACTATCGCATCTAGCATCAGCACTGCACTGCAGCATCTACCCTCTCTCACATAGCTTGATCATATCTGACAGCAAAATCTAGTTCACATTATGAAAATAAAGTAGCAGACGTTAGACATCGTGTCACGTACGAGTTATGTGACATGCTCACAACGCCACATTATTACATTTGTAAACAACTATCCTTCTAAATAACACTTTTGAATGTTAGAGCTAAATAGCGCCTTTGATGGTTGGTTCTAAATAGAACTTTTGAGGAACAAAAGATTCCCCTATGATTACGAGCCAAAGAACCAGAATTGGTTCTATGTAGGACCTCTTTTTAAAGTGTATAAAGGCCTCACCTTAATGTTAATAAAATTGATTTTTGAAATGTAATATTTTGAAAAACCAAAACAAAAGCACCGCAGTTTTTATAGCTCTGCTACACAATCAATAAGTTAAACCACTGTGTGTTACTACGGTAATATTGGTTCAATGTATGTTGGCAGTACTGTGTACACTGAATGGTTTAGCTCCATTCCATGAAAAGCAGCTCATTAATAGTCAAGCATCTATGAAAAGTCATTCTATTTCAAAAACAGCGAATGGTAGTGCAGAGGTGCAAATTTTGTGTTCATTTTTTCATGTGGTGCTTATTTTCTTCTGACCATGTGTCTATGTGTTAAATTACCAAACTTGCATTTACTAATTGATCATGTAGAATTCACATCTTAATATCTGTACCAGTCTCAGATTTCAGTACAAAGAGGTTACAGTAGATTATTGAGAACATTTGTTAAAACTTTACTTTACACAACAGATTATATCAATAACATATCTCTGCCTTTTCTTTTTATGCCTTTCCTATGTCCCAGCAAGTATTCTGTTTATAATCAAAGGTAAATGATCATCCAGTGCTCAATATTGAAACTCTGTATTTCAGCCATTATTTTTCTTAGTTCAACACATTTTCTGTATCTTCTTTCAACATTATGTTCTGTTGTAGTTAGGCTTTGATTATACTTTAGCTTAGATTTTTTTAATCTACAATCTATAACTACACATATGTACAAAATGTACAATATACATGCACTGTAAGAACATTGACATTCTGAGAGTTTGATGATAATGTAGTGCCCTCTTCTGTCAGTAAGATGAACTTTACGATTTGATACATTGTGAAGAAATTAGCATAATTTTAACTCTGATTTATTCTTATCAAGATTGCCGCCTTATAAAAAAATATATCTTTTTTGCGATTGGTTGTTAAATAACTTTAAAGCTTATGAAATGCTTGATAACCTTATATATCATTGTAAGAAGAAAACATAAATACACACAAACACACACAACCACACATGTATGTATTTAGGGGTAATCTCTAAATCTCTAGGTAAGCGTTGATATCAGAACCAGTCAAGTGCAGATGAGTGAAGTTCATGATGAGTAAATGTCATGGACCTATCTTTCTGCAGTCGTCCACTATTTTATGGCTGTTGTAATATCGCCAACCATTCACTGTGGAATATTTATAGTGATGAAATTCCATCCTATCCTTGTATCATAGTGGGCTCCAGGAATATAGTCTGCAAAGGTACTTGAGTTCATACAACTCTGGTCATTGGAAAGTTGGAAAAGAATAGTTTAGACTAAACCTTTTCAAGCATTCTCACACGAATTCAGGTCCTCTTTATTTGATTGAAGCTGGAGTAGAATGTGTATTGAAACAGCATTGGAATAATAACCTGCAAGACTGGTGTCTTCCCAGAACCCTACCTTGGCAATATATGTATTTTCATTTTAGAGTCTGGCTTCAAACACGAACTATATAAATAAATATATGTAACATATATATATAATATTAGCTTAAAAGCCAATAAATGGCAGTCAGATTCATAAGTTTTTAAAGATTAGTAGTCAAAGAACACGCTTTAAAACTTACTTTTTTGTAGTATTATCTACTGATTTTGCAGCTTAGATCAAGTTTTTGATAACTCTGTGAGTTCTTTACAACAAGTGATGGAGTCACAGTTTCAAAGTCACTGCCCTATGTTCGCGAGCATTTAGTGGGGGGTAAAATGTATAGGATTTTGTCCATCTTGATGTGAGTCCCCTCTTCCATCAGACTTTGTGTTTGGGTCACTGTTATGTTTTACTCCAATATCCAATATCTCAAAAATCATCATCCACTGAATACAGTGGATTCCTCCTATTCCCTATGCACAAACACCCCCAGAGTATGATACTTCAAGTCCAATGCTTTACTGTAAGTGTGGTATTATTGGGATGATACTCTTTATTTTTCCTCCTCCAAACAAGGCGATTTGAGTTAAGACCAAAAAGTTCTTCGTTGAACCCATCTGACCCATTTTCTCGGATGATTCCTCTGGATCATCCAGATGGCAATTGACCATCAGAAAGCTCGGATATGAGCTGACTTAAGGAGGGGATTCAGGCATGATTTTAAACCATGACGTCAAAGTTATTTATTGATTGTAGCTTTGGAGGAGAGATCTTCTGTGGGGCCCCAGTCCAAGGGACAACAGTCATCATTAGCCTGTTCCATTTTTTCACAATTGCACTAACGACTGTTATCAATTTACCAAACTGCTTAGTAATTGCCATGTAGCTCTTTCCAGCTTTTTGAAGGTCTACAATTTTGTCTCTTGTGTCTTTTGACAGCTGTTTGCTTTTGCCAGTGTTGCTACTTAGACTTTTGACTTTTGTGGGGTGCACAGGTGTCTTGATGTGCTACCTCAAACATGTGCTATTATATTAAAATAAAGACCAGGGTGTAGCTGGACCTTTTACTAACAATATAAATTGATTCAGAAGGTTTAACAAATAATTCAAAAATAAATCATACGGTGTGATTACCAGAAGTTCTATCTCCCATATGTGGATATGAACTAAAAGTCCTAAACCCCGCATGATTTGTGAGCAGGAGAAAGTTTAGAATAAATAAAAATTATATGAACCATGACAACCCTGATTCTGAAGCACACTCCTTAAAGTAAAATTAGAATTGTGATGCCAAAATTCATGCTTTGTTACCTGCTGCTGCTCTATTTTTATTGAAGTATTTTTTCTTGAATAATACATAACAACCACAAGTTATCTGAGGTCATCAGTATTGTTAGATATTTCTGCAGAGGTTGTATTCTTGGAAACAAGAAGGCAAAAAAACATGCTGGCACTGCATTAAATGAGCCACCATATGGCTGGCACTACCCATCTCACAGCAAGCCTTTGGTTTCTTCATAGACCTTTATTTCATCAGCAGAATACACTTACTTTGATATACACTTTCAGAAACACAACAGAAGATTTGAGGCAAACAGTTCTGTTTATAACAGACATATGTCACTGTTTTGGCTCAGTTTGGAAAACATATCCAGCAGTTATTATAATCTTTATGTTCATTTTAAAGAAAGGATTTGTTTTGAACAGTAGCATGGCATCGGGTGCGTCGCTGACAGATTGAAGAGTTCCACTTCAAGCATTCTGCCTTAATAAGATTGCACTGCTAGTGACAGCCACATTCTACTTCATCCACTCACATATTTGCATATCCACATCTTTTATCTTGAGACCTCTCGTGTGCCTTTGCTGTTTCAATCTTTCTAGATATCAGCCACCAGCTGTAACCGATGATGTTTTTGAAACCATGCCTTTATACAATTGCATGATGTAGTGACACGATGCGTGTGGCTCTTCCATTATTGAGCCAACGTTCATAACTTTGATAAGGAAACAAATACAGTTTTATTATGTTCCAAAAAATCTTGGTGAAAAAAAAAACATGTTTGTGCCTCCAAATGTGTTTTTCAGATTTTAACACATTTCCTTAATCCATGATTTCCAAAGTTTTGCATAAAAAATGTGGCTCAGATCCTAATACCAGCGGATTCGGTGAATCACAGCGTCCACAAACACAATCTACCATTTCAAACCAAAGTTTTTGTTCATTAATTTCAGATGGTATAACACTGGTTTACATTATGACTGTGATTTTTATGCAAATATTTGTAGAAGACTCAGGAAATGCAACAGTCTTCTCATCAGTGGACAGCAAAAGCTCATGAAATCCTCTTGTACAATAGTACTTGTAATGTCCTCCAGGCCAGCAGGGGGAACTCATACTGAAGACTCTAAAGCTGTTTTGGAGCGTAGAGCCTTCGAGCGGCCTATGAAGGGGTGTGTTGTGCAAATGCATCCTGACGCCACTGTCAGGCCCAGGCTGACCCAGGCACAGAAGATGGACCATCCATATCCGTGATCCACATCGCCAGGGAGACCGTATATGAATGGTGGGTTTCTCGAGAGGTCATACGAGACACTGGCTGCGTAGGTGCACAGTGAAATCGTGCAGAAGATTCCTATGAAAGATTAAGAAAAAACGTGTTTTGTTAAATAACACTTCAAGGAACAAATATTGCAGAGAATTTTGAAAATTGTTGATTAATTCTCAAATGCATATGATATGTGGTTTTTGAAGTCATATATTTCTTCCATAATATGATGTGTGCAATACATATTCTGCCCCAATCATTTGTTTTGAGGGGCTTTTGTATGTTAAACATACAAATTATTTTGTGTGGTTGTGATTGCATTTAAACTTTTAACACATGCACGAATAATCAAATATTCTACAAAATATCTCATAAATTCAATTCAACAACAAATGAGCTGTAAAAACATATCAAACAGAATCAAAGCAGAAAACAGCTACTCACAGCAGAACCTAAATATTCAAATCAGAGTCATTCGTCCTATAACCAGAAGGTTGTCGGTTCGATTCCCACCAGGCCCATTCTGGCATTGTGGCTTCATGTTCTATCATACTGCCCCAGGGCATCTGAGGGCTACCAAGGTAGCTTATCATCAAAAGAGCTATTATTATTATTATTAAAATATTTAAGAGATAGTTCTTCATCTGTCAAATTTCATTCCTCTTCACCACTGCTTGTACACATTATTTTAAAATTATTTCATAGATTCTCAGATTCCAGTCAGCAAATTTGGCTTAGGTTTGGCCTTTTAATCTGGCACACAGTATGTAGGTCACACATAGCCAGAGTCTGGAAGAAGTGGTATTGTTTTATGAGACACACAAACTTAGGGAAGCCTAGTAATTAATTGTGCCCATGATAGGCTGATAGTAGATATTTGGCCCATGATAGGCTGTTTCCTGTTTTACATTTTACATTATTAGCACAACGGCAGAACATTTAAGTTGATGTTTCGCTTGATATGTGCATTTGCTCACCCATGGTACCTCATGGAGCTCTCAATGAACTATTATCGAGCTAATCTGAAAGCTACTTGAGATTTTGAGGCCTATAGCAATGGACTGCAGAAGGTTCATGTTCATACGATTTTCAAATCACTTCCTCTTTGTTAAATGAACACCAAACTTTAACTGTGAAGTTTTTAAAAGTAAGGAAATTTCATTGCTGGACTTGTTTCGGATGTGGCATCCTGTAGCAGAACCATTCAATGAGCTCCCAAAATCAGCCCATTTCACACACCAGTGGCCTTGGAGGTGATTGAAACTGGCAGAATTTTTTTTGCCCACATAATATATCTCACTATGTTAATATATTGCTTCTCGAGAAGTTTTCTCAATGTGAACAACTTGGGAATAGTTGACTAAAGTAGATGCCAGAAAAAATAAATGTTTTTTCGATAAGATAAAAAAAAAGAAAGATAATGTGTCCAAAATTGTGGACGTTTGTCCTTCATTTGTTTAGGGCCTACGACTTTTTGTAGTAAAAACTTCATTTTCTATGAGTAAGTGCTCTTCATGATCAATGAATATGAAACAGGAGGCATTCTGTAGATAATTATAAATTATGTGGGAGGACAAGTTAGACAACAACTTGGAGAGGAAAAGAAGCCACCTACAACAACCCGCATGGTTGGCTGAAGAGTATAATTGGAAAAAACATCCAGGAGGATTTTAATTCAAAGTGAGAGCAAAGAGCAGAACTGTGTACCTGCCATGAGGAACAGGAGTCCAGACACATGCTGGGTGAGACTCTCCTCCCAGAAGAACCCCACGGCGGCCACAATGCTTCCACATAGCATCACAGCAGCAGCCATGCCCAAAAACCCTGCCGTGATGCGTCGCAGATCTGCAGAGAGAAACAGATAGCACATCGTTTCCATAACAACCGCCCACTCAACCTACAACTCGCACTACAGAGCAACTCTAACACCTTCTCTTTAAGAAGTTTCTCTGAGCTGAGAGCATTCGTAGTTGTATATGTCATTATAGGATGGAATTGGGGGATCAAGAGCTTTTAATGAATATTGTAACGTAGGCTCGCAAGCTCCCACAAGACTTGCTAAGTAGCTTCACTAGAGCTAATAAGATTTCTCAAACAGAAATGACATTTGATCAAGTTTGTGTGTGCAAATCAGACCCAAGGGGCATTTAATCATCTTGTAGTGGAGATGTAAGAAAAGGTTATGATTACATATTAATGACAGGAACAGCATTGTAAGCTCAGTATAAAGTAGCAATATAATGAATTTCCTTCATATATATGGAAGAATTGTTTAGACCTAATTTTATTGTATTGCTTTTAGAACCTGCCAGGGTTCTGTCAACCAGTCCTGATGATTAGGAACCTACATGTTTTGTCTTATTTTGTGAAAGTGTCTTAATTGAATACCGAATTTGGAGAAATCCTGCTTTGTGTCTTGTCTCATGTTGGAGTGCACAGCTTGAGCATCTCTCACCATATACTCCTGTGCTCTCTTGTTTACCAGTCAGGTTTTTGTTATTCACATGATTGGTGATGCATATCAATATTTTTCTTTTTGTGTTATTGTACCTGTGCATGTGTATTCCTTGAATTGAGTACATGGCAGTTCTGAATCTATGTGCCATGTGCTTTTTTCTATCATCCACACCCCACCCTCTTGTCATATAGGCTGTTATTGGTTCCATGTCACACCTGTTCCCCATCTCCTCCTCTCAGCTGCTTCTAGTTCTCTTCATTAGATACCCTTTTTTTGTCCTCGTCGTTTCTCATATCCTTACCGGCATGTCAGTTATAGTTAAAGTCTTGCCTGCCTTCTCTAAGTTATTGTTTGTTCTCATTGAAGATGGTACTTTTGAAGCAGTTCCTGTTTATTTGGTTTGATCGATGAATTACGGGTGCACATTGATGGAGTACGTTTCAATGTTTTTATACCATTGCTGTTTCAGTAGTTGTTCTAAAATGTCCAAATAAAACAGTTTTTAAAATAAATTTAAGCAGTGAGTTCCAAAAAGAGATCCGAAGCTTTGTTAGGAATATTTCCACCCATGAGAGTCAATATTACATGAGCATTGTTGCTTTCACTATGGATCTTATGAAACATTATTGTATTCATGCCGCATGTCGAGCTGTTGATGGAGGTAAAGAAGACTTACGTAAGAGATGCCACTCATCCTGCTGGATGCTCCTTGTCAGGTTCAGAGGGATGTTCCTGAGTTTGATGGGCTGTGAGAAATGGTACTTGACAGATGTGCAGCGCTCTGCAATACCTGCATGTGAATCACAGACTTGTTTAATATCATCTCTGCTCTTCAAACAAAGCATAGCAATCATCATCATAGCATTTCCTTTCCCATGTGAAACAAGACACTCACGCTAGAGCAAGAGTTAGCAGTAAAATGTATCTTTTTAATATTTTCGGATTGTTTGAGCATCTTTTACCTGTTATTTATACCTAGATTTTTGTAGGATTTGAAATATTGGAAGCTATTTATATCAACACTATTATGTCTGCAACTTTCGCAAGACTATTTTATTTTGTGTTCAAGGAGTAAAATGTATGTTTTCATTAACAGATGAACTCCTATCACTTTATTACCCTTCAGTGTATTGCATTTCTGTTTGTACTAATCTCTTTCCTGAGCATTCCCGATCATGCCAAGAAAGAGAAAGGAGCCAGCCACTGTTGAAACAGCCGCCTCCCTGCTGGAGTGACCTTCTGTCATTATTTCTGCCTGAGTTCACACCACGCCGTGCAGATTTGGCTGCAGATAAGAGCTAATTTGTGTTGAGACAGGGCTCATGCAGCAAGCTTCAGGTACAAACACTTTCTGGATGAACACACTCAGAAAAATTCTCACCCACAATCACTTTAAATACTTTGAAACCTATGGTTGCGATTGAAATCTGACCTTGACATGACTACATAAAAAGACTTGAGGTGAGCTTGAGGTGCAGTTACTGAAAGTTAACTCAACAGAGGGTTTTCTTACAGTGAAAGTTTCAGACAAGCAATTTAATGAATACAAAAACGAGTTCCTACGACCTTTTAAATTCGTGATTACAGTAGAGAGATTTTTAAGTATTTCTGTGAGGTTTAAAAGCACACTCATTTTGGCAGACATTTCAAAGTAATTGGTGTCAGAGAGAGAAAGTGAAGATCATTATGACATTTTATGACTTTTGGTGAAGATCTTTCCCTACTAGTGACCTGGGGTTTTATTAACAACCACACACACACACACAAAAACCCAAAAGAACTTTCTGCGTCTGATGTTGATCTCATGTTGGAAGAATGTGTGCAACATTAAGGCACACTTCAAAGAAAATTGGCGAAACAATACTTTTAGTGTTTTAGTTGCTTGTACCTTAATTAAAGTACAGATTATACCTATAGCAAGATTACAAAAATACAACTAATAATTGATTTTGACAAAAGCTTCAATTATGTAATTATATACTACATACATAGATAAAGAATATTTAAATGATATTTAATTAATCGATTTAGATTCCTACTCACTTCATTTTTTTATTTCATATATTATTTCTTGGCAATGTAATAAAGCTACATTTCAGGCTCTGTCTCTGTCTTTTTGATGCTCAATTACCTTCTCCTGAACCAAAGACACTCATCAGTCTGCACTTTTAAAGCAGAATAGCTTCCAAGACTCATTAATTTAAGCGTGAATATTCATTAGCTGATTTGCATACTGTGATTTTGGTGTATAGGGCAGACAAGAAGGGAGATGTGTGGGCACACTTGGAGTTTAGTGACTGATTTACAAGCAATCCTTGTAAACAGGTTCAAGGAGTTCCTTGAGCTTATTGCAATTTCTTGTATGTTTTTATGTTAGTGTGTTTTTTTCAGAGACTTCAGAGATTAAATTACTTTCAATGTGTGTTGATGTATTGATTTCCACTGACGTAACCCTAAGACCGGCTATTTTAAATAATGTATAGGTTTCAAAAAGGTTGGTGTTAGTGTTGATATTTTTGGTTTTAAACGGACACTAAAAGAGTTATGACACATAATTTGCAACGTAATTCAAATGAAAATGTGAAAAAATGCGTGAATGTCTTTCAGTTATATTTTACAGACCCCAAATCCACAGCATCAGTGTCATCTAGGGGTGAAAAGAAGGGATAACCCTTGGAACTACAAGACCTGTAATGTGGCTTTTGTTTTAAAGTTTCGGCACAATGGAACAAAAAGTGCTTGGAACTTGGAATTTGTTTTAACCTTTTCTTTGCTTTTGGGGTGATTTATGAATTTTTATGTTGTCTCAGAACTTTTTTTTTTGTTTTCAGTTTTTGCAGTAAAAACGTGGAACTGTATTTTTTGTAAAAATTTCAGGTTTGTTGTGGGGTTTATGTGTAATGCAAGTTATACAAAAACAATTATGTCATGCATTGTCACAAAAACTTTTTAAGAGTAATTTATTAAAGCAAACTGTTAAATAAAAATGCCCAAAAAAGCCCCTAGACTTTTAAGGGTTAACTGAATTTGTTTTATGTTAGAAATTTTAGAATTAAAACAGGTTTTTGAAATTTATCAACCATCGTCATTTAAATTATTGAAGTTACCTAAACCAATAAATATATTTATATGTTTTTTTAACAAATGATGTATCCCAAAAAGTACTGTCGGTATGAACAAATGTTTTTCCAAAATATCAAAGGTCATACGCCTTGTTTTTTTCAGTTGTACACAACTGATAATCATACAGATCTACGAATATGACCCTTGTCGTGGAACTGAATATTACTGATTTTGTGACATGATATGATGCTCATGATCAAGTCAGAAATGATGAAAAGCAATGCAATCATTTGGTTGCCATGGCACTCTCGACCTGAGATGATTCTCCTCTGATATGATGAAAAGCTCTTATGAGCCTCTTTTCTTTGATGAGCTGATTTGGGGACTCATGGTAATAGACTGTGTCATACATCAAAGTCTGGTGCTGAAGGTCAAGTGATCGCTCTGACTTTGGGCTTGATTTGAATGCAAGATGGCACACAGCTTCCGCTTTTAATCCTGACATCATCACATCCCTGTAATCTATATTGACTGTGCATCATCACTCATTTCCCGTGTCTTTTTTCACCTTGAGACTTTCATCTCTTTCAAAGAAAACTTTTGCAAAACAGCTGCAGTTTAATAAAGTTTTGTTCTATGGAACTCTATCAAGCATGAAATTGATTTGCAGAAAGTGCATTAAAATGAACAGGTCAGGAGAGTGGAAAATGGCAGGCGTCAGTGTCAGCAAAAAGACCATTAAGCTTAGGTTTAGATATGGATTCAATCAAATATTACCTCCAAGAAAACACATTTGTAAGATAAAATACATCTATTCATGTTCATCTTCACTTGCACTTAGATTAGTATTATTAGCTCTAATTAGAACATGTGCTTTTAAACCATTTTAAGCAACAAGAATGATCCAAGGTTTTGAGACGTTCTACTTGAAAGACTGTATGGAGCTATTGTTGCAGCAAAATTGTTAGAATGAAAGATGTCATTCTGTTCACAGGAACTGATCTTGACAGCGATTGCAGACTGTGAGACATGCAGCTCAAAATAATGGCTCAATGTGACAATCACAAACAACCCATGGAGCGTGGCCATACTTAATTCTCTAATTTGAATGTAAATATTCTTGTCAATATTCAAATGTCACAAAAAGTTATCATGAGATGACACTTTATGCTTGTCTTTAGTGCTTGTCTGTCACTGTCTTAGCTACATGAATCTGTAAGTAAGCAAGTATGCTCATTGACTGATCAGAAGATACAGAGTAAGCACAGTAGAACACCCACAATCTGCAAATCTGTGTTCTGATTCGTGAATATATTTTAATGTGTAAAAATGGATGTTGCTCCATGGTTGCAATTTGTAAATCTGCATTCAATCATGTACTAAATATAAAATATATATATATATATATATATATGTGATTATTTATTTTGAACAATGTCCCCATTTTTCTTTACAAGCTGGTAAAATTGATAGTTGCAGGATGAGGTTTAGTCAAACTTTCGGACTTTCTTGTCTTTTCACCAAACGAAAACCTCCCCAATTTTCCCTCTGGATACAGTAAAGTAAATGACTGCAACTCATTTACTGGCCTCTTGAGGCCGGTCCTAGCAGTGAGCAGTTACCCACTGACAGCCATGTTAAAGTGCTCAAGAAACATATTTAAAGAGTAGTTCCCAAATGTTTTTTAAATAGATATGATTGTCAATTTAAAAAAAATGTCATATCATCACACTAGAAGGGGTGTTTTTTTTTATTAGTCATTAGTTTAAATTATGTTAAGACTTAATGTTAATTATGTTAAAACTTTTGCCACTTACCCCCTTGCCTCTCCTCTGTGCACCTTTGCCCAATAATCATGCACTTCCATGGCTAGCAACATCCAATTAAAACTCACTTGTTTTTTTTTTCATATGCTGCGATGTACTGGCGACCTGTCGAGGGTGTACCCCCGCCTCTCGTCCAATGTGCACTGGTGCGCTGCACCAGCAGACCCCCATGACCCCACAAAAGGGAATAAGCGGGTTGGAAAATGACTGAATGAAAAAAGTTCCATATGATCAGATTGTGTTTAAACTAACATGATTTTAGATTAATAAAATATGGTGAAATCATGTAAGATTTACACATTTTGAGCATATGTAACTGATCGGAACACAATTAAGTCGATTAGTACATTTGTGTGCTAGTGTGTGGAGTTGTATATAGACCATGTCAAGCAAGTTGGCATCGACCACCAGATGGTGCAAAACCCCCTAATGTATGCATTGTTTATTGGTAAAAGGAATAAAGCTATACTTGTCTTTTTTTAGAATAATTGCTAATGTTATTGTAGTTAGCTACAAGAAAACTTCTTCATGCTAGAAAGTAACTATTGAAGGAATCTAACCATGACAGAATGTTTCACATGTTGCAACCAGGACACATTTAGGAATAAAGGCACTGGTGCACAGATTAAAACACAATTTTCAAATCAGGACACAGATCGATGCAGAATGAGTTATGCATACACAAATATTAAAATAAGACGTTTTTGTTGCACAAGTATAACCCCATACTGTTCCCGTTCATCCTAAAGGATTGTATAGCTGTTTGCAGCTGAATCACTAAACAAGAGTCAACTCTTGTGAGTCAAAAGTTGCGCATGAGCATGGCAACATGTCTTCTGCAGGAGGAACAGAAAAAAATCAACAACGGTTTGTTTATCTCGGCTTTGGATGTAAACCCTCGAAATGAGCTTTTGAGTCAAGCCTTACCCTTCAGAATGAGTTTGTCAATGTCCCTGTCCATCCCCCGAAAGTAGCATTTCCTCCAAAGTCCAGAATAGGTTGAGAAAAGCGGGCGCCCGCACTCCGTCTCCAAAATGCCCATGCCCAAAATCGCTCTCCAGTTCTCCAACAGTTCCTCCTCGCGACTGCCGACGTGAATGGGCTTCATTAATGCCAGGTTGCGCTTTGCATTCCCGCTCTCCACCAGAGGCAGGTGATAGATGGGCATCTCGCGGTTCTTCTGGTCGTTGGACTCGGATCCGAACCGGTCGCAGTTCTCCTTGTGTCTCCTGGTGTCGGTTTCGTACCAGTGGTCGGTAAAGATCGCGGTGACCAGCAGCATGAGCGCGAGCAGGCTCATGGACAAGCTGATCGCCGTTACAAGAGCCCGTTTCTCCATGTCTCCAACATCCGAGCAAGTCATTCAGACATGGCTCACATCCAGCCGGCTTTCCCGGGACGATGCACCGCTTGAGCAGCGATCTGTCATTACAGGTGGATGAGAAGTGTGTGTCTGCTCGTCGGGAGTGGAGGTGGGCATCTACTTTAAACGGGGATGCGCGACGGTCGTTTGAATGTTTACCTGCGCTCTGCTCGGTGTGTGTGCATCCTGTTTTATCCGCAGAAACCCGGTATGTCCGTCTTTCCTTTTGTGCCGAGAATAAGAAGCACCCAAAAAAGACCAGATTGCAAGGACCGTGTCCTGAACGCGCGCCTGGTTTTGTCAAGGTTGCCGCGCGCTTGCCGTGCCAACAATAGCGAAGGGTGTGTCAAGGAGACAGGCGAGGCGGTTCCTGCGAGCGCGCCTTGACTCTCTCTGATGATGAGGATGCTGATGATGTTTGACCAGCTTGCAAACCAATCGCGATGAAATAACTTATACATTTGAACAGAGGTTAATGACAACCAGTGGAAGTTTATTGACACGGTTTTAAATAAAATCTACTGTACGTTGTACTTTGTGAATCTGTACTTTTTCTTTTATGAATAGTTTTACATGAAATAAAATACAAAGTGAATTGCTCAGAGTTAAATGAAGATGCTAATATTTCGTCCCTCTCTAAACAGAGTTCAATGACTTTAACACTTAGAAGCACACACCGGCTGTTTGACGAGATTTTGATTTAAAAGATAAGATTTACTTTTCAAAAAGGTTATTAATTTTGATATTTTTGGTTTTAAACCAAACATTACAAGAGCTATGACATAATTGTTAAAATTAAAATAAGAATTCCCGTCCTCCAGTTTACAGACAAACAAATCGGTGCCATCAGTGCCATCTAGTGGTGACAAGAAGGGGTAACCCTTGGAAGTACAAAACCTGTGAAATGGCTTGTATTTTTCAAAACAAATCACAACGACACGAAAAGTGCTTGGAACAGTGTGTAAGGTTTAGGATATGTTCGCCTAGTTTTTATATACAATTTTAAGATTTTGCTATTGTCTTTGCTTTTTGGGCAGATTTATGAATTTAAATTTTTAATATAAGTTTTCACTAAAAGAAATGTGTTAATTAAAAAAAAGATAAAAACTATTTGTTCTAAATCTTTGAGGTTTTTGCAATAAAAAATGACAAAATGAAATTTAGGGTTAGTTGTGGAATAATTGTGTATTTTAATGAGAAAAATAAATGTACAAAAAACTAGATTGTAAAATTATATCAGCCATTGACATTTCTCTTTTTTTAAAGAAAACTATAGTTATGGCATCGATTTGAGGTTTGTAAGATGAAACTGACAGAAGATTGAGCATTTTCTAGCATTAGAATTTAAATTACCTTGCAAATTAACAGTCATATCTCTTACAATGTTCGTTTAAAACCAAAAATACTAAAACCTTACTCTTTGTTCTATTGTGCTTTTTTGTGCCAGAACTTTGAAAAGCACAAGCCATTTCACAGGTCTTGTAATTCTAAGGGTTATCCCTTCTTTTCACCACTAGATGGCACTGATGGCACCAATTTGGGATCTTTAATTAATTTGAACTTTGAATTAATTTTCTCAAATATTAATTTGAAATACTTTTCAAATTATGAGTTATAACTTGTCAATGGTAATTTAAAACCAAAACAATCAAAACCAATAACCTTTTTGAAACCAACATGTTAATTTGAAATCAAAGTTTATCAATTGGTGGGTTGCATCATTCCAACTCAAATCAAAACAGCCGCTGTGATTGGCACATGCACCAGTGTGTGCAGAGATGTCTAAGGGTTAACGTCATCAGGCACATTTTACAGTGTAGTATAATTCACACATTTTGCACATATTGGTAAGTAGGTGCCTTCTGGTATACCTACAAACTTGTGGCATTAGGAATGGAATAAAATCATAGGTGATCATGGGTGAAAGAAAAAAAATACAACACCCTTTAAAATGCAATGTTTTATGTGCTGCTTGACAAATGGCATGCTGAGACCTTGATCTGTGCCAGTGCATACTTTAATAATCAGTCAATAAACTGCATCCTGGACATGTGCTTGGGATTTGGGAAATAAATAAGTCTGAATAGCTTAATAGCCTTAGATCTAAAAGCCTTAGTAACATGCACACAGTGTAACAGTGTAGGTACAAATATGCTCAGAAGTTCACTGTTGGTGCACACACTCCTCTGTGATGCGAAAATAAATAAATATTGAATCACATCCTTGTCAGGACTGAAATTGTACAATATGGAGGAAGAAGCATAAGATGTGTGTAAGTCACAATCATATGGAGAATCTAGACAACTGTTAATTTGTGAACTGTCAGGGATTCGTCATTTATTTGGACAGATATGTGAGAATCAGAGCTATTGTGTCACACCATTCATGAAAACAGAAAGAGAAATAATAAGAACACAATCTAGCACTGCTTGATTTAAAGATTTAAACTTCCACACTAAAAATAAAGTTTTATGGACATTATTTTATAAATGTCATCTATTCTGCATCTGTTTGAACTCTAAACGTTTATATCCACATAAAATAACCTAATTTGATTTACTCTAATTAACAAATTTACAATTTTGCAATTTCCTGAAGTTCTGATTTCATGTTTCAGTGTTTGATTAAAGTCCATTCACAATCTGATATTACTGAAAAGCCATACCCTAATGACCCATTTTGGCCAAAAGTATACCTCTCCGTTCTTTACTTTAATGTCAAAATGTTATGCTATCTTGTCCAATAATAAATTGACAGGCCCCAAAATAAATCTTACAAAAAACAATCTAGGGAGTTTTATTAATCAACACAATATTTAATACCCTCTGAAAATTAGCCTTTGTCAATATCACACACCCCCAACTTTGGACTGAATCCTCCCAATAGCATGGAGCATCAGCTATTGAGGTTAAATCCACTTCCTTTATTACGTCTCTAAGCAATTGTGTCTTTAGGATTAAAGATAACACAAAAAGTTGTTGTTTAAATCCAACAACCTGCTGAAGACACACTACTGTACATTCTGATTGTAGTGTACATTCTGCACAGTGTGATCAGTAGGAGCTCAGCACCATTTATTGGGCCAAACTCTGGAGCTGTTTATGACTAGTGTATGGTTTTACAATAACAAATACCGTATTGCTTAGGGTAAATAACTCAGCATAAATCTAACAATAGAAGTCTCAACCACTCCTTGAAACTGTATTTTATTGCAAAGGGTCCAAACGGAATTACAATTATCATATGCTTGTCCAAACACTTTTTTGGTTACCTGATCTCTGAAACGTAGCTTCTTCTGCTGTTTCTTTTACATTTCAGCTATACCCTCCCATAGGAGGGAACTGGGGTCTGAAGAGTTACTTTGGGAGAACACGGCATGAGTTCAGGGCTCTCTCTTTTGAATTGTCTATTGATTGAGCCTGTGATCTAAAATCGTAAAGCTTTTTAGATAATGTAGCCTCTTGGTATTGTTTTACCTGTTCACTATGCAACATGCTTGTTAATAAATCGAGATGTTCAATCGTGTCACTAGCTACTCTCCAATCACTTTCTACAATAATGGTAAATGCTAAGAACTAAAGTATCACATTATGTAATGAAGGTTTAAGAGGTTAATTATAACAAGTCCATTTCTATAATTATTAACAATTATCAATACATAGTTTACCATAGCTTCAATCAAAGCTGACGATAAAGGCAAACAAAACCTTATAAAAATATGGAGTTAGATAAGACTTATATTCAGTAATTAAAGTTCCAGAAACTCTGAAAGACATATGAAACCTTCATCCATGGTTGAAACTCGTCCTTGAATCAACTTGCAATGTAAAAAACAATGTAAAAAATGTAACAAAATATATGAAAAAAAATGTATATTAACATTTTGAAAATTGATTGATCCTAACACGTTGTGGTTTGAAAGCAGTTATATTAAAATAGGGCTATTTAGTGAATATAAAATAGTGTTATACAGAGAATAGGTTTTCATTATGTTGATTACTGTTTTTATTTTCTATTTACATTATTACCAGAGCCTCATCAACATCAGTCTAATCAACATCATGGGGTATACAAAATTACTACTTTTCTAATTCTAAATATGAGAAAGACACTTTCAGATACTACATTTATGTGAAATAATATTTACAAGGGAAAATTTAGAGTTACTCCTCTATCTTTTTGCTCTCTATAGGCCTGAACATACAAGTTTAAATGGCTTATAAAATCTTCTTATTTTCATATTTTCAAATTTCATAACAAAACAAGCATTCAAATAAAAAACATGATTTTAAAACATTTTTTAGCCCAAAGGCAGGTTATTTGCTCTTGCCAGTTGGTCTGACTTTTCCCATCCTCCTCCTCTCTTCATCCTCCCATTCCAAACTCCATGAGATTCGCGCAGGCGCAGTGAGGTTTACGGGAAGCCATGTTAAAGTTACAGAAAAGAACTGAGAGTGAGAATCTCATCTGACGCCGTATGTTTATTTTTTCAGTTTTTCACTTTATATCTGCGTTGGCGTCCCAGCAAATCTAACCCTGATAACCAGAGTCCGGAGTTCCCAAGATGAGCACTAGTTCCGATCTGTCCAGAAGAAATCCACAAGAGGATTTCGAGCTTATACAGAGGATAGGCAGCGGAACCTACGGAGATGTTTACAAGGTAACAAACGTGTCTTTTACAAACAACGTCAGGCTTTTAGGCAGTGTTGTTTAAGTTTTAAGGTCGACGTACATATGTGACATAATCAGTGTGGGCATATGGAAGTTTAAATGATATTTATTTACAGATACGTTGATTGTTACTTCTTTAAACATGACTGGAACACTGATCACTTAAAGGAGCAACCCTAGGTTTCTGAGCATTTTTAGTTCACGTTATTTTTTACAGCCAATACATTTTTTATATTATTAGAGCGGATAAAGTGTACATGCCGGTGATTCACTTGATATAAATAGTAAAGATTCAGTCTATTAGCAGAAACTGTTTTATTACACACGGAGTGGATCCTATGGGCATCGCCATGTTGACAACATCACATGACCTGTCAATCAATTTCAGGCAACTATTAAATTCTAGTTGAATTCAAGGACAATGTGAAAAAATTGATTGTGGAATGGAGCAAAAAAATATCAGTAAGTAAGCTTCCCATTCCCATATCCTACCTACAATGTCCATCTGTGGTTTGCTTGACAGAAACAAACAAAAAGTAGCAAACAAATCAGCAATCTGCTTTTCATTACTGTAACCGAATTAGTTAAAAGAAGTGCATTCTGGGCAGTTGTTAAATATATAAAAAAATAATTAAATGGTTTCCAAATATGTGTTAATCACCTCTAGTGGCAACCCTCTACTCTTCCACAACAGTTTAATAAGGAAAGTGACCAACTGACCACTTGAGGCTTGTCCACTGTTGAAGTGTGCAAATGTCATCCTCAAATAATCATGTACATTTTGGTATCAACATATTTTATTCATATTGCAAATTTTGTCATTTTATAATTAATTTGTTTAAGCTATGTCAAACCTTAATATTGTGTAATTGAGGATTAAATATTTTGCTGTCATACTTATTTTTTGCAACATCTCCAAAGAAAAAGGGTTTCTGATTAATGCTGCCTTTTCATGTGATTAAAGGCTTGATGTGGCTAAGCTTTCCTCCCCACGGTTTGCCACTGACTTCCAGTCTCTCCTCTGAGAGGGCTTGGTTTAGTATTGAAGTCATTTTGTGCGGATAAAATTAATGCAATTTCAGCTAAAACTAACAAAAATAAATGGACAACAAATAAAAATAAAACCAACCTAAAAACAAAAATAGTCTAAAAATGACCATAACATGATTTTAAAATTGATTTTAAATATACTCCATTTTTTGTTGGTTTCATTTTTAGCTTCAGTTTCGCATCTCAGGGTTTTGACTTTGCTCTCAACAATTTCGATATCGCTCTCAAAACCTGGCTTTGCAATCCTTAAAGTTACGCTTTGTTACTCCATTGTTGCACAAATCTCCAATAGGGCAGAGAGAACAGTGGTTCAAACTCATTGGGGAGTACTTCAATGGACCGGATGTATTTTTCACTAGTGCCCCCCAAACCAGTGAGGAGAGCTGGGCCGTTCTAAAACAGGCCAATGAAAAAGCAGCAAGGTAGCAACGTCAACATGTTTATCTGCAAGAGCTAAAATGGTCTGGACTTCTCACTCACCCAAACAGTACACAAAAAACAGTCTGACAAGGGTACCCCATATTCAACTGGAAGAACTTAAAAGTCTTTAAATTATGTTTAGTTTGGCACCCAACAGCTCTTAATTGCAGCTCTTCATAATGCTCAGAACATTGTATTTTATTTAATTTTAACGTCATTCATTTAACATTCATCGATCCTGTATTATCTCATAATTATTCACTGAAGGTAGGGGTGTCCTGCTCAGATTTGGTCAAAGGTACTTCCAGAACAGGTTGCCAGTCCATTGCAGGGTCGCATTTTGATTGATAAATTTGTTTGATTGTTTGTACACTTGGGATGTAGATGTTAACCTTCTGTTTGAGAGGTACTAGATCTAATCACTGAGCCAGATTTACATTTTAGAGTGAAATTGAAAGAGTAAATGACACTAATGTTAGCTTTTATTGCCGTGAGACTCCCATTAGCTGTTGCAAAATTGTGCAAGCCATGACAAATATTTGATGAAGCCCTTGTGATATCACTGGGGATGTCTGTGGTTGGCACAAAGATCAGTTTGAGGACAGCTCTCTGGTTGGCTCTCTGTGTTGTTGTTTTAGTGGTTAACTTGGAAGATTTTCACAAGTGATGTGAAATGTACAGAATTATCTGCAGTCTTTTATGACTGAGGTTTTAGGAGATCATTGTCACCGTGCAGAACTTTCACTTGTATTTAGTGGTTACACATATCCCCTTTTCTTAAAAAAAATGCTATAATTAATTGTTTTGTGTCTGCTTGGGCACATTTTCTGGACCAATATGTAAATCTTCATGTGTTTATCAGACAGAGCATCTTAAAGGATTATAGGAGCGATAAGTACAGTTCTGTTTATGCTGAATAGATTGATTTTAGATAACAGATGACGGATTATGCAGGCTGCTGTCTGGTTTTGCTGAACTAAGTATAGGTCAGTGAGTGTTTCAGATGGGAAGAGATGCTCATTAAGAAACGCTTATTCATTGAGCACTCTTCCAGATATTAATCAGGATCTGGCGAGTTTAGTTCCATTTTTGCACTGTTATTCATACTTATTTTGAGCAAATAATTTAAATGCATTTAGGGTGTAGGATATTCAAATGAATATTATTTTTGAAGCAGGTGTGAAATATTTTTAGACCTAAATATCTTGAATTTAACACTAAGTACTGCATGGTCAATTATATAAACTGGGTGGTCAAATTTCAACCAACTTATGTTCTTGGGCTTTTCTCTACTGGGGAATATACTTGTATTTGAGTTAGAGCTGGGCTATTTATACATTATATAGACAAATTGAAATTTTAAAGGAATAATAAATTACAAATGAACACTAGAGGCCCTCTTTGTGGCTTGATCAATGTCTTGTTCACTGGTCTGCCCAGTGTTTGAAGACATTATTTGGTTTTGTTCCCACCCAGACATGTTCCTAATTGTGTTTACATATTACATGGGGTGCGTTCCATAATGCAAGATCAAAATGGATGATTTTTCAAAATATTTCAGAAAATTAACCAACATTAAGAGGTGTTTTTGTTTCATTATGTGTTGCAGATAGCTTAAACAGAATTTGAGAGTTGGATTTGAACTACCTTTTCAATCTGAGAGGTATTCTGTCAAATATATGTCAACAGTCTGAGCAGGCCTGAGCTGGCTTGGACCTTGCTTTGTTCACTGGTACAGTCATGTTGGTTCAGAAAGTGTTATTTCCATATTTTAATCGCAAGGATCAGGACATGGAATTTTACAAAATCTTTTCTGATACTATAATTTAGGATGTTGAGCGGTTTATACTGTTGGTGGCTGATCACAGGGGGTCGTTTGATAAGAAATGTGGAGAAAATCACTATTTCTTTGCTGTTTCCTGAACGAAGTCGCTGTGAAAATGTGGGACGAGCGCCACCAAGTGGATCTTTCATGTTCTTTGGTTGTTCTCCTTGGGAAAAACTGATCCAATATGGCAATCCGAAATGCCTTTTCGTTGGCTTGGCACCACTCATTTAGTCCAATGTGTGATGTCCCGTTGGCGCCCACAGAAAAGTCGGGTCGTTGTGTATTGAATATAGGAACACATTCAATGAAGCTCTGTGGTCTCTTTTCCTTAGCTAACCTTAAGAAATATCACCTACTTTTCTGACAATCTGTTTCGTAATGCCTTGATGGCTTGATTTGGCTTGCCTTGGCATTTTTAAGGGGCTTTTCCACCACGTACTGTAGCCTCCCGTGGCACATTTTTCTTACCCTTTTGTTTGAGTATCTAAAACCAGGACTAACCTGGCCACGGTGATACTTTTCTCTAATGAAATACATGAGACGTCCTGTTGATTGCTGACTGGCCAGTTGTTGAGCTCCCTGATTGGCCAGAAAGAATTGCCACTTCAGGGACAATTACAGTGTGTGACACCAAAATGTTGTACAACCCATACAGCTTGATTATAGCCAGCAATCAGTTTTTTTATCTGGGTTTTTCGTTAGAGTGTTATAATCCAATACATTTATATCATAAAAATACCTTCTTCGGTGGTTCTCTGTTATGTGTGCACCACATTGTACATTTCCTCTTCTTTTGCTTTTATGGCAGTGTTGTACACTTCTATAATGTCACTAAGATCACCTGTAATGACATAGTGGAGAGACGCGTCTTTAGTGACAAGCTCACTCAGAGCAGATACAGGCAAACCTTGGCGAGTTGAGTAGTGTCCTTACTACAACTTGGTAGAAAGGTTACTCTAGCAACTTGTTGCCAACCTCTGTAGAATGTAACTTATTTGCGCGTATGCCAAAAAAAAATCTGTACATTACGTCAAGCTCTGTTATTAGGTCAAGCTCTGGTTTTTATGTCAAATCCTATTCAACAGGTGCTTTGACTGGTTTATTTTTGTCTTACATTTCTGTTCGTCTGAAGTGTTTCACATAAATGTAATCATGACATGCTCTGGGTGGATATGAAAGGTCCCAAAAGCATACAAAGATGTAAAGTATTGATTAAGCACAGAAGGTAAATATTGAGCAAAAGCCCACTGCGTCAAGGGTAAGGAGATGACTAATTACCCAGTTTGATCCGTTTGTATTGGCTTCTTGTCAAGCCTTGGTGCAGCAGCTATTTTCGCAGTTCTTTGGCTTCCTAGTATTCTGAGGCTTTTGTATCGATTCCATTTCTATGTCTACATCACAAGGTGCAAGGAAAAAGGTTTGTGTGAGGATGAAATCGAAAGTGAGTAACCCATTGGAAGATAAATGGCCATAGAGTTAAGACAAAAATTATGGCTTCTTTTCACAAGCCTGCTGATGGATAGTGATGGTGATAGTAAGGCAATCCTTCTGTGTTGTGTGTATTGTTTCTTCTTCTTAGACTCTTTCAGAGACAATGTTTTTTCACTCACTCATTTTGCCTGCATAAGTTTGTTCTAGAAGCACGGGTCAGCCTAAACAGCATAGTTCTGAATCTATAATGCACTCAATACTATTTGAATTTGGTCCAGACTCTTAGATGCCTTTGATAGAACAAAAGTGAGATGTTCGTTCATGTCAGCAGAACAAAATCTGTTTATTTCTGGCCCAGGGGGATTGATTTTCCTCACATTTTGATGAATGAACGACTCTAACATGGTTGCATGTACACCATTTGAAGAAATCCAGACATATTATCTTACAGCTTCCCCTCTCAAATTCTTCTGAAGTAGATTTTCTTCGCCTTCACCCCAGGCCTCGATTTGACTTAAGAAGGGTTTTACTGTGGATTAAAGTCACAATTCCTCCTTTATTCAGTAAATCTCTTTCCCTCCTCACAACCAAGAAGTTTCATGTTCTCCTTAAAGGCAAAATCGCTCAAACTGTCACTTGTGATTGGAATAGTCACCTTCAATCAAACGGATTACATGAGACAATGGTTTCTCAAGTGCCATGCATCATGCATTTTGTGAAAACATTCTGACAGCATGAAATTCAAGATGGTTTAGTTTCAGTGATGCATGTGCCCTATGTGTACGGTGCAGCCGCTGTGCAGCTGATGTGAGGGCATTTCAGAATTGACTTTGTCGGGAAAAAATGATCATTAATTATTCACCTGTTTCAACAACTGGGCAGTGCTCCATCCTGTAACACTATCATGCTTCTGAGATTGGAACCGGACAGTTTGAGGGACATGCTCGTAACCCCTGACTTTTAGGGATTTCATATGGTTTGATTCGACTTAATGGTGTAATATTTAATTTTTCACCACTAGTGACTAGTATTTTCAAAGGGGAAATAATGCCTTGATGCAGAGACATCGAGGGAGCTGTAGTGTTTGCAAGCATGCTCACTCAATGGAGGTTATGGAAAAAGAAATTATACCATATATTATATAATTAATATCTGCTGTATTGGAATGTGATGTCCATCACAAAAATTTTAACTCTTTTACTCTTATGAACATCTAATGAAATGTGTTTTAACTATTACCAAATTATCTGTCTAGGTGACATAATTTGGTTACAAGTAGTAGCAAGTTTTTGGTTACAAAATGCAAAAAAATAAATAAAAATATTCACCAAGAAAGGGGATGCATTTATTTTAACCTCTAATAAAATTACTTTGTTTAAAACTCAAGAAAATGCTGTAAATCCAATTTTCCATTTTGGGTGAAAATTTTACAAAAGTTCGACAAATATAATGAAAAAGTGATTTATACTTATGGATACTTATCTTTAACTACAGCTACATAACCACATCTCTACACAACCACATCTTGCTGTCTTTTAAAATCCATTAATCTCATTATTTTATGTGTATTTTAAGAACAATATTTATGTTCAATGCTAAACATTATGAATGAAACAAGGTTAACTTACCCAGTGCTGCTGAGAAAGTTTCTTTACAAAGAGGTTACAAATCTAATTTCTCTTTGGTGAGCAGCAGGAGATCTGTCTTTTTACAGCACCTGATCTATCAGCTTTTGCTTCCTCCCCACAGAAACATTACATGTTCCTTTTTTGCTAGATTCTAAGTGCCTTTCAGATATTCATGATTAGATTGATTCAAAGAGAATGATCAATTATGTTCAGAGCAATGTTTTATTCTTTAAAAGACATTTGATTTTCTTCTCTGCTGTAGAAAATGACTGAACTTAATCAAGATGAGCTTGCTAATGTTAGCGGTTTGCTAACGGATTAACCCAAAACAAGTTTATTAAGTAGTCTTACCTGAAATTTAGGTCCAATGTCCCGTTTAATATCAACAATCTACACTTTTTCAAAATTCTTGACTTCTGGAAACTTATGTTCTTGTCCTTTTTTTTGCCTAAATGACAACAATATTCCATACTGGGTTGACAACAATATTCCATAGTGAGCGCTGAAGATCCCCTGCACTTTACAGCCTCGTCTTCGATTCAAAATGGCGGCGGGCTGATTAAGGTCCATTGGGGGGTCAGTTCATTTGATTCAGTGTTTAAAATGTGTGTAAGATTTTTGAGTGCCATCAATTTGGTATTTTTTTTATTATTATTATACAGCTTTTAAAAAAGGCATACCCCCAAAAAAAGGATTGCATAAGACCAAAAAAGGGAACGTTTGCCTTTTTACTTCATGGGTGTCTAACAGGAGCGAATTACACCCTGGTGTCATAGGCCTTGAGTTTTAGGTATATTGTGAGATTAGTAACTCCATACAAAGACAAAGTGCAGTCAAAATTGAGTTTAGAATGTGCTGCACAATGCCTCCTTTTTCTTGTAACAAAAGCTCCAACTGTCACATTTTAGAGAAATCACTTTGTTAAACATTCATTTATTCCCTTTTGGGGTCATGTGTTTGCCGGTGTACATTTGGTGAGGGGGGGGGGGTTACCCTGGACAGTTCAGCAGTCCATCGCAGGGCAACATTCACTCTCACATTCACACCTACGGGGAATTTAGATTATTCAATTAACCTAACAGCATGTTTTTTGGGATTGTGGGGGAAACCAGAGTACCCGGAGGAAACCCACACAAGCACAGGGAGGGCATGGAAACTCCTTCCAGGAAGGTCACTGGCGAGCCTTGAACTGACAACCCAACAACAGTGCTACCCACTGAGATACCGTGCCGCCCACTATGTTAAACAGCAACTACAAAATGTAAAGCTCTACGCCACTTTTCTGGCATAGCTACTTCACTTTGGCTTCGTATGGAAGAATAGTAAACATACAAAAAGCATAAGAATTGCTTTGGTTGTCAAATGCTTTTCGTAAACTTTTGTTGTTCATTCATAACACGTGTTTCACACATCATGGAACCAAGTCTCTTAACTCAGAATAGTGTCAGCTCTCGAACCATCCCTCTTTATGCTCTCATAAACTGAGGTCAACCTTTTTCAGCACTCACACATTTTCCTTTCATCACTTTTTTATGGAATAACTGTCAACACCTTTGCTGACTCGGTTACCCCTGTGTGTTTTTTTGTTTTGTTTTCACACCTAGAAATTCACAGTACACCACATTACACATCTCTCTTAACTGAACGTCCTTGCCGTCCACCCTACTTTCTAGATGCCTATAATAACTATATTCTAGAGACTATAGCAGTCTCGGGTGCAGCGCATCCTTTCAGTGAGTAAGCAGAAATACAGATCTGCGTGACAGAGTGATCTACTGTCCCACAAATGCGGCTGCCCAGAGAAATTGTATTCTCCCTTAGTGAGTGCGAGCGGCTGATATCCTGCCTCTGTTTAGACAACAATGTGATTTACTTAATTATGTTTGATAGCAGAATTACAGCAAGATTAACGAGGCTGTTAATCGGCTGTGCAGTAGGAATCAGTCAAATGTCCAAACTAAACCATTGATGGTAGATTTAGAGAAGGCAGTGGTCTGATGTACTGCACTTTCATAATCAGATTTAAGCAAGCCCAGGCATGTTCCTGTTGGCGTGCACTAGAATACATGATGCATTATGTACTCTGCGCTTAACAGAAATCCACCATGAATAATGAATCTGATGAAATGTTTGATAACACCAGCAGAGGAAAAGACATTAGTGGGGAAAACGAGTTGTTTATCGGAGGTCAGTACCGCATTGGCTCAGTAAATTCTTAATACAAGGCATCAAATTTGCCTGGCAGTGCAGAAAATGATTGGCCTAGATTCTGCTGGTCGGGGGCCAAGCTTGCAGTGATTTATCCTCCTCTTTGTAATTACCTGACATGGCAGTAGCTCGCGCCCCACTGCGTGCTGCACCTGTGCAGGTGGAGTGTTTGGATGCTGCTCGGGGTGTCAGCCCGGCTGGGAGAAAAGGGCATTGGTAAAGTGTGTGTTTTGTGTGTGTTGGATGTCAAAGGGTTGCTCAAGAGTAGGCTGAGTTTAATCATAATTGAATTAAGTATTCTTCCACCTTCTTTTGGATTTCCATTTATCGCTCTCATGTTAATTTGTTGTCAATGTATCACATTATGTCATCGATAAAGATTTTAAACTTGAAGATCGAGATATAGTGCATATGAAAAGTACAGAGTTGTTCCTGGGGAGCAGCATTCCATCAGGTGTGTTTCATGATGGTTTATCTTAAACAGCAGGTCTGCGGCAAGCTGATATAAGGGTTGGTTCTTTTGTAGCTTTTCCAGCCCACTTTTTTGCAATTGTAAGCCTTTCTAAATGCTTTAAAGGCGTAAAACTCAGAGTGGTCAAGATGAGTCATGATTTTTAAAGCCCTTTTATTCATCCACCTCTCATGCTCATCCATCAGAACCAATCATGCATTTGTTGGTTGGTTCCCACGATCCCCCTATTTCACCTTCCTTGAGCCAGTGCTGCACTCATTATAAAAGATCATTAACACATCATTTTAAGCCATGCCAGACAATATGATTTGCTTGACTGCAAGGGCAGGTATTGACGGCAGGGTCTGTGTGCTTGATGAAGATATTGATCTACACTAATCTGCGTTCTATCACCATGTAGACAAGAGCAGAATATACAGGAAAGGCATTATACATTGCATTTAAACACATTTTAAGCTTATTGATCATTGTTTTACTTAATCAAGAACATTCATTTAGATATTGGTTATTAATTTTGATTTAAAACCATGTTAAGTATACATGTTTGAGTTGATTAATGATATATTGAGTGTTATATGTTACGATTATTTTCAAGCATTGTTTCATTTTCTTAGCTCATTATTCGTAGCTTGGGCTACAGGGTTCTGTTGATGTCAAGTTCACATTGGGTGAAGGCAGGGTGCACCCTGGAAATGTCTTCATTCTGTCAATTTCTTACCAAGGAAATTAAAATGATTCAGTTCAGTTGAAGCATCCAGGAAGAATGGTACACTGTGATGCCAACCTTTTTCACAAAAAAATTAATATCGTCAAGGTTTTTTTATTCTACACAATCAATACTATTTCAATTTATTCCTTAAATTAATCTTTGTTTTTCCAAAAAGTACCCCCAAAAGGTAATTAAAATTGCTACAATTATGCCTTAAGTTCTGAGAAACACATTTAAATGAAAAAATTAATAGAAGAATTGTTGGTGACCATCAAATTAAGGAAGGTTGGCCAAATATTGTATTATCAAATAATAGCCTCAGTTTTCACAGATATGCTTTCACATGGATATCAAATGGATATAACCTTTATTTGAGTTAAGATCAAAAAAAAAAAACAAATAAAAAGAAATACCCAGAACCAACCAAAAGATGTTATCTCTTAGCATCTTTAAATCAATTACAATTTTAAATGTTTAACAAGAGAAATTTTAGATTTAAATGGTGTATATTATTAAAATGAAACATGCTGATTCAATGGCATCATCCCCCTTTGCGATCATCCTCAATTTTAGTTTGAACCACTTCTATATTATCTTTATTGGAGAGTTTGGATTGTTCTCAGGGCTGTAAAGCACTCTCATCAACAATTCAGAGAGACATAAGAGCATTGTATGTTTATATTCCTCATGCATTTTTCATATTTTTTTTCTCTTGATTAGTGTATTACATTTCTACATGTAGGACCCCATGGTTCTGCATATCAACTTTTGGTTCACTGATGCCAGAGGCTCCATGTCAGATCTCATGCGGTTGCTAGGAGAAAGAAACCAAAATACACTGGCAACTGCGAACCATGAGATTTTAATGAAATCACTGATGATTCTGTCTAATGTTTTTCCTGCTGCCGCATAGTGATTGAATAACATTGTGATGGACTGAAAGCTGTTTTACTGTTGCCAGAGGAAAACACACATTCCCCTTGCTTCATTGTTAAAAAAGTCATTGTTTGTGCTGATGAAATGTATTCTTTAATCATGCAATAGCTAGATCCATGTGTTTTCAGCTTCAACGCAGGCTTGGATATTAGCATTGTGCTCTGCAAACATATATTTCTATACTTAAGGGCAGGAAGAGGCACATACTGATGTGAGCATGTATTTGATTATATGTTTACTCCTTTTAGGTGAAGCCACTATTGACCACTACGCTATTGATAACCAATGTTAATGATTATAAAAGACTTCTTATTCAATACTCATTCAAGGGACCCACACATTCATGGGTTTATTCAACTGGCTTAGATTGGACTGTTGAAATCCATTGCGTATAGAATTGTAGATTTCAGTCATAAAGCTGCTAATATTAGCATTGCAGAGTCGTGTAATACAGTTGATTTTTTTTTATTTATTTTTTCTTTCAGGCTAGAAATGTCACTACAGGAGAGCTTGCTGCTATCAAAGTCATTAAACTGGAACCAGGTAAGAAAGCCTTTTCTTTTTCACCTTACTGGAGTACCTTCTTTCATTTATTTCCCTGTTTTCAACCCAAATGCTTCCAAGCTTGCTATTTTATATTTTATTTCTACATTAATTTTTGAATGACCTGCTTGAAACAGAATAATGGTTGGAATTTGCGATGTTACCAGAGCTCCATTATCGATTAATCAAATGATCATTCATGAGGTTAATTTTAATGATCATAAATGAGGTTACATTTAGCATTGATTGTCATAGAAAAAAGCATTTATATTAAATTACAGAATTGCAGAACAAACAGTTACATTTCATTATATTTTATGTTGTAATTGAACATTGCATACCCTTAAAATTTAGTTGTATTGTTAAAATTTCAATAGCATTTTTTCAGCAAAATGATATTAGATTTTGTTCACTTATTTAATCTTATTTTGGCTTCAAATGTCCAAAGATTGTATGACTAAAAAGGCCAAACACCCAGAATGTTTAAACAATCACTGTTTGACATTCAAATGTGTTCAAAAGTAGCTCAAAATAAATGCCATTATGGAACTTTTTGCTAATCAAATTAAACTTTTATCATTTAATGAGGAACTAAATATCAATTGTGAAATCCTTGAAGTCGTAAGCAATCACTTTTTGCCAGTTTTTGCTTACATCCCATCAACATTCATATGCTTTTAAAAGTAGTGCAAAATAAATAGCATTCAACAACAGTCATTGACTAATATTTTGTGGAATGACTGTCTTAGTGAATATTTTAACTTCTGTATTTTGGTTGTCACCATTATCTCTGCACAAAATCTGCACAAAAAAGCCTCATAGCGCCTTTTAACTTTCCCACTCTTCACAAGTGCCACAGACTCTTAGGAAATCAAACACTTTCTTTGTGTTGGATCGAGTCAAAAATAAAAAAAAAGTTTCTGTCCGCTCGTCTTTCATTGTTGACGTTTCTTCTCTTCGACCGTGAATTTCTATCATACAGTTTGCTAGGTTTCTATATGCTACAGTCATTGCAGAAGCTGCTGATTATGTTGGACGCCAAACACACACTGATTGCCACGGCAATTCTGTAAAGAGGAAAATCAGGAGTTAATCTTGAGATTGGCAGGATCTCCTAATTGATTTTTTTTA
The DNA here is from genome assembly GCA_007224835.1 of Danionella cerebrum. NCBI lineage: Eukaryota > Metazoa > Chordata > Actinopteri > Cypriniformes > Danionidae > Danionella > Danionella cerebrum. The sequence continues at coordinate 371,469 of SRMA01026127.1, forward strand.
AATAGCAAAAAAGTAATTTTATCTCAACAGAAGAAAGACTTAAGCCTGAAATATTATTGTAATTCCACAATTAGTGAAGTTGCATGTGCAGCTCAGATGGGTCTTGGTCTGGACCTCGGCCTGCACTTTGGTAAACCCTGCTCTAAACTAGTTCCTGTAAACCTGCTCTAAACTCTCTTCATCTGCGTAGAGGAAATATTGATGCAATGATGCTCCCTGCCTAAAGATGGAGTTTGCGATACATCAGATGCACTCCACGCCACAGGGGGAAACAGGAAAGAAGAAAAACGTAGACAGAGAAGAAATCAAAGAACGCATTGAAAAAACAATGGATGTCGAGCGGTTTACACTTAATTCTGTCCTTTAGGTCTGATCCTTTACATCTCTGAGACTAACGGAAGAGGGTTTTGGAAAACAGGGATAATGGTTGTTTCTGCTACAGTCAGGACACTTTTTAGGTCTCTTTTGATTACGTTGAAAAGGTCCATTTCTTTCTCCAGCACACAGTACCAGTTTAACTGTAAACTCAGACCAGCTACTCATTAAAATCCCATCAGTGACCTTGTAGAGGAGTGATCACCAAGGAATCTAATGCCAAACACTCTTTTTCCTTGATGAACAAATGTATGCAATAAATTTGCCTTTTTATACTGTATTTTTCATCTTTTATACCTACCAATATCTTATCAATGTAAGATTCTTATTCAAATGAGGTCTGTTATTGACAATAATTGATTTTATTTACTTAGTAGTTGTTGGAGTTTTGGTGAACATTCATGAAAATTCCATGATCAAAAAGTTAGGTTACAATGAGAGTTCCCTTTTTACCCTATTAATTGAAATAGCTTTAACCTGTTAACACCCACCCCTCTTTTTGAACATAGATCCAAAAACCTAAAATAAAAAAGTTTTTGTTGCACGCTCTCTGCTCATCGATGTGTGTAAAAATTGGATGACTGTAAGCATTTGCTCCTTTGCACAGTCACGTTATCTTGTGTCTGTCAACCGAACTATGTAAAACTATACATTGTTGGAAAGCTCATCTCATTGGCTAAATAACCCGTCAATCTGCTTGGAGCTTAATCGTGATTTGGCTGTACACACGTGTGAAAAAACGAGGACCCACATTGGAGATTTTCTCTCAACAAGTGGCCAGGTCTTGCTGGCTTGCTGTACGGCTAATCATGCTCACAGACTTCTAAAGGTGGTCTCAAAATGTTCAGGAGACTGTACTGAATCGAAACCTACCATGCTTGTCGGGTCTGCCTTAAAAATGGCTGGCAAAACAACTGGAAAAATCAAAGAAATTTTTTTTCTTTTGTGGCAAATGAAAAGTGAATAGTTGTGCTTTTATGTCTTTTTCTCGTGGTAAACACGTTTTCGGAGTACCAGCTTGGATGCATTTTGTTCGTTGGACTGTTACAAGTACAATGGTAAAAGACACTCGATGATTCAGTGGCTGTGTACCTGTAGAGACATCATAAAAGGTAGGCATTGCCATTTTGCTTTGTTGTCGCTATGGTGTATTAAACCTATAATGCTTTATAACGCTTGAATCATGAGAAGTTCGGCTTTCAGATGAAATATAGTTTGTCAAACTTTACCTAAAAATAGCGGGTTCAATTATGCAATCTTTCTGTAAGTTAAAGAGGTTAAGGGGTTAACATGTTAACTCTTTTGTGTAAGAGACTTCAGATTCCAGTAATGGAAAATTATATCTGTAAGTACAAAGGTTCTGCAGTGTCTTATATGATTTGAGTTATTTAAAGCTTACTTACAATGCTGAATTTCTTTGTAAAACTAAGATGGCAGCAATATTAGAGCTAGTGTTTGGTATGCAGAAAGCACGCTGGATGTTTGAGCCCTACCCTGAGTGAGCCATGAGCTTTCAGCAAGTGTCCTTGAGCAGAGCACTTAACCCCAGGTTATTCAAGGGGGATTTTACCTGAAGTAAATGTACTGTAAGTCACTCTGGATAAAAGCATTCTCTGAATGACCTCTTGTATGCTCACTAAATGAGGAGAACTAAGAACTTTGCTCTCACCAAATAAAGTCTCTATGTTAAAGTCTGTTATCTTCCATTTAGTTCAATTACAACAATAGATAACTGTTGGCTATGCAACCACGTATTAAAATGTATTTAAATTGCCTGCAGAGTGGACAATGGTTGACTATGGTGGTCACTCTGTCCGGATGCAACGTCCAAGTAATCCCAGATAAACCCTGATGATCTGTGTCAGTAAAAAATGCTTTTGATTTAAAACCCAGACCAATACATCAAATGGGCTTTGGGGTTTGCTATGATATGGCTGCAAATCATAGCTCTACCATGTGAAAGGATGTCCGTGTTTTATCCACCAGCCACCTGGATTGATGAATGACATCTTCTGGCTCGAAGGAAACCAGTCAAGTGCGACTTTCATTTAGTCCCCCCCCCCCTGATTCTATTAGAGGGCTGTTCACTGTGGCTGCAGAGACAATAGCAGACCTCCAACCTATTTATCCAAATAAAACCCCACAACATGGCTGCTTTTGAGGGCTGTAAAGCTGGTATAATGAATTACAAAAACACGATGGGATATTGAAAATGTACAATTTGATAATATTTTGCAGTAAATTAATGAGGTTTTTGCAGTAAATTAATGAGGATAGTTGATATCTGTCTTTGTTTGGCACGTTTCATTTTGCTAAATATTTCATACTTGGTTTATCAAAACTATACATTTTTGGGGTATATATATTTTGAAGACAAAGGAATAATAGTTTGTCTGAAGTTTGTGGACACTTTATATAAGCAATAAAATAAGCAGTAATTTTTTAAATTTATCTCTCTGAATTAGTTGGGTTTGGCTGTTTGAATGATTCAGAGTATCTCTCGCTCTGTGTGTGACTCGCAGACGCTGCCTGATGATGTTGTGTTTGGCATATTTGCATATGATAAAACAGTGCTTGGAGACATATTTGTTTACATTTCTTCTCTCATCATTGTCATATTCGACAGCGAAGCAGAAATGTCTTTCAGTTTAAAAGATCCCTAAGGGAGCTTTGGTGTAATCATACTTAGAGTGACACAATAGAAGTCCTGCCCTCCTCTAACTTTAGTGCTTTCTGATTGGATTTCATAAGGAGCAGTTCATTGATTGGATATTTTCTTTAGAAATGCATTCACATTTGTAAACAAGTAGCTTGCCAGGCATTTTGAAATAATAATAATACATACAGGAGTTTTTAAAATGTGGAACTTAAAGCTGTGAAACGCTTCACAAGCAAGTATTGAACCAAGGACGATGTACCATTTGGTTCTGTATTAAACTGAGTATTTTAGCATCCCTAATTATTACACATTAGCTGCGTTATAGTGTCCTGAAAGTGATTGGTCAGGCTGCTGGCAGAGCGTTTCCTTTGTAGCATTGTACATATGTACACTAAGCATCACTATCATTCTATGAGATAGAGTTAATTCCTCCGATCTAAAGCAAAAAGCCAAACATGAGCAGTGTAGTCCATACAGTGAAAGTATGAGTGACAGTTAGAAAGTGTTATTGCAGAGTTACATAGACGGAGCAGAGTAGTATAAAAACATGAGCATGCACCTAGCCTATACTGTCAATTTAACGGTAAATTATAAGCAGCCTTCTACCCTTATTTTCCCTTCCTAAATTCTTTACAAAATAAGTATAAAACAGATCGTGTTTGTCTCATAGCCAAAAAGTCTGCTTGTTTTCGGCCGCCTTGCCTAATCATTAACCAAGTTTTCAGTAGCCACTCACACTCTTAGGCGCAGATGCATGTTGTGCATTAGTCAGATTCTAGCCTGGTAATTACTACATGCCTTTCATACCAGAGACTGGGGGCTTCTCGAGGGCTTCTTCTGTGTTTGCTTTCTCAGCTCTAATGTGAGATAAGTGGGGTTTTGTGGTTGTAATTGGACACTCTGCTGGTCAGATTTTTTTTGAGAAGGCTTTGAGATATAAGAGTGGAATTATCTTAGTGTTTTGGTAAAACTAAGGGTTGTGTTTAATCTACACCTGTATTTACAACACTGTAGTTTTCTTTCACATTCGTAACATTTTTAATATTATCTTTAAAAAGTGCTCAGTAAATGTTGCCAATCCAGTACTAGACGTTCCACATAATACTTATGCAAATGTAATTTCACATGATTTTGGCATTTGCTTTGGTTTTTTCACCAAGCTGTTTGGCCATTGACTTGTTGGTCTTTCCAATTTTATTAGGGCCTTTTTGACTGCTCTTTGGTTTTGTCTATTTTGCTACATAGACATTTGACTGATTTTGGGGTGCACAGTTGTCTTTATTACTGCTAACGACCCCAAAAACAAGTGCTACTATACTAGAATCAGAGTGCAGCTAGACTATTAAAAAAATAACAGGTTTTTGAAGTCAGTCTTATTTCACCCAGTAATTTGCAAATAATGTAATTTCCAGATTTTTATTTTCGATTTTCACACTCATGGTGAAAATGGACTTATGCTGAAAATTGTAGAACCCTCCATGATTCTAAGTAGGAGAACTTGCAAAGTCACAGGCTGATCTGCACCCAGTTTCTAGCCTCCTACACAGCTGTTTCAGTTCATGTTTGGGTTTCTGCGTGTTTGTGACTCTGATGATCATTAGCACCTGTTTGCTATAAAGGGTTGAGCTTACAGTGACTTATTCTACCAACCTGCATACTTTGTACAAGAAAAAAAAAAGATTTTTTTGTACTTTGCATTTTGTAATTTTGGTAAAATAAACAATACATTTTCAGAGCATTATTGCCAAGTAGGTTTGCACATACAAGGAATTTGCTTTGGTGACAGACCGAAGCACCCATCTGCGTACGCCAATGGTTTCCTATGACATTCTCCATTTTTTCACATCCTTCTAAAACATTTGCACATTACTGTACAATTAGTATAAAAAATGTATGTCTTTGTTTGACCTGTGTTTTAAATTCTGCTTATCTGCAGGAATCTACATGTCCTTGAACGTAAGGCATGTTATTTGCTGTCTGCCGTGTGTCATTGTCTGAGAAACCTGTTAACTACCTAACTACATACAGTAGCAATACACCCTGAGGGCTGTCTTTTATTAAGCCTTGTTAATTGCATTGGTTTGCAAGGAGCATGTGCTGGCAAGATAAACAAATAAATCAATTATTAGTTGCACATTTACCTTCACCTCTCCTGTGAGTCAGCAGGAACTCATCCTAATTGGATAACATTATTAACATGAATGTGTTTTTATGGTGACATTTCTTTGATGCTAGTTTATAATTCTGATTAACATTCTTGTAATCTTCTGTTCTCACCGATTCAAATCTCAGGGCTGGCCTATACGAATCTTCATGGGGGAATACAACACTCACTTACTGGCACGGTGGGGATCAGGAGTAGAAGGCTTTTAGTTTTGCCTCATTAGTTTCACGTAGTGAACGTGGGTTTGTCCAAAAAGACCGGATGCGTGTGTTCGTGAACAGCCATGCCAACACACCTTGAAAAGGGGAGGTGTGAGGGGATTCAGGGACATATTGATGTTTCGAGATGATTAGCCTCTTGGCTGAATTATGAAACACAGTGTTTTGGATGCAGCTGCTTCCGATTGGATTGATCCTAGCTGTAAACTCTCATGCATTTCATTAAAAAAAATCTATGGACTTCGGACTTGTAAAGCAGCAATTCCGCTTGGAACCAGTGTGCTGTTTTTTGTAAGGAATTAATCTGTGTTTTTCAGCCAGGTTTGAGTGAATGCAGGCTCGCTTCTGATTGTGTACTTGTGTGTTGGTGTGGACAGGCAAACACTGAATAGCTTGTGTGTCAGTTTGAGCACCTGTGTCGGTATATTGCTGAAAAGCAAAGGCTATTCTTGCCAGAAAAAAGCAGACCTCATGAACAAGCACTTAGTCTGCCTCTCCTTCCCCTTAATGTTACCCTTTGCAGGAGCATATTCACAGTTGCTGGGATTACTTGGACGTTTTTAGTTTCAGTGTAAATAGATTTAAATTAAGATGTTCAATCAATAGATTTTTTTTTTACCTTGTCCTGTCCTGCTCAAAAGCAGTCACATTGGAGAGTATATGCCTTGCTGAGTTGGACAGTTTTGCTTTCTCCAGGGGAGTAAAACACCTGGTGTGGTGTTCTCCCCTGGATTGGAGCATTGAATGTATGTAAATATTTATTAGTTGTGGTTCCTGCGAGTCAGTTACATAAGTTGTGTCAGGACAAGACGGTGTTGGACTGAAAGGGGGAGTGGATAAAGGGTTGGGGAAGGGTGAGAGGTGAAGGTACATGAGTGAAAAAGAAAGAAAGGAAGAGGAAAAGAAGAAGAAAAAAAGAAAAATAATAATAAAAATAGAAGAAAAAAAATCAGTAAATGAATAAAAATAAAATAAATAAATACCTACCTGAACATAACGCATAAGTCCTAGTAACAGTTCTTTTTCCTATTTAAATCTATTTTATTTCTAAACGATATTGATTCATGACATCACATTTTTATTGTGGTTTTAATTTTTCATTGGAAGGACTTTTACTATGGAGCCTTTATTTTGGAAGCAGCAGTTGTTTCCGTTATTCCACTTGTCAGATATTGGGGAATATCGCACCGCAAGTGTAAAATAGTTACAAGATGTTTTTTTTATACATATTATCTGTATTGATGACTGCAAACCAAAATCAGTGTTTCAGTCAGCTAAAAATCAAGTAAATGTTTGAATTTAAATCATGTTCTGTGACTAGGGGTGTAATGGTACGCTAAAATCGTATTCGGTTCGGTACAGTGTCTTGGAGAGTTCGGTTCGGTTAGTTCGGTTCGGTACAAAAAATAAGAACTTACATAATCTTTATTTTGAAAAGCTGCCAATACACAATAGAATTCTTGCATCTAATAAATAAAAGTGACACATTTGGGTGATATTTTAAATAAATTGCACTCTTTATAAAGAAAAACACATTTTTTTAAATTAAAAATGAAATACTGCAACTAGTTAGGACCTGAAAACTTTTAACACTTGCAACAGCTTCAGCTTGTATATCAACAAAACTAACTATTCAAGTTTTAGGCTAAAAAGATTAACCTATCCACATTTTCTGAAGAGAGCACAGATCTGGTTGCAGTGACAATATCTCCAGCGGTAGAAAATGTTAGATGTGTTGCCTGCCACATACCCGATCTCCGTGGAACAATGTCGGCATACAACTTTAAATTTATCCACTCGTCTATCCCCGTTATGTATTTTAACAGAGAAGCCAAAGGCGAGTTTCCGCACGGACGCTATTGAGTGTCGCACAGTAGAGCTGCACGTCACTCAATAGCGTCCGTGCGGAAACTCGCCTAGGAACATGGTTCCGCTGCGCTTAATATCGCGCTAATAATACATTTATATCATTTAATACAAATACCGAAACGGTACGCAAGTGTCCCGAACCGAACAGGCCGTACCGAAACGGTTCAATACATACCGTGAACCGTTACACCCCTATCTGTGACCAAGCTGGAATCTTTTTTTTTTGTCTTTCTTTAAAGCTAGCATTTTGTTAGTCTATATACTGTAGGTTCTGTGACTGTTTTATCCCGTGGGTAGCTGAAAAATATTTTGAATAATGTTGGGAGAATTTCTTTCTTTCAACTATTGCACTGTAGGATGAAAGCAGAAGCATGGTAAACAAAACCAAAGAATATTGATGGACTTTGGGAGGCATGTAAGACTGTTTTCTTTGCATTTAGTGATGGAACCATCAATAAATTGTAGAAGTCCTTGGGAAACAGTATGGATGCAGTCTATAGGGTCATGGAAGTATTAAACTTGGATGTCCCCACATCACTGCTTAATTTGATGAGTGGAACTAATTTATTTCAATAAGCGCAGTACGATATTTCAGTACACTATGTTCTATTTAGAATTTTGACTCACTTTCATATTTTATGGTTTCGACATTTTATGGTTTGAGTAAAAGTCTCAGTTCAGTACTGTACATTTGAAAGCACTGTATTTCAGTTGGAGTCTGAAGGCAGTACTTTGCTCCTCCTGTAATATTGAGAGTGGCATTAGATATGTGCGCTCACATGCTGTGTCTTTGTTGGATTTGGTTCCCGCAAGGCAAGTAAAGGGAAGAGGAGGTGGGTCTGATATAAGCCAGCTGGGAGCACTGAGGCACTGCGGGCGAGCAGGGCATTCATTTAAAATGCATGGGCTCACAGGTCGCCCGCCCTCAGAAATGTCACTCGCTGTAAAGGGAGGGGAGAGTGCTGAAGCCTAGAGTCCCTACTGAGTTAGATGTGGGTATATGTCCTTAATGCATGTGTTAAAAGCTGTGTGTATGTGTAGCATAGAGACTTGCATCATGCCAGGTGCATCTGGTCCACTTTTTCTTTTCTGAAAAATATACAGTAGTGCTGATATGTGCACAGTATGAGAAAATGTAGTCCCAAATTTGTAAAGAGTTGCCACAACCATGAAAATAATCATTGAAAGTAGCCCATGGCAATTGTTTAAAATGTGTATCACAATGTTGTCAACATTTTTGAGTTACAAACTGATTTGCAGTTATATGAGTAAAATAAGTATTTGACCCCATGACACATGAGGTGGCTATGGTAAGATTTCAGTCTCTTTTGTAGTGAATAACTGTTTCATGGTGAATAGAATCCCAGTTGCTGTTAGATCACTGACAAGTTCCTTTCCATGGCGTATTGTTGTGGTTCCTGACCAATCTCATGATCTTTGATTATCCAAGTGATGGGATCTTCCATGGAACCCAGACCAGAAAAGATTGATGCTTATTTTGTTTTCCATTTTTGTATAATCACACCACTTGTTGTCTTGTCACCTTCTCATAAAGCTGCTTATAGATTTTCTTGTAGATAATTCATGTCTTTTGTAGGTCTACAGTCTTGTCCTGGACAACTTTGAAGTTTGGTAATTATCTAGAGGCTTCTGGGTTCAGCTATTATTCTTTTAAAATGCCTGGTAACCCAAAAAAGGTCAAATATTTATTTCCTTTACTATTTATCATTATATTTTTAATGGCTTTTAAGGATTAATCAATTAATTAAAATAAAACTTTTTCTGGCAATAAATCTAGTGTTTTCAAAATATTTCCCAATTGATGTCATTGATTAACTTTATGACTTACTTCTATGGAAAGTCTGAATTCCGTTGCCAAGGTCGGTTTTATTAGTCCTCTGAATAAAGATCTAACCACTGTTGTCCTAAGACAATGCTTAGTGTTGTTTGCTTATATAACCTAATTTGCATAATTTACCTTTATTTCATTATTTCAATTGCAAATCTGAGGATTAGTATCTTCAAAACAACTATTAAAGTAATGTTCACACAATATTAGGTTGTATTTGAGGGAAATATTTGTTAATGCTCATAAAGATGGAGAAGGAATACACAGTTGAACAGTATCAAGTGTCTAGAATTGAAAGGATGTTGAAACATAGGGGAGATCAAGATGGGAAGAAGTATTATGCAAATAATTTCAAAAACGTAACGAAACTAGTGAGAGAGGTTCTAACAACCCAAGGACAACTAGCAAGACACTTCTGAATGACTTGCTTAAGTCACTAGAGCCCTCCACAGGGATGCGCTGCCTGGCTGCTGACCAAAACCTTGTCCATATACATACCCAGTTTTTTTTTTTTTTTTTCACAAAGTGTACGAAAAAACGCATCCAAACCGACACTCCAAAAACGCTGTGATGACTCTACCAAACCAACAGGTGGCAGTTGATTCATAGTATTTTTAAAATATTTAAAAGCACCTCTGTTCTGTGATCAAGTCATAGACTGTAAAAAATATGGACGACTTGACGCTACCCACTGCCATTGGGCTCAAATGAAGCGATTTCAGAGCTGGTGAGGAGGCTGCCATTCACGCCTGCATATGTGCACAAGCGACTTCCAACATAGCCATTACTTTGACCGCCATTACACTTGTGTTGGTAAACAAATAGTAACAGAGCTTGATGCTAACGACAAAGTCTACCTCCTAAACACAATAAACTCTGGCTTCACTGTCCACAAGGACACTGGCTGCAGAATGCTTCAAATACGATTCACCTTGGCCGGCAAGTGTGCAGTTTTCAAAATAACCGGGTACTTGTAGTCAGGTTCCGAGAAAGCCTCCATTTCTAAAGAAGAGATACCGCCAAATCAGGAAAAACTGGAGTAAAGTAATTAATGCATAGACTTCATTGAATTAGATCCTGAGACTTTTTATGGATGTTGAAGGAAAACATAGAGGACAACTATGGGAAGATTTTGATAGACAACCCCAGAAAGTCAGTTTGGGTCAACATTTTGTCTTCCAGCATGACATCTCCTGGCATTATGGAAAGAAAAAAAAATAAAATTATTATATTTATTCATTAATGTTGACAACAATAGTTTACACTTTTTTCATTTAAATTTACCATTTTGTATGTTTTTGTTTTAGACAACTTATGTTAAAGTTCATAAATGGTACATATAAAATTAGGCCACCACTTATGTTCATAAACCGGCGAATTATAAAAGCATGGAATGGAAAGCCAAAATGGACCAGTTAAAAATTGCCATGAAATTCATTGTATGTAGTGTAGGGTAGGAATCTTTAAACATTTGAGGATTCTGAATGACCGCAAATAAACCAATCCAAACAATGTACTTTGTACAATGTACAATGGCCCGTAGTACTTTTATCCATTTACATTTCTCAAAAGAATTTGCAAAAATATCTTAATTTAATGTAATAATAAATGATCTATGGTTACATTAATGGTGGGTTTGCAGCTGGTTTGCAATGTTTTTGTAATATGTAAATGAAACTGTGTCTGTTATACTGGTTTCTTGACCACAGTGCTCCAGGGAAAACTGGTAGAGAATCCCTGCACTAATCACCGTTCAGATTCTGCAGCATCTTTCATCTGCAGCCTGGGTTGTCTGTGTCCATGTACAGTAATGGAATTCGTTTGGGAAATTTACCAGAGCTCTACACAGGCTTCAGCACTTCTTTGTTGAAAGGAATCCAAGCTTTTTTTTGAGTAGCTCTTAGCTGTCCAATCTGAAATCAATGCTCACTTCCTCCATCTGGTTAAGCATTCAACTTGTACTTAATTTGCAGAAATGCAGTTATAAACTTTGGGGTGAGTAAAGAAAGTGTTGATTATTTGATATCAATTAAGCTTCAGGTTTAAAGACACAATAATCAAAATAATCTTGCACCACTTCAAAAGATTCGGATTGAACTAACAGATTGGTATTATACTAATCCTACTCATCTAGTTCCTTTAAAACACAACATTTTTTGCCTTGAAGCTTTGTTATGCCCATCAGACCCTCACTTAGAAGTCTGCTCCAATTAAAATGTGTCCTGCTCAGAGATTAGTATGGAGGTTTCAAATGCTGTGAATATGAGGTTAGTTGCTCCTGTTTTGCCTGTAGGAGGTTAGAGCGATCCCTCCCACTGTCTCTCGCAGTTTTCTGCTCCGTATGTGCAGTGAAGTGTCACTGCCCATGCCGACGTTTAAACAACGGGAAGTGAGTGTCACATGACCTTTTTACTGCTACCCCACACTTCCCTCAGGGAGTGATTGTCTTTTAAACAGACAAACACTGAGGACAAAAAAGGACATTTTGAATAACTTCTGAATGCTCATCATTCTTAAAACAATTTACATAAATTTCTAAATAATATTAAAACCCATTTTTTAAAAGACTTCAGTTAAATACCCTAAAGATATTAAAGATATAAAGATATCACATTATTTAACCAGCCTTGTTATAAGTTTGTTTCTCAACTAATTTGAACTTTGTAATGAGGTGGATAGAAACAAGACAAGAAACCATTTACTCTTTAAAAGCTCACCATGAGCATAATTTTGTTTGCAACACACAGGCATTCCTGTTATATCTAAATTGTTAGTGTTTGAATTACAATTTTGGTCTAAACACTTTAAAAAAAAACATTCATTTTCATACCTGCTTATTCCCTTTCGGGGTTGCGGACAGGTCGCCAGTCCATCGCAGGGCAACATTCACTCACACATTCACACCTAAGGGGAATTTAGATTATTCAGTTAACCTAACCGCATGTTTTTGGGATTGTGGGGGAAACCAGAGAACCCGGAGGAAACCCACGCAAGCACGGGGAGAACATGCAAACTCCTTCCAGGAAGGAGAGCCTCGAACCCACAACCTTCTAACTGGAAGGCCACAGTGCTGTCCAATTTGGAGTTTGGTTCCAAATCATTACATTTTTAAATTGCGAAAAAATTTATTTTCCTCCCGAGGAATGGGTTTAAATAAAAAAACATTAATAATAACATTAATAAAGGAAATCTACATTTTGATTTTAAACAGAAATTAATCATTCAATAATCACCCCAAAATGTAAAATTAATTCAATCAATAAAATGTTTTTAAAGCAAGTCTCAAACTTGCGCATCACCAATATTATATAATAGCTTTCATTCATTTAATTCAGTCAAAAACTGTGCAGTTTACAATCAACATTTCGGTGCAATGTTAAATATTTGGAATGCACCAAAGTGAACTCACCTAGTGCTGCATACATTTGCTTTACAGACTATTCAGAAATCTGTTTGACAAAAGCTTTTATTCTTTGACAAGCAGCAGGCGGTCGCTGGTATCTATTAAACAATTTACCACTTCTTAACGTGTTCCTGTTGTGGTTGTCTTTGGAAAATTTGAATTAGCAATATATCACAAAAAAAAAAAAAACTGGTGTTTACTTACCAGCAAAAAAAAAAAATCCAAACGTGTAACAATTACCAATGATATCAAGTCAAAAATCAATGACAGGACAAAAAAATTCTTATTTTGACTTTTTAAAAATTTAGTTTATCATGTTTTGTAACCAAACTCTTCAAATAACTAAATCAGATTCTCACATTTTAAAAAACTGTTTCAAAATAATAGGTTAAATGAAAAATATAAGATTATGTCAGATGAGTTCACTGTGGTTACGTTTCACTGTTATTTATGTTTCCTTTCCTGGGAAAGTCAAGCACATCCAAGATGTGTTTTGAATAATTTTGTGACTTCAGTAAACTCTGTGAAGTGTTGTTGCCTCATCGTATCAATGAGCTCATTTGCATATGAGGAAACTGCTTGCAGTCACCTTATTTATCTGGAATAATTTGGTGAGGTACAGTACGTCTTATGCTCATGTCCTTGCACATTGAACTGCTATAGAATACGTAATCTGCAGAGGTTTACAGAGAGTGCTAATTAACGGTGTGGTTATTTTGGGGATGAGTTGTACTGTAATCATCTCTAATCTGAATGATTTATACATTCATTATAATATGCAATCATGCCACAAGCGTAGATATTAGATTATTTTTTATCCAGATGATGATTTAATAATTTTGCTTAAAAAATTCAATAATAACTTATTTAATATTAAACAGACAGGAAATGTGATCAGAGGTCCTTGCACCAAGATTTTGCTGTTTAGTTTAACTGTAAATTACGCCAGTTTAAATATTTATCTCTTCCCCTCCACGTGGGAGGAAAAGGAGAGTGTTGCTAGTGTCAGGAGGAAAGAACAAGGAAAAAATGGGTGAAAAAAAACTTTTAATGAGCCTGCAGCTTCCATCATTAAGCAAGCAGTCACAACAAAGTGACTTTGTTCTTCCTAACTCTCTCCTCCATCTCTCATAATCTGTCTTTTCACACACACATTTATAGAGCGAAGCCGGAGATCAAGGTCAGCTGAGATGCAGCATCATGGGTGATTGCCTTCCCATGTCACCCATCAACCCAGATCCCCATCACTTCCAATAACTAACCAGCATTTCAGATATTCAATCTTTGTCTCTTACTTTCCCTGCTCTTTTTTATTTTCCATATCCTCATTTTTTTTCACAGCAACAAAACAACGGCCTGCATCCATAGCACTTCAATGAAGTGAGTTTTTGAGAGGTAATAGACGTTTGGATGTGGAGCGTGAATCTTCATCAGCAGTCAGGGTGAAAAGCAGAGCGATGCTTTCTGAATGTTAACGAGAGCTTGGTGCTGTATAGACAATATATACATAAGCACTGGAACTTCTCCCATCATCTTCTGCATAACTGAACAAGTGTTTGATACTTTGTTCATCACCATGGATGCTTCTAGTATCAAAAAAAGGAACATGTATTTTTTTAGGTTTGTTCCTTATATTTTCTCTACATTGTAAAATAATACACAGTATGGCTATGCAATTAATCGCAATCGCCCCAAAAAATCACGATTTAAACACATGCAATATCTAAACTGCAGAAGGCTGCACTTTTATCTGTTAATTTATTTAGATTTTTATTCAGAATACATTTGTGTGTGCATGATTTTAATATGTAAACCAATCTGACTGACGAAACGCATCAGACAATTACAGCTAAGCTGAGCGGGAGAAAGATGTTAACCAATCAGAGCTCACCTTGTGAATCAACAAATCTTTGTATTCCTGAGTTTTTAGTTCTGGGGGAAATGGGGTGAAATGCCGCCATTCATGCTTAAACCAGAAATGACATAAGACATAAGAATTAAAGACATGCCGGTTTTTCTTGCATAAAATGTTTAAGAGAGCAATCTGTTTTATGGTTTTGATTTACGTTAGTTTTAATTTATGGTTATGACTGGAATTCAGGTTAGTTAATGTTTTTTTTTTCATATAGTATTGTACAACTGTGTAGAGTATGCTATTAAGTAGAGTTGAGGTTAGTTAATCTTGTTTTAATTGATGTAATCTCTGTTTTAACGCTAATTTTTCATTTTGGAAGGTTTTGTTGTGCACTTCTTGTGCACTGAATACATTTAGAATGTATGTATGTATGTATGTAGCTTGTTTGAAGAAGCAAAAACAGTTGGCAAAATCACAAAAAATTAACAATTGCAATATTCATTCAAAAAAATTGCAATGATTATTTGGTCATGTATATTTTTGATCCATATTGTACAGCCCTAATACACAGGCAACTTCAGGAAACCTTTCAAGATTTGAAAACTGATTTGAAATACCGTATTTTTCGCCGTATAAGACTCACTTTTTCTTCCCCAAAACTGAGGGGGAAAAGTTGGTGCATCGTATACGGCGAATGCAGAACGCAGCGGAGCAGAGGGCGGTCACGGCCGTAGGAGAGGTGTAAGAGAGGCCGCAGCTTCGGCCTAGCTTTGGAGCCGTTGGCCATATTTGTACACACGGCGGTGCACCAGTGACACCAGTTATTTGATACCAGTGAGGAAGAAAGTGATGACAATGACTGCCTGGATCTGTCCTTCCTCATTTCTGATAGCAGTGACGAAGAGGAATTATTGGGGTTCGAATAAAAACATTATAGCCTTTTTTTGTTACTTTTACTGTTTACTGACTGTTCATGTTTGGCATATAATTGTTCTTAAACTGCTGTTAACTTTTACACAGTTGATATTAAATATTTTACTACAGTATTTGGTTCAGAATCTTTTTTTCTAGATCTTCCTCATTTAAAATTAGGTGCGTCTTATATGCCGGTATAAAAAAATATGGTAATTATATTACCTTTTCACATGTCATACAGGCTCGGATGTACGATGGCTGATAATACAAAATGTACATTTTAAAAAGCACATTCACAAGTTCTTTTTTTAAAAGTACATTTTATAGTTTCATACTAAATTACAACCACAGTGGGCCTGTAAGCATTTAGATGCAATAAAAAGTGAGATAAATGTGTGATAAATGGAAGCATTTACCAGGTCAAGAACAGACATTAATAAGCACTTCATTCTTGCTAAAGCTGACTAAAATATTGTTGTTGTAAAGAAATGCACCAGTAGGCATTTATTTAGAATAAAAAGAGAGTTAAATACTTTTAAACTTGTGTGCAACTGAACGCCTGCACACTTTCACTGGTCACGTTGGATTTGGTACATTCCCTTTCCAGGTGCCTGGCTTGTAAATGTGTTTGGGGAATGTGTAAATTTGTTTTTTAACTCGTACAACACTTTTGTGTTTACATGTGAATTTCGGACACTGTACAGATGTGTGAGCTTCTGCATGAAAGAATGAAAGTCATTGGATTCAAAATAGAGCAAAGTAAAGAGTCGAGGCAGAAGTGGCTTTTGCCTCAGCCCTCTCCCTTTCTCTAAGTGCAACTAAGCTTAGCATTTGGTCTAGTTTGTTTCTTTACCTTGTGACTACCAATGATATACCGTATTTTTCGGCTCATAAGGCGCACCGGCACATAAGACGCACCCAATTTTTAAAGAGGAAAATCCAGAAAAAAAAGATTCTGAACCAAATACTGTTGTAAAATATTTTATATCAACTGTGTAAAAGTTAACAGCCAAACATGTAACATGAACAGACAGTAAACAGTAAAAGTAACAAAAAAAAAGGCTGTAATGTTTTCTTTGCCCCCACTCATCATTCTAAAGTCCACCATTCGTTATCACCATCACTGTTCCAGTGCAACATTGTCACTACATTACTAATAATAGCCAGTAACATTGTCACTACATTACTAATAATAGCCACTAACATTGTCACTACATTACTAATAATATCTAGTAAGATTGCCCCCACATTAGTAATAATACAGTGGTTCTCAAACTTTTTTAGTCGAGCCCCCCTGTAATCAAACACTCCCTAATTGCAGAACATGTTACTTACGTTTGTTATCTCGTATGTACATGTGTGAGATGTACCGTTGAGAGATGATTTGAGTTTGGGTTTATTAAAGAAAAGTTTCAGTCATTGAGATCGTTTTGATACATATTCGTTTTGACGCCCGCGAGAGAGAGAGAGATAGAGAGCGGGCGCTGGAAACAAGCGTATGCTTTTTGATCTAATATAAATCCTTTTGATTTTTGTCAGCTTATGAAAACCCAAATAACTCCAAAGGATCAAACTGTCCAAGATTGTGAAACTGTCCAAGTGAATGTTTAGCGGAAATAAAACCCTCACAGACTGAAGACGATGCTTATCGATCATCATCTTATTGTCAGGCTCAAAAAACATAGCAGACAAACTATGAGCTGTGCCCATTTCACATCTTGAAATGTATTTTAGCGTGAGAAAACGGGTTTGTAGCGTGAGAGATCACTCAAATGCGAGAGTCAGCTGATCTCTGTAGTTTCGCTTGTGACGTAAGTATGGATGCGGATGCCAAAGGCATTGTGGGAAATGTAGTTTTCCCCCCCGTTTTCGTTACGTCCGCGCAATGGCAGAGATGGGCGATGGCGTCAGCGCGCAGCGCTTGGTAAACAAATATGGCCGCGGCTTCGGCCTAGCTCCGGGGCTCTTACACCTCTCATACGGCCGTTACCGGACTTCGCGGCGGTTTGCATTCGCTTCATAAGACGCACCAACTTTTCCCCCTCAGTTTTGGGGAAGAAAAAGTGCGTCTTATGAGCCGAAAAATACGGTATCTCTTTAAATATTACATTTAAACTTTTTTCTATATATTGGTATGTTTGCAAATAATAGTTAATACATTTCGAATTTTAGAAAATTTAGTTAAATTATCTTTAATGGTTTTTAAATAATTAGGAAGAATGTATATTGAAGAATGTATAATTAGGATGTGTGTGTGTGTGTGTGTGTGTGTGTGTGTGTGTGTGTGTGTGTGTACTTGCATTTATCACTGCGTGGGGCCCAGGCCCAAGGAGCCCACCAACAGTGAGGGGCCCAATTCCCATGTGGGGCCCAAAATGCCGGGCCCCACACGGATTACCATTCAAACAGTGCTCAGTAGCCTCCCCTGATGTTGCTCCTCCTTTTTTTTCACTTAGCCCACTAGGTGACAAAGTTTGGTTTTGTGTGCGTGAAGTGTGTGTGCTCAATACTGCTCTTGGAGGTTCAGAACTGTAACTGCAGCGATACACACGACTGGAAGAGTGTAAAATTTTGCCCAATGAGAACGCCTCATGGAGGGCGGGCCCAAGAAAAAGTGATTTGACTGGCTGATTAATCTACAACGTCATTTCCTCCCTTAATTGGAAGAAGGATCTGCATTCGGTCTCCTAACATTTCAGGTAGGTTTGTTTTAATTTAATTGTATTACTTTAATTTTGTCATGTCAATTTGATAGAGGGTTAGGGTTATGTTTTCAAGTGTAGTGCAAGAAAAGCTAATTAAATAGAGATTCAGAGCCGTGTTTGTTTAATCCGTGCTGTTAGCCGCAAATGAAGCTAACAGCTAAACAGACTTAAACTTCACTGTCATTATAATCAGGCTTTTAAAAAAATCCACAATCCTGAAACGAATGTTCCTGGAAGGATTATAAATGCTTCTTCAGGACAGTTTGGTGGACGTTTATTAAGTTGGGGGCAGATAAAGTCAGAATTGTGTCGGCGGTGGGGACGACGGTTCGGAAGACTCCGTGTCGGCGGTGGGGACGACGGATCGGAAAACTCCGTGTCGGTGGGGACGACGGATCGGAAAACTCCGTGTCGGCGGTGGGGACGACGGTTCGGAAGACTCCGTGTCGGCGGGAGCGCCGGCATCTGTTGGGTTTACGGGAACAACTGGGAGGAAATCTGGATTGAAACGCAGAACAAACCGAATGTGAGTAAAGTGGCTAGTGTCCGTTTATCGTTTAAATTCTGCGGCGTGTACGGTAGTTTTCACGGGTTATATTTATATTTATGTTTGACTCCGTGTATAACGGTGGCCGAGATCTGAGTTTAAACGTCAGGCAGAAACACGGACCGCGAGAAAACAAGAAAGCTGACAACAGGAACCACGGAATGTCAGATAAAGTTGTTAAATAGTTTCTGATAAAAATAACCACATGGACCTTAACATACATGGTTGTATGTTTTTTGCATAACGAAGCTTCTCCCATTTGTTAAAAACCTGAAGATGGAAATAATCCCAAACCATATCTAAATCAAACTTTATTCTGGGATTAAATTGACCTCAGAGCAAACGGGACTGAATCTAGATCTGACCGTTCAGTGGCCGGTTTGATAGATTGTTAGGAGACACTTGTTTTAATCAAGCTTGGGACAGATGGGTGTAAATGTTTTTCTAGTTGGTAGATATGGTCTGAATGTTTGCAAGATGGAATAATCATTTTCATGAACAAAATTTAAATCCGTTAAAATAGTAATTTCATGTTCTACAAGCTGCAGCCTCTTGTGTTATCATTAACTGTGTGTTTTCAGTTTCTAGAGCATCTCCCATCTCTTCTACTCAACTTTAATGGTAAGAGTCCATGTCATGCTGTTGTGAGTTGATATACATACTGAATCTATATTAATGTCACTATTGTAGTTTGTCTTTTTTATTGGAAAACACTCCACATAGATAGCCAACCAATGACATATAAAATAACTCTTAATTGGTTTCCTAGTTATCTAGGTTCCTTGTGTAATGGTTTAAATGTATTTATACAGAGGCAAAATGATCAAAAGGAGAGCAAGGATTCAGCCTGCTGATGAAGCAAAGTTATACATTGCATCTGCAAGTGACAAGCCAGGGTTGATGCAAAGATTCATCAATGCTGATAAAGGTACGATGAAAAAGGTTCCTCTGAATGTCTGCTTAGTACACAGCAGTACCGATGTATGCTGGCTGGCTAGAAAAAAAGTCACGCACCCCAATTTTTGTTGGACCTCGTCTGTCTTTGATGTTAAATCAAGGTGGTGCCTTTTTGTTTGGACAGGCAGCACACATTCACATTCTATGCCGATAGGCTTGTGAAAGGCGTTAGTTGTACTGAAGAAATAGTATCACTACTCTTAAACTCCCTTGTTAGTTGGACAGAAAGAAAGCTTTTGTTATAATTTGTCATGCCATATTCATTTGGAATGTCATCCATACATTGAATGAAAAGTTTAAGATCTCAGTCTTTCTTTTAATCAAATCTATCTCTAAAATGAAGGAAGAGGAGTGTTTGCTGCCCAGCCTATCGATCCAGGGGCTTTTGTATTGGAATACAGAGGCAAACTTATATCAGCAGAAGAATGCCAGTCAAGGCTCTACACGGAGAGGGAGAGCACATTTCTGTTTGAATTTCAGTGGCAAAATCATCAGTGGTGGTGAGCATATAATGATTATTATTTGGAGGAAAGTAAGTATATACTTGGAACAAGGTTTTGAGTACTTTGATAGTGAATAAACAATGGGAGAATCCTTGAAGTCTACCAGTCAGATGGACTGTAACATCAGATGTTTGAAGCTAACTGATAAGTATCGTCAATTTAGACCTTGCTAAAAGATCTTAACATCTTACTCTGTCTGGATTTCTTAAAGTCAAAGTTCAATGTATTTAGAATATCCATTACATTTTTTGCACTGTATGAAGATTTGAGTAGTAACGGAGAACTAATGGGTTAATTTTTTTCTTCACGTTATATGTTTTTCAGTCTTGATGCATCCAAGGAAGATGGATCCCTTGGAAGACTAGTCAATGACAATGATAAATCTCCAAATTGCACCATGAAGAAAATTATTGTGAAAGACAAGCCACATTTGTGTCTATTTGCTGTGAAGAGGATAGAACCAGGCACAGAAATTGATTACAATTATGGTGATGTAAAGTGGCCTTGGCGCAAAAAGGTGAGTTGGTCAGATGAAGCATACTCATTGGTGCATTAAAAGAATACTGTTTTAGAAGAGCAGTTTTTATTTTTTTTATTTTCTGGGTTATGTGGTCCTTGAGGAGTACTCTAAGTCAGTCTTGTTTTTTTTTTTTTTAATTTTTAAGTATTTTCTTTAACTTGACAACAGCTAAAATTGTAGTTTTGAACGTGGTCCACTGGATCCACTAATATGTTGGTGTAAAACTGGGTCCTCCCAGAATAATGCCATGAGTGCCCTGTGATTCAAGTCTAAATGTAGATTTCATGTCAGCTAACCTGCAAATACACCACGTAAACCAGCTTTAATGGGGTTGTTTCACTTTAATTTTAGGTGGGAACTGAAGAGTTTCCAGCTGCAAGAGTGGAGTCTTCTACAGCTCTGATAGAGGAGATTTCAAGGGACCAGATGGCAGCATACAGGTGATGTAACTGTTTGTAGTCCCAATATCAACATTAAAACTGTTATTCCACAACAGTTTTTAAAGCTGCAATAGTTTGCACTGAAGCATCCAACCTGTTTCTAAGACAACCACGTAACACTGACGGGTGTGTTTCCAGCGTTCCCCTTCTGGGGTCCGCATCCAGACAGAAACCCTGAAACGTCTTTCAGCCAGTTCAGCTCGCACACACTCATGTTTCCAGTTGGGTCCCTCATGGGGCCCTTTTATAGACCAGTTGACCTCACACACTCCTGGGTTTTCTAGTTTGTCCCTTTGTGGGGCCCTTCCGTATGTGTCTCAATTAATGTGACTTTTACATAATAGTGGTAACATTTACAGGTATTAAAATACAATAGAGTGCAGACTAAAATCAACACCTGTTCATGAGGACCACAGCTAAAATCCTACTTTGAACGTGGTCCACTGGATCCACTAATATGTTGGTGTAAAACTGGGTCCTCCTAGAATAATGCCATGAGTGCCCTGTGATTCAAGTTTAAATGTAGATTTCATGTCAGCTAACCTGCAAATACACCATGTAAACCAGCTTTAATGGGGTTATTTCACTTTAATTTTAGGTGGGAACTGAAGAGTTTCCAGCTGCAAGAGTGGAGTCTTCTACAGCTCTGATAGAGGAGATTTCAAGGGACCAGGATGGCAGCATACAGGTGATGTAACTGTTTGTAGTCCCAATATCAACATTAAAACTGTTATTCCACAACAGTTTTTAAAGCTGCAATAGTTTGCACTGAAGCATCCAACCTGTTTCTAAGACAACCACGTAACACTGACGGGTGTGTTTCCAGCGTTCCCCTTCTGGGGTCCGCATCCAGACGGAAACCCTGAAACGTCTTTCAGCCAGTTCAGCTCGCACACACTCATGTTTCCAGTTGGGTCCCTCATGGGGCCCTTTTATAGACCAGTTGACCTCACACACTCCTGGGTTTTCTAGTTTGTCCCTTTGTGGGGCCCTTCCGTATGTGTCTCAATTAATGTGACTTTTACATAATAGTGGTAACATTTACAGGTATTAAAATACAATAGAGTGCAGACTAAAATCAACACCTGTTCATGAGGACCACAGCTAAAATCCTACTTTGAACGTGGTCCACTGGATCCACTAATATGTTGGTGTAAAACTGGGTCCTCCTAGAATAATGCCATGAGTGCCCTGTGATTCAAGTTTAAATGTAGATTTCATGTCAGCTAACCTGCAAATACACCATGTAAACCAGCTTTAATGGGGTTATTTCACTTTAATTTTAGGTGGGAACTGAAGAGTTTCCAGCTGCAAGAGTGGAGTCTTCTACAGCTCTGATAGAGGAGATTTCAAGGGACCAGGATGGCAGCATACAGGTGATGTAACTGTTTGTAGTCCCAATATCAACATTAAAACTGTTATTCCACAACAGTTTTTAAAGCTGCAATAGTTTGCACTGAAGCATCCAACCTGTTTCTAAGACAACCACGTAACACTGACGGGTGTGTTTCCAGCGTTCCCCTTCTGGGGTCCGCATCCAGACAGAAACCCTGAAACGTCTTTCAGCCAGTTCAGCTCGCACACACTCATGTTTCCAGTTGGGTCCCTCATGGGGCCCTTTTATAGACCAGTTGACCTCACACACTCCTGGGTTTTCTAGTTTGTCCCTTTGTGGGGCCCTTCCGTATGTGTCTCAATTAATGTGACTTTTACATAATAGTGGTAACATTTACAGGTATTAAAATACAATAGAGTGCAGACTAAAATCAACACCTGTTCATGAGGACCACAGCTAAAATCCTACTTTGAACGTGGTCCACTGGATCCACTAATATGTTGGTGTAAAACTGGGTCCTCCCAGAATAATGCCATGAGTGCCCTGTGATTCAAGTCTAAATGTAGATTTCACGTCAGCTAACCTGCAAATACACCACGTAAACCAGCTTTAATGGGGTTATTTCACTTTAATTTTAGGTGGGAACTGAAGAGTTTCCAGCTGCAAGAGTGGAGTCTTCTACAGCTCTGATAGAGGAGATTTCAAGGGACCAGGATGGCAGCATACAGGTGATGTAACTGTTTGTAGTCCCAATATCAACATTAAAACTGTTATTCCACAACAGTTTTTAAAGCTGCAATAGTTTGCACTGAAGCATCCAACCTGTTTCTAAGACAACCACGTAACACTGACGGGTGTGTTTCCAGCGTTCCCCTTCTGGGGTCCGCATCCAGACAGAAACCCTGAAACGTCTTTCAGCCAGTTCAGCTCGCACACACTCATGTTTCCAGTTGAATCCCTCATGGGGCCCTTTTATAGACCAGTTGACCTCACACACTCCTGGGTTTTCTAGTTTGTCCCTTTGTGGGGCCCTTCCGTATGTGTCTCAATTAATGTGACTTTTACATAATAGTGGTAACATTTACAGGTATTAAAATACAATAGAGTGCAGACTAAAATCAACACCTGTTCATGAGGACCACAGCTAAAATCCTACTTTGAACGTGGTCCACTGGATCCACTAATATGTTGGTGTAAAACTGGGTCCTCCCAGAATAATGCCATGAGTGTCCTGTGATTCAAGTTTAAATGTAGATTTCATGTCAGCTAACCTGCAAATACACCATGTAAACCAGCTTTAATGGGGTTATTTCACTTTAATTTTAGGTGGGAACTGAAGAGTTTCCAGCTGCAAGAGTGGAGTCTTCTACAGCTCTGATAGAGGAGATTTCAAGGGACCAGGATGGCAGCATACAGGTGATGTAACTGTTTGAATTTTTTTTAGATAAACTAATATTTGATGTAAAACCTGATCCATCCAGAAAAGACTACCCTACCCCTGTAAGAGTTGTGCTTATATTGACCCAGTTGACTAGGGGTGTAACGGTTCACGGGGATGTATTGAACTGTTTCGGTACGGCCTGTTCGGTTCGGTACACTTGCGTACCGTTTCGGTATTCGGTATTTTTATTAAATTATATAAACTTATTATTAGCGCGATATTAAGCGCAGCGGAACAATGTTCCTAGGCGAGTTTCCGCACGGACGCTATTGAGTGAAGCACAGTAGAGGTGCACGCCGGGTAGCTGACTGGCAACAGAGAAAGAGAAGCCAGAGCTTGAAGACACCTCACTACGGTCTCCTGTTTGGGAACACTTTGGCTTCTCTGTTAAAAGACATAACGGGGATAGACGAGTGGATAAATTTAAAGTTGTATGCCGACATTGTTCCACGGAGATCGGGCAGGCAACACATCTAACATTTTTTACTGCTGGAGGTAGTCACTGCAACCAGATCTATGCTCTCTTCAGAAAATGTGGATAGGTAATCTATCCTAACTATCCTAACTAGTTGCAGTATTTCATTTTTTATTTAAAAAAATGTGCTTTTCTTTATAAAGAGTGCAATTTATTTAAAATATCACCCAAAAGTGTCACTTTTATTTATTTTATGCAAGAATTCTATTGTGTATTGGCAGCTTTTCAAAATAAAGAATATGTAAGTTCTTATTGTTTTGTACCGAACCGAATGAACCGAACCGAACTCTCCAAGACACTGTACCGAACCGAATACGATTTTAGCGTACCTTACACCCCTACTTATGACCCTTTTTTTTTAAATAATTTGTATGCATTTATTTGTGTTTAATTACATTTAGATAGCTGTTGTTCAAGGGATTTCTTTAGTCAACTATTCTGAAAGTGAAAGTGATGAGGACAGTGTGAAGAATTGCTCCATTACTCCACACTCTGATGATGTTCTTCAAACTAACAGCAGGAAGAAAACTATTCTGGTACTTTGATTTTTTTTTTTTTAAAACATATTAGAAAACTTACAGTAAAAATTTGTACGGTAAATGTTTGTTTGTTTTTTAACTTCTAGGTAAATATAAGTGGAAATGGATAAAGATAGCTTGACCCAGCCAGTTTTTTTTTTCAGGATGGTGTACCAAATGTTCCTGATCCTTTATATGATTCAAATGAGAGCATAGTGGAAGAGAGTGATGATGAAGTTGTTCCAAAACTCAGAAGGACCAAAAGCATCCTGGTATTCTTCTGATAGTCTCAATATGAATGCTACCACTTCAAGGCTGTCATGATTTTTATTTAAAATCTGAGTGAAATGGATGATCATACCTTTTCATGATTCCCTTTTTGCAGATGGAAAGATTACCTCTTTCTGATGCTCTCTTTGATTCAAGTGACGACACTACAGAGGATCTTTCCACATCCAAGTCTGACAGGGCCTCAGAAAGGCAGAGAAGATACTGCTATCCTGTAAGCCTAATTTCTTACTCCTATATATATATATTTATTTATTTATTTATTTATTTTCCCCTTGGACTGAAAGTACTCTGAATTCCACTTTTTTATATATACCTATATGATTTGCTTTATTACTACATGTAGTCAATTAAAATTGTGGTCAGTTTGTTTTACTTAACATTATTTTGAGGGAGAAATAACTATTTATTTGGTCTTTTTGTATTTCAAACAATTGAAGAGTCTTGTAGGAACAGATAATACAAGCGGAGAAAGTGAAGAGGAGTACGTACCAAATCCCAATGAAGAAAGCACCGATAGTGATGGCAGTTCAGAGCTATCTGTGAAAGGTAAAGATGAAAAAAAAACTGCACCTCACAGTCAGAGTGCAAGGAAGTCTTTGACGAAGACTTCCTTCGTCAGTCGAAGCCAGGGGAAGCGGGTGTTGAAGACTTCCTTCGAAAATCGAAGCCAGGGTGAATCTAGTCAGAGTGGAGGATTTGTTAAAAGGCAATATTCCACAGCTGATGTCCAGAAAGAGCAAATGGAACCCCTTGTAGAAGAACCATCTGTTTATGTGAATCCAGTCATGAAGAAGGAAGATGGTTCACGAAAATATAACAAAAAACATTACTGCTTATATTGTGGAGTACTTGTTCAAAAAATGTCAAGGCATTTGCTCCGGAGACACCAAGATGAAATTGATGTTGCCAAAGCATTTAGTCTGCCAAAAAACTCAAAAGAAAGGCGACTGCAGTTGGATTATATCCGAAATAGGGGGAACTTTGAGCACAACACTCAAGTTTTGGAAAACCATAAAGGCAAACTCATCCCATCGAAACAACCAAAGGAAAAAACTGAAGGAGAAGAATTTACACATTGTGTGTATTGTTATGGGCTGTACACAAAAAGGGTGATGTGGCGTCATTTTCAATCCTGCAAACTCAAGCCACAAGATAACCCATCTAAAAAAGGTAAAACAAGAGTCCAGGCATTGTGTGCTTTTGCTGAACCTGTCCCATCTGATTTAAGTGATGCTTACTGGAAGTTTTTAAGTGAGATGAATCAAGATAAGATTGTAGTAGCAATTAAGAGCGACCGCTGCATTCTAGACTATGGTTTCAGATTCTTCAACAAGAACAGGAAGATAATCAGCCAACACCAGTACATTCGGCAAAAGTTGAGAGAGCTTGGCAGACTGTTATTGGAAGTAAGAAAGGTTGCACCTGTAAAGAGTATCAAAGAACTTATCAAACCAGAAAAGTACAAGCAAGTTGTCTCTGCTGCAAGATGCCTTACTGGCTTCAGTGATGACACTGGCAAATATCAATGCCCTTCTCTTGCTCGCAAAGTTGGACACAGTTTGCACTCCTTGGCCATGTTTATTAAGTCTGAAGGACTGAAGATGAAAGATAAACAGGCCGTTCAAGATGCTGAGGAATTTGCACAGCTTTACCAAGAAAGTTGGAAATTTGACATTGCAAGCCAAGCACTCACTCAACTTGACCAAACCAAGTGGAATTCTCCTCAGCTTTTGCCTTTTACAAAGGATGTCCAGAATCTTCATTGCTATTTGACTGAACAACAGCACCAATGTCTAATTGCCCTGAAGGAAGATCCTTCATCGTCAAACTGGAAAGACCTTGCTAAAGTGACTCTGGCACAGGTTATCCTCTTCAACCGCCGGAGGGCAGGAGAGGTGTCCAGAATGCCTTTGTCTATGTACTTATCAAAGGACTCATCAGAAACGCATGAAGATGTTAATCTGGCCCTCACAGCTCTCGAGCAGAAACTTTGCCAACATTTTGTTCGTATAACCATTGTTGGAAAAAGAGGAAGGAAAGTTCCAGTTCTCCTCACTCCGCTCATGAGAGAATCCCTGGATGCTTTAACAGAAAAGCGTGAAGAATGTGGAGTGCTGAGTAACAATGGATATTTGTTCGCATTGCCCCATTCTGTTCACTACCTCAGGGGTTCAGACTGTATAAGACAGTTTGTGAATGACTGCAGTGAAATAAAAAACCCCAAGGCTCTAACATCAACAAAACTCAGGAAACACATTGCCACCCTGTCTACTGTTCTGAATCTCAAGACTACTGAACTCGACCAGTTGGCAGATTTCCTTGGACATAACATCGAAGTCCATCGAAAACATTACCGCCTTCCAGAGGGCACGCTCCAGCTTGCAAAAATAAGCAAAGTTCTCTTGGCAATGGAACAGGGTCGGCTAGGAGAATATAAAGGGAAGAGTCTGGATGAAATTCAACTTGATGTGAACGGTATTTAGTTTCACTTTATTGTAATGAAATAATTTTTCCAAAGATTGTACTAGTTTTTACTTTTCAAGAACAATATATTACTTTTACTTAATCATATTAATGACTAGGGCAGGTTTTTTTAGTTCTTAACTTTGACTACAACTGCAGAACTGTTAATAAATGTAGTACATAAATATATTCTTGATCTTAGTATTTTTAGGTTTCCAACTCATCCTTTCAATTGCTGTTTCAGAGCGCGTTGACATGGATAGTTTTCTACAAGAGGGCATGGAAGGTATGTGTAATTTACTTATTAATTTTTTTATTTATTTTTTTTTCCCTTTACTTGAATGATCTTCACATCATGTGGAGTCAAAGCTTAAGTAGTTTCCCACAAAGGTGACAGATTTTAAACTTTGCTGTATGTATCTACATATAGAACTAAAGTAACATGAAGCTCCATTAGAAACAATATAAGACAAACTTGTTGTACAGTTGTAACATTAACTGAGTTTTTAAAGTCTGTAATTTTGAGTTAGACATGAATGCCAGACAGTTAAATAACGATTAAATCTAATTCCAAATATCAATCATGGTTACAAATATTTTTCCTGTAACCAGATGCTGATTACTGAAAGAACAGGAAAAGGAATGTGATTTGACATCACCTCAAGAAGGTAACTCCCCAGTGAATGTCCAGCACCAAAGGAAGTCAGCAAAACAGAGGAAATTTGATCATGCATCTTTGGGATGTGCATCCCACAGTGTTACTTCTGTGTCTTTATTCATATTTAAATCCTTGATCACTGCAAATAATTAAAGATCTTTTCCTCTGTGCCCAGACACAGATATTCCAGAGACACATGGGTCAGAAGATGAGGTTGATGTTAGATCTCTGCAGGAGTGTTCTTCCACAGCAAATGAACTAACCCTGAAGAGATCAGTCAAAAAAAGAGGTAAGGGGAAAAACAAATTGTAACAAAATTGTACCTAACTGCTTATTTCAACAGGCCTAGCATCATTGGAGTGTGTTATTGTGATCCCTGTCTCAAGGTGGCAAGTTGTGAACCTATGATGTGGTGTTTTATGCCCCTAGGTAAAAAAGCAGTAATTAAACGATCTTGGACGCCAGAGGAAAGTGCTGCTGTCAACAAACATTTGAGGAAGTTCATAGTCATGAACCAAGTTCCAGGTAAGGAGGACTGTGAGCGCTGCATTGCTGCAGAACCCGATGCACTGAGAACCAGAGACTGGAAAGCAGTTAAGTACTTTATCAAAAACAGAATTACTGCGGTTCGAAGAAAACTGGAGTGAACACAGTTGGACAAGAAAGTGAATGCTCTCATTACTAATGTTTTGGAATTTAAATTGCTTTCATTATAATGTCAGTGTTTCAATGTAAAAATAATTGTACTAAAATCAGTGGAAAAAATATATACAAAATGCATTTTTGCTGAAAATAAATGGTTTACGAGTTTTTGTACACTGTTTGGTATTAAATTTTACTAATATATGATTTACCTTTATTAGTCCTGTTAGTGGGAAAATTGGGGTTGTCAATCATGAAGGACAGCCATCATCCTATGTCCCCCATCCTTCACTAAGTTCAGTGGAGAGCTCAGGACAAAGCTGGCTTTCCTTAACAGTAAATTGAATCTACTACTAATATATGCCTTATAAACTAAAAAGAAAAACAAACACTGAGGGTTATTGTGGAATTAAACAATTAAATTAAATTTCTAATATGATCAAATGTTATTAGGTGCTGCAAGTGTCTTTCACAAAGCAAATGATACATAAGAAAACTAATAATACTAACTTTCAGAAATGTCCCCCACTAAGATGCAAGGGCTGGGAATGTGTGTGTGTGAGAGAGATTTTGGACCTCTCGAGTACATAATGTGGGATGGATCCCACTATTGACAGAAAAACTGACATGTGTGAAGATGGGCCTCCCAAGTACTGTTTGTTAGAAATGGACCCCAGAAGTGACGGGAAAACTGATGTCAGTTTAAAAGTTAAGATTTATGTTATTTTAAAGTGATGGTTATGATCAGGATTTTTTTTCAGCTTTACCTGATTTTTTTCAACACTGTAGAACCACTGGAAAGGGTGGACCCCACAATTGGGTAAAAAAATGTTGGGCCCTGCGAGGGAGGAAAACAAGTATGTGTGTGTGTGTGTGTGTGTGTGTGTGTGTGTGTGCGCGCGCAGATCCAGACCAGCATCCAGTCCCACGCCATCATCATCCTGCCAAACACTGATGGAATCGAGCTGCTTGTGTGCTATGAGGATTAGGGTGTCTATGTCAACACCTACGGGCGGATCACCAAAGACGTGGTGCTGCAGTGGGGAGAGATGCCCACCTCCGTCGGTACAGTACCTCTTCACATCCACGCTGTGGGAGGGTGGTGGTCAGGCGCAGGAGGTTCTCTTTAAAAGGTGTCTGTGCTCTGATTACAGCGTATATCCTGTCGAATCAGATCATGGGTTGGGGCGAGAAGGCTATCGAGATCCGCTCAGTGGAGACCGGACACTTGGACGGAGTGTTCATGCATAAGAGAGCGCAGCGCCTCAAATTCCTGTGTCTTTTTTTCCGTCGCTCTATTACGGAACTTTATTCCGGCTGCTGATAGTTGTTTGTAGTGAATGAAGAATTATTTTTTAATTAAAGTCTCTCTCTCTCTCTCCTTCGGTGCAGGTCTTCTTTGCCTCTGTTCGGTCTGGGGGATCCAGTCAGATGTACTTCATGACTCTGGGACGAACCTCCCTACTCAGCTGGTGATCAGTTCGCCTGATCAGATGATCACTGAGATGAGCCAATTGCCCTGACTGATAGTTAGAGTTTCTTTCCCCCTATCTCCACCCCGCCCCCACCCAAACACGCCATGGTTGTAGTCGGAGATTGCTGGAGGCGCCGGTGGAGTGTATTCCAGTGTTACTGCTCGTCTGTGTACATGTCTGTCTCTGGAGTGAACCTGCATGCACGCACACAAACACTCGTTGGCTATTTATGAGCTGTATTTATTTCTGGAGATGGTTTTCCTCCAGTGGAGGTGGTAGACGCAGCCACCGGACAATAACGAACTCAGACTCCTACTCTTGCCCCACTGGTTTAACCCATTCCTGAGAGGGTTGACTGGCAGGCTCCACTGGTCGTCCTGATAACCCTCTGCAGTTCCTCCAGTGTGTTTGGGAGAGTTCACAGACGATTTCTCTCGTGCTCGATGTAGCTCTGTCTGTCCTGCTCTGTGTTAACGGTGGATGAGGGCGAGTCCTTCTACAGATGGCTCAGAATGAGTGTGAGAGTGATCTGAGATTCTGAACTTGAAGGCTTCCTGTGCTTCTGTTGGATACTGTCTCCCTGAGGAAAATCTCCTGGTGGTCGCTGAATATCTGCAGGCCTGGGGTTTGAGGTGTAGATCCTGCTGATCCAGATTCTGTCACTCTCTCGCACAACTCACGGACTCACTCTTTTCTTCTGACCTTCAGTTCCGGCCTCTTTTTCTCCCCTTACACAGTATTTATAGATTTAAATGTTTATCATTTTGATATTTCTGTTGTTGTGATGTTTAGCATTCAGCATCTCCACAGAGCTGTGAAACTGACATTGAGGTCTGATGAAAGAAAAGCCTGAAATGAAACCTAGAGTAGATTTGGCCACAAATTCTTTGTGAAGCTTTAATATTGAACTCTTCAAGTGAATGATGAGAAATGGTGATGTTATTAAACTCCTCAGAAGAACAGTGATGAGAGATGTTGTTACATTCAGATGAACCATGATTAAGTTATTAAACTTTCATCTAATGTACCGTGCTGATTAATGGAAGACTCGAATCGCACAGAGCTACAGACGAGGCAAACTATTTTTCAGGCTTGAAAAGCAGACTTGTTCAAAACTTTTATTCAGCTACTTAGTGCAGCAAGATGAACACCTGGAAAGCGAGGTGTTGGGGTTACGGGGTTGGGGTTTGGGTTCAGGTTAGGAATAGGGGTTGAAAACCACTCCAACGTGGGGTTTTTGAGCTCTCCCTCACCTTTGAGGAGGCCACCGAGAAGTGTTTGTGTCTGTCTTGAGTTATAGCGGAGGCCCATTGGTCAAAAACCCTGATTTGTTCCCTTTTTGGATGGGGTGCAGCTGCCGTGATCCAAAGATGACAGACAATGACCAGTGCCACTTTTTTCTTTGTTGTTTTTATGTTTTATTGCAAAAATCAAATCAGGTGTCTCACCTGGGGTTTCGGTGGGGTGTAGAGGGGGTTGTGAATGTCAAAGCAAGTTCCATGAGGTCTTGTTCTTCCTAGTAGGACAGGATCCAGATCTGTGAGTAAAACAAAAAAAAAACAAACACATTTTTTTTTTATGTAAAGCTGTATGAAAACACAGTGTACTTTCTGTTTTTAGTTTTAAATTACACTTAAAATTTTGATTTAGACCAATTTGGGTCTTTTTTCCAATGTGAGTTTTAAATGTAGTATCAGGTCTCTTAGGGACACAATATAAGCCCTCAATGATTAGGCTGAGACCTAAAAAAGAGCCCTCATTTACCTCTCTAGCACCTTACTAGCCTTAGTTAGAGGCCCTATGAAATCTTAAAAACTCACTCGGTCCTTTTTTCCAATGTGAGTTTTAAACCTTTAAAAAATCATATAAAATCAATGCTTCATTGCATCATCACCAAAGTCCAGATGTAGTGTTAGGGCTTAAACGGGCACATTATAAACCCTCAATGATTAGGCTGAGACCTTCTTAGGTTCCACATGAGCCCATCTCATTCGTATTTCAATGCGTTTTTATTGAAGTATCATATCGTTTGGGACCTCACGGCCTGACAC
This sequence comes from Danionella cerebrum, assembly GCA_007224835.1. NCBI lineage: Eukaryota > Metazoa > Chordata > Actinopteri > Cypriniformes > Danionidae > Danionella > Danionella cerebrum. Next base: position 403,798 of record SRMA01026127.1, read on the forward strand.
TTTCTCCAATGAACTCAATACTCCACGTTCAAATTCCTGAGGTCAGTCCAAGAAAAAAGAGCCCTCAATGACCTCTCTAGCACCTTCCTAGCCTTAGTTAGAGCCCCTTGGAGTCTTAAACACTAATTTGGGCCTTTTTTCCAATGTGAGTTTTAAACCTTTAAAAAAAATCATATAAAAACAATGCTTCATTGGATCATCACCAAACTCCAGATGTAGTATCAGGTCTCTAAGGGACACAATATAAGCCATCAAGGATTAGGCTGGGACCTTCTTAGAGGTACATAGGAGCCAATATCATTCGTATTTCATTGCGTTTTCTTTGAAGTATCATATCGTTTGGGCCCTCACGGCCTGACACATTCTCCAATAAACTCAATAATCTACATTCAGACTCCTGAGGTTAGTTCGAGAAAAAAGAGCCCTCAATTACCTCTCTAGCACCTTCCTAGCCTTAGTTAGAGGCCCTTGAAGTCTTAAAAACTCACTCTGGCCTTTTTTCCAATGTGAGATTTAAACCTTTAAAAAGTCATATAAAATCAATGCTTCATTGGATCATCACCAAACTCCAGATGTAGTATCAGGGCTCTTAGGGGCACAATTTAAGCACTCAATGATTAGGCTGGGACCTTCTTAGGTTCCACATAAGCCCATCTCATTCGTATTTCAATGCGTTTTCATTGAAGTATTGTATCGTTTGGGCCCTCACGGCCTAAAACTTTCTCCAATCAACTTAATCCTCTACATTCAGACTTCTGAGGTCAGTCTGAGAAAAAAGAACCCTCAATGACCTCTCTAGAACCTTCCTAGCCTTAGTTAGAGCCTCTTGAACTCTTAAAAACTCACTCTGGCTTTTTTTCCTATGTGAGTTTTAAACCTTTAAAAAAATCATATAAAACCAATGCTTTATTGGATCATCACCAACTCCAGATGTAGTATCAAGGCTCCAAGGGGCACTATATAGGCCCTCAATGATTAGGCTGGGACCTTTTTAGGGTCCGCAAGAGCCCATCTCATTCATATTTCAATGCGTTTTTATTGAAGTATCATATAGTTTGGACCGTCACGGCCTGACACTTTCTCCGATAAACTCAATACTCTAGATTCAGATTTCTGAGGTCAGTCCGAGAAAAACAGCCCTCAATTACCTCTCTAGCACCTTCCTAGCCTTAGTTAGAGGCCCTTTAACTCTTAAAAACTCACTCGGACCTTTTTTTCAATGTGAGTTTTAAACCTTTAAAAAATCATATAAAATCAATGCTTCATTGGATCATCACCAAACTCCAGATGTAGTGTCAGGGCTTTAAGGGGCACATTATAAGCCCTCAATGATTAGGCTGGGACCTTCTTAGGTTCCACATGAGCCCATCTCATTCGTATTTCAATGCGTTTTCATTGAAGTATAGTATCGTTTGGGCCTTCACGGCCTGACACTTTCTAAAATAAACTCAATACTCTACATTCAGACTCCTGAGGTCATTTCGAGAAAAAATAGCCCTCAATTACTTCTCTAGCTCATTCCTAGCCAGTTAGAGCCCCTTGACCACTTAAAAACTCACTCTGCCTTTTTTTCTTATGTGATTTTTAAACCTTTTAAAAAAACCTTTTAAAAGGTTTAACCTTTTTTAAACCTTTTAAAAATCATATAATATCAATACTTCATTGGATCATCACCAAACTCCAGATGTAGTATCAAGGATCTAAGGAGCACTATATAGGCCCTCAATGATTAGGCTGGGATCTTCTTATGGTCCACAAGAGCCCATCTCATTCGTATTTCAATGTGTTTTCATTGAAGTATCGTATCGTTTGGGCCCTCACGGCCTGACACTTTCTCCAATAAACTCAATACTCTACATTCAGACTCCTGAGGTTAGTCCGAGAAAAAAGAGCCCTCAGTGACCTCTCTAGCACCTTCCTAGCCTTAGTTAGAGCCCCTTGAACTCTTAAAAACGCACTCTGGCCTTTTTTCCAATGTGATTTTAAACCTTTAAAAAATCATATAAAATCAATGCTTCATTAGATCATCACCAAACTCCAGATGTAGTATCAGGGCTCTTAGGGGCACAATTTAAGCCCTCCATGATTAGGCTGGGACCTTCTTAGGTTCCACATGAGCCCATCTCATTCGTATTTCAATGCGTTTTTTTTAAGTAATCGTATCGTTTCGGCCCTCACAGCCTGACACTTCCTACATTCAACTCAATACTCTATATTCAGATTCCTGAGGTCAGTCCGAGAAAAAAGAGCCCTCATTGACCTCTCTAGCACTTTCCTAGCCTTAGTTAGAGCCGCTTGAACTCTTCAAAACTCACTCTGGCCTTTTTTCTAATGTGAGTTCCCTTTCAGTCGAGACGCAGACGATGTCGATGTCTCGACTATGGGTGGAGCCATCCTGAAAGTGGATGGAGCCGAATATTTAGCATGCAGATTAATTTGTGAGTGAAGTTGATTAGCAATCAACTGCTCTATAAGAGCAGAGCGTAGCTCTACACTCATTCTGCCTTCTTCCTCGGAGCGAATGGTGGTTGCTTTGCATTTCGAAGCTCTTTACAAGCTGAAATATCAAAGGCTGCTTACCTCTGCGCTTGATGTGCTCTGCTAGCCCAGATAGCTACGCCATCTTATAGTGGCACCTCTGATTCCCAGCTAGAGTCTGTCAGTACTCATTGGAAGACGGTCACGAGAAAAGCACAAAGTCTTTGGCTTCAAATGCACCGTGTTGCTCCCATGAAGCGAGAATATGAGTGTTTGCTCTGCAACGCTCATCCTCGCCGCACACTGAGGTACAGGAGGTTCTTTAGGGGAAAGGACATCTGAGCTCCGGCTCCCGGTGCTCCTGTGAACCAGTTAGTTCCTCCGTGGCCTTAGCTGACGGCACGGGGCTAGTGACATCAGGCGACCCCTCGCGTCATCCCCACGCTTCAGGCGTGCGTTCCGTCTGATCTGCGGGTAAATCCTCGTATGATTCTCAGATGATCTGCTTCCATCACAGCATCGGAAGGGGCGCCGCCTTCTGTACATTCGCGTTTAGTCTGCCGCCTGCACCGCCGCAGCAAAATCAAGGTCAGAAATTGCTGTGATGCACTCTAAACCGGCGCGGCGATTGACACGGGGGCTCCGTCTCCTGATGCAGCGCCACAGCGTTGGGATGATTGGTTCACGACAAGCACCGGGATTCTTCCCCGCGCTTTGCTGGTTCCTCTCTCCCCAGAGATGCATGAAGAGCTTAAAACTGACAGACTCCCCCGTCTGTGAGGGTTAGAAGCTCCTCCCCCTTCATCACTCTGGTGCTTGCAGCAGCTAGGGGACACTCAGCAATTCCACGAGCCTTACAGCTGTCGCGGCACTCCCGCCCAGATTATGCTGCGGCTTGTTGGTTTTGTCAGAGTATTTCTTCCAAAACCGGGAAGTTTTTTGTCAGTCCTGATGATAAAAGCTTTTCCGGTTGCGGTTAAGCTGCTGCAACTTGCATGTCATTGCGGTAAAATCCTCTGTGACATGTACCAGGGAGGTGGCAGCCATCCGTCTGTTCAAGACATGCGCTTTGCATCTGATTTTGCCCTTTGGGCTACGAAATCGGTAGCGCACAGGCTGCATGATGTCCACACTGTGGTCCAGGAACACCATCTGCGGTTTATGATGTCCGAGAACCGCGCGCGGCTCCTGGACTCTCCTTTTTTCCCAGATGGCCTCTTAGGCATCGCCGTGGAGACTTTGCATCGAAGGTCTCCACAATCAGGAAGCAGACGAAGGCTCTGGGCAAGCTGATGGTTCCGCGCCATAACAAGCACGGGCTAGATCGCTCGGTATGGAGCCCTCTTCGTCTGCCAGACGCCGGAGAGAGCGCCCCCTGCCATGGTCTAAACCTCTGGCCAAGAGCTCGAGGAGGACCCCTGCAGGACGAAAGGCGCAGTGATCCTCAGAGGGTTCTCGGAAGCAGACGAGGGCTTCTTCCCGTAAGAAGCGCCCCTGAGGGTGACAACTCAGGAAGATTTGAGATCTTTCAGGGTCTGTTCTTTAACCCGACTCCCCTGGAGGGGGGGAGGCCACCACACGCACCTCGCTGCCGTCCTTCGGATGGCGGCACCTACTGCACTAGAAAGATCTAACTCCCTTCCTGAGTATAACGGACTCATCAGCCTACCCGTCGGGGACACACCCTCCTCAGCTATTGACGAGGGCCCCGACACAGGCACGAGCTCCGCAGGCCCAGTCAGTGGACGCGGCGGCCCGGGCCCCCTATACACCACAGACTTGTCCCCAGTGCCCCGCCCTGGTGATTCTGCCACTAAGCCCGCATCCTTGTGGCCCCGCCAGGGGTTTCATCGGCACGTCCGTTGCAGGACCACTGACAGCTTGCCTGGGAGCCCGGCGGTAGCTTCCCAGGATCAGCCAGTGGATCCTCCGGACCATCCGGCTGGGTTTCACGATCCTTTCGTGAACCCCCCCAGGTTTTCGAGGCGTTTTAGAGACCCCTGTCCGCTGGTCAGGCGCCTCACTCCTGCGAGAGGAGATCACTGCCCTTTTGATCAAAGGCGCAGTCGAGCCGGTCCCTCCAGCCGATGCAGAAAGAGGCTTCATCAGCCGTTACTTTCTGGTCCCCATAATATCTGGCGGGTTGCGACCAATCCTGGATCTGAAATGTCTGAATCGGGGCCTGGCCCAGCTCCGATTCCGGGTGTTGACGATCCGCAGCCTTCTGCCGTGCATTCGTCCTGGGGATTGGTTCGCCACCTTCGACCTGAAGGACACGTACTTCATGTGGCTAGAGCAAGCATCACAGACCCTTCCTCAGGCTCTGTTACGAAGGCCAAGCCTACTAGTACCAGGTCCTGCCCTTCGGCCTGCCCTCTCCCCACGCACCTTACTAAGGTGCTCCGGGCTGCCCTCGCCCCGCTACACCGGGCAGGCATCCGTTTCCTGGATTACCTGGACCACTGGCTGGTGCCAGCCTAGTCCAGGGACCAGTTGATCATACAGAGGGACTGAGTGCTCATGCACCCCGGCCACTAGGGTTTCAGGTCAACTGGGAAAAAAGTCGTCTTACTTCGGTCCAGGCGACTGTTTTTCTCGGTTTGGAGCTGAACTCCGAGAACACTAGGGTGTGTCTTACGGCAGAGCGCACCCGAGCCTTGCTGTCCGCTCTTACAGCTGCGTCAAACTGAAGGGATTTCAGAGGCTCCTGGGGCATATGTCAGCCGCAGCCCTGGTGACTCCGCCCGGGCTCCTGCATATGCGACCGTTTCAGCTATGGCTTTGTTCTTGGGTTCTGAGTTGGGCATGGCGCAGAGGCCAGCTTCAGTTGTCACTGACACCTCGTTGTCTCTCGTCCCTGTAACCCGGGAGGGCGTGTCCTTCTTGCTCTCTGGGGTTCCCTGGGTAAGGGGGAACTCCGGTTGCTTGGTTGTGACCATGGTTCCTCTCGGACAGGTTGAGGCGCCGTGTGCGGTTCCCATCAAGCGTCCGGTGCCTGGACCCGCGCACTTCTCGATGGCACATCAACCGTCTCGAGCTAGTGGCAGGGATACCGGCTTTGCGGCGCCCCCCGCCGCCCCTACGCCAGTGTCACGTGCTTGTCAGGACGGACAGCACGACGGTGGTTGCTTACATCATCCCCCTAGGAGGTGTTCGCTCTCACCATCTGCACTACCTTGCCCAACAACTGCTCCTGTGGAGTCGGAGCAGACTCTTGTCGCTCAGGGCCGTTCATACCCCGGTGCTTCGAACAAGATCGCTGTTGAGGTTCAAGCCGGCCGCAGGGAAATGGCGACTCCACCCACTGGCTGTCCAGCAGATATAGAGCGTGTTCGGAGAGGCACACTAGATTTGGTTTGCCTCTCACGAGAACACCCACTGCCAGCTTCTTAATTCCCTGTCCCTGACTCCTCTCGGGACGGACGCGCTGGCACATCGCTGACCCAGGAAGAAACACCTAGACGTTTTCCCCCAGTGAGCTTTCTAGCACAGGTGCTGTGCAAGGCCAGGGAGGACGAGCTTGAGCTGCTTCCTGTTGCACCGAGTTGGCCCAACACAGCATGGTTCTAGATACTCTCGTCGCTCGTGACAGTCCCTCCCTGACCGATCCCCCTGAGACCGGAGCTTCTCACTCAGGGGGGGGGGGGGGATCAGGCACCCGTGACCGGTCACGGTGGACCCCCAGCCTCTACCGCCCACGGTATTGAGGACTCTAGACCATGCTTTAGCCCCCTCTTTAGGTTGAGCTATGCTGGCAAGTGGGGTCGGTTCGTCGAGTGGTGCTCTTCCCAGCAGGAAGATGCTAGGACATGTCCCTTCAGAATCGTGCTGACCTTCCTCCAGGAAGGGTTCGATCGGGGGCTGTCCCCTTCGTCCCTGAAGGACTACGCAGCTGCGATTTCCTTCTTCCACCTTTGGGTGTAAGGGAAATCTGTCGGCAGCCACGATTTGACGAAGACTTCTCCATCAGGCCAGACGGCCACGTCCCTCCAGGCCCCCCTCAGTACCCTCTTGGGACCTCTCTATTGCCCTATAGGGCTGAGGATGTCCCCGTTCTAGCCTTTGCCCTCACAGACCTGCACGCCCTCTTGCTTAGACGGCGCTTTTGCTGGCTCTGGCTTCGCTCTAGAGGGTTAGAGATCTCCAAGCACTGTCCGCCAACGAAACCTGCCTGGAATTCGGCCCTGAGGACTCTCTGGTGAGAATCAGACCCAGGCCCAGATTCATCCCCAAGGTCCCGTCAGTCCCCCTCCGGGACCAAACGGTGACATTGCAGGCCCTGCCCCGGGAGGAGGCAGACCCAGCCCAGGGTACACTCTGTCAAGTGCGCACCTTTCGGCTCTACCTGGACAGTACCCGGGAGTTTCATATCTCCCAGCAGCTCCTCATATGCTACTACGGCCAGCGCATGGGGTACGCTGTGTCGAAGCAGCGGCGAGCGCATTGGATTGTGGAGGCTATCCAGCTGGCTTACCAGGCGAGTGATGTACTCTGCCCTCTAACGGAGCTGAGGGCCCATTCCACCCGCGGCATCGCCGCCTCGTGGGCACTGGCCTAGGGGTGCTCACTCGCCGACTTATGTCAAGCTGTGGGCTGGTCGACACCCAAAACCTTTGTCAGGCAACTGCCTTAACCTAGGCGCTGTGCCTTCCGCGGTCCTGAGTGGTGGCAGTGACCCATCGGCACAGTAGGGAGTAATACCCATGGATGCACATCCCCATGGGTCTGTCGAACATCCGCTCCCTCATCACCAACTCCAATACCGATGAGGGCTTTGATCCGGGGCCTAAGCACCACTAGGACCCCCGCATCAAGGATGTGCTGCACCTGCAGGTTCCTAGTCCTGCGGGAAGGAACCTTTTTTCACGTCTCCCGACTGGTGGATCGTGAACCCTATCCTCCCACCCACTCGGCATCTGGGTGACGCGGAGCAGTCAGCTCTGCCAGGTTCTGTAGTAAGGTTTTGCCGCTGGGCCTGATCCCTACAGAACTCGGGCCGGACCCCCCCTATCTGGGTGGCGCAATCCGTGTACTCTATACAAAGCCCCTTTTCAGGTGAGTTGTATTACCCCGTTTCCGTTCCATCCCCTACCTGGGCGGGGAACGATGGCTTTCGATTCCACCCACTTTTATAGCCGGCGGAACGCTTTCTCGCTTGCTGGATGCCCTCTTCAGGTCCCGATGCAAGCCTCCGCGTGTCTAGGTTACATACGTAACCCGCGTTCCCTGAAGGAGTTCCCTTGGGCATGTACTTCAAGTCGCTGCTCTGAGGTGCTGTAGAGGTAAGTAGGTTCGGCTCCTCTGAAGAAGGCAGAATGAGTGTAGAGCTACGCTCTGCTCTTATAGAGCAGTTGATTGCTAATCAACTTGATTGATAATCAGCTTCACTCGCAAATTAATTTGCCTGTTAAATATTCGGCTCCACCCACTTTCAGGATGGCTCCACCCATAGTCGAGACATCGACATCGTCTGCGTTCCCTCCTTCAGGGAACGCGGGTTACGTATGTAACCTAGACGTTTTAAACCTTTAGAAAAATCATATAAAAACAATGCTTCATTGGATCATCACCAAACTCCAGATGTAGTATCAGGGCTCTTAGGGGCACAATTTAAGCCCTCAATGATTAGGCTGGGACCCTCTTAGGTTCCACATGAGCCCATCTCATTCGTATTTCAATGCGTTTTCATTGAAGTATCGTATCGTTTGGGCCCTCACGGCCTAAAACTTTCTCAGAGGAAATCAATACTCCACATTCAGACTCCTGAGGTCAGTCCGAGAAAACAGAGCCCTCAATGACCTCTCTATCACCTTCCTAGCCTTAATTAGAGCCCCTTGAAGTCTTAAAAACTCACTCGGGACTTTTTTCCAATGTGAGTTTTAAACCTTTAAAAAAAGCATATAAAAACAATGCTTCATTGGATCATCACCAAACTCCAGATGTAGTATCAGGTCTCTAAGGGACACTATATAGGCCCTCAATGATTAGGCTGGGACCTTCTTAGAGGTCCACAAGAGCCCATATCATTCGTATTTCAGTGCGTTTTCTTTGAAGTATCGTATCGTTTGGGCCCTCACGGCCTCATACTTTCTAAAATCAACTCAATACTCTATATTCAGATTCCTGAGGTCAGTCCGAGAAAAAAGAGCCCTCATTGACCTCTCGATCACCTTCCTAACCTTAGTTAGAGGCCCTTGAACTCTTAAAAACTCACTCGGGCCTTTTTTTCCAATGTGAGTTTTAAACCTTTAAAAAATCATATAAAATCAATGCTTCATTGGATCATCACCAAACTCCAGATGTAGTATTATGGCTCTAAGGGGCACTATATAGGCCCTCAATGATTAGGCTGGGACATTCTTAGGGTCCACAAGAGCCCATCTCATTCTTATTTCAATGCGTTTTCATTGAAGTATCGTATCGTTTGGGCCCTCACGGCCTGACACTTTCTCCAATCAACTCAATACTCTAGATTCAGTAAGACCTTGCTATTTCGGCCATATTTAATGCCGCTTTCTTGCCTGAAGATAGTTACGTCTGGAAATGTCTCAACAGAAATAATTTCCAAACAGATAAAGGTTCCCTATTTTAAAAAAAAAACACTTTGGCCCATGAGTGGATCGAACCCACAACCTTGGCGTTATTAGCACCACGCTCTAACCAGCTGAGCTAACAGGCCGTAATGAGTTGTGTATAGGCTAATAGAAAACTTTTTTTGTTTTTATCCAATTTAACCCGAAGAATTTAAACATTTCCCTAATTTAAGGAAAAACAGCCGTAACGGCAAAGGAAATTTAAAGCTGAAGCGAGAAACTCCAGTAGGAAGAAGTTATCCCAAAGGTTTCACTCAGAAGACAAAAAGTTTCCTTAAGATTCTAATAGAACTGAAAAATAAACATTTTCACCTTTCTAAATTTCCTTTGCCGTAACGGCTGTTTTTATTTAGCGAAATGTTTAAATTCTTCGGGTTAAATTGGATGACAAAAAAATACATTTTTTCTATTAGCCTAAATGCTACACATTAGGGCCTGTTAGCTTAGCTGGTTAGAGTGTGGTGCTAATAACACCAAGGTCCTGGGTTCGATCCCCACATGGGCCAAAGTGTTTTCTGACAATATGGAACCTTTATCTTTTTGGAAACTATTTCTGTTGGGACATTTCCAGACATAACTATGTTCAGGCAAGAAAGCTGCATTAAATGCAGCCGAAATAGCTAGGACTCATTTATTGGTCTGTGACCACAAACAGGATTTCATCAGGCAGAGGCTGGCAGCAATGCAACGGAAGTTAGATAAAACGGAGACCGGTAATGGACATTTAAAATCTGTAGAAATGTACAGTTTTTCACCTAAATTAACTTCTCTTCCATCTGGCTTTCCCTTATCTCCTCTGGCCTTGAAGGCCACGAGAAGGAGTCTAAATATTCCCCCGAGGAGACTCTCTGCACCCCCCCCCCCATTCATTCCTCAATACCTCTGCCGGCTTCTCTTTACTGCTGTAATCCAAGGGGCCATAAGTACAGTGCCGTTAATGACAGCAGGAAAATGTTGGCTACAGACTGCAGCGGTTCCACCACTTCCCTGGACCCTACACCATCCTGCAATGTTTCCTTCCTGTATTTGACTATATGTGCTTGATTGCAATCGTTTTTTTTTAATCCACTCCACACTGCCCTTTGAGGACAGTGCGGAAAAGGCTCTTTTTGAGCTATCTTCCCTAATGTATATCCATTTCTCTGTTTCTTTCTCAAATACTACCTCTCAACACTGGTCTGTCCACACCTTGTCTATGTCTGTGGCCAGAGGGGTTTTATTTCACTGCATGTAACAGTGTATGTGTGATTGATTTTGTTGCGGGCACTTTCTTATCTACTCCATCTGGGTTTCCTCCCTTGTTCTGTTTATTCTGGGGTGCAGCGCGAGCTGAAGTAGCCCAGGAGGGGCTTCCAGCTATAGTGTCTCAGCTGGGCCAGTAGTATCACTGGGCTCGGCTGGATTCCCATCACCCGGAAGAGCGTGCCAGGCACTGAGCTGCCCATATTCTGACAAGGAGTCGATGCAAGGGCTGATGGACCTAGTGTGATGGGAATCTTTTTATATTCTTGTGTAATACTACCATCTAGTGGTCATTTAGAGAATTTCTTTAGCTTTAGACCTTTTAGTTAATCTACTTTTTATTCTTTAGTTCTTAAATCTACTTATTATTCCTGTTTTTATTATCATTATATTTAGACTTATATACTTATTACATTTTGGTGTTTTATTAGTTTAAGGTAATGTTAAATGAGTTTATTGTGTAGGAGGAGAGAACTAAAGCACACGTCATACTTTAGTACCCCCCTTGAGGAGGCTATAACATGAGGTGAGAACAGAGGACGACCTCTCTTCAGGCGCGCGTCTTTCTTTTAAACACACTAGATACACGTTCTTCCTTGCAAATACCAAGTGTGTAAGAATGCGTTGATATTGCTTAATCTTTACAATAAATAGCCGCATTTGCTGTGTTCCCTCTCAAACGGTCTCCAGTGTTTATTATCAATTGAGAAGGTATATTTTTACCATAACACTAGTTAGCTTGGAGGCGAAATCCCACACCTCTGGTCCATAAACCCTCACGGCACTGAACTGATCGCACCCCTAGCCCACTACCCAAAGCACACCTGCCCACCACTGTCTCCAGGAAGCCGCTGAGTGACTCTTAAGTACATATCATGGAGCCATAATTTGATAAGGCTCCCTGCACAGCCTTGCATAATGCTTGTGTGTCTATCCCAAACTCGCTACAATATTATACTACAGTATAAATACAATATATATAAATATACAGTGGGGTAAAAAAGTACTTGGTCAGCCACCAATTGTGCAAGTTCTCCCACTTAAAAAGATGAGAGAGGCCTGTAATATTCATCATAGATAGACCTCAACTATGAGAGACAAAAAGAAAAAGAAAAATCCAGACAATCAGATTGTCTGATTTTTAAATAATTTATTTGCAAAATATGGTGAAAAATAAGTATTTGGTCAGCTACAAACAAGCAAGATTTGTGGCTCTCACAGAACTGAAACTTCTTCTGTAAGAGACTCCTCTGTCCTCCACTTGTTACCTGTATTAATGCCACCTGTTTGAACTCATTATCAGTATAAAATACACCTGTTCACAACCTCAAATACTCACACTCTAAACTCCACCATGGCCAAAACTAGAGAGCTATCAAAGGACACCCGAAACAAAATTATGGACCAGCACCAGGCTGGGAGACTGACTATGCAATAGGTAAACAGCTTGGTGTGAAGAAATCAACTCTGGGAGCCATTATTAGAAAATGGAACACATACAAGACTACTGTAATCTCCCTCGATCTGGGGCTGCACGCAAGATCTCACTTCATGGGGTCAAATTGATGACGAGAACGGTGAGCAAAAATCCCAGAACCACACGGGGGACCTAGTGAATGACCTGGAGAGAGCTGGGCCCAAAATAACAAAGTTTACAATCAGCAACACACTACGGCGCCAAGGTCTCAAATCCTGCATTGCCAGACGTGTCCCCCTGCTTAAGCCAGTACATGTCAAGGCCCGTCTAAAGTTTGCAAGAGAGCATTTGGATGATCCAGAAGATGACTGGGAGAATATCATATGGTTCATCAAAATAGAACTTTTTGGTAACAACTCTACTCGTCGTGTTTGGAGGAGAAAGAATGCTGAGTTGCATCCAAAGAACACCATACCTACTGTGAAGCATGGGGAGGAAACATCATGCTTTGGGGCTGTTTTTCTGCTCAGGCACTAGGACGACTGATCCGTGTAAAGGAAAGAATGAATGGGGCCATGTATTGTCAAATTTTGAGTGAAAACCTCCTTCCATCAGCAAGGGCATTGAAGATGAAACATGGCTGGGTCTTTCAGCAAGACAACGATCCCAAACCCGGGTAATGAAGGAGTGGCTTCATAAGAAGCATTTCAAGGTCCTGGAGTGGCCTAGCCAGTCTCCAGATCTCAACCCCTTCGAAAATCTTTGGAGGGAGTTGAAAGTCCGTGTTGCCCAGCGACAGCCCCAGAGCATCACTGCTGTAGAGGAGATCTGTATGGAGGAATGGAGAAATGTGTGTGAAAACCTTGTGAAGACTTACAGAAAATGTTTGATCTCTGTCATTCCCAACAAAGGGTATATAACAAAGTATTGAGATGAACTTTTGTTATTGACCAAATACTTATTTTCCACCATATTTTGCAAATAAATTCTTTAAAAAATCAGACACTGTGATTTTCTGCATTTTTCTTTCTCCTTTTGTTTCTCATAGTCGAGGTCTATCTGTGATGAACATTACAGGCCTCGCTCATCTTTTTAAGTGGGAGAACTTGCACAATTGGTGGCTGACAAAATAATTTTATGAATATATATATATATATATATATATAATCTAGCCACAGGGGTTGCAAGCCAGTGACTTCTGTGCCGGTCCCAAGCCCGGATAAATAGAGAGGGTTGCGTCAGGAAGGGCATCCGGCGTAAAAAAATGCCAAAAACCAAATATGCGAGTCACCAAATCGATTTCCATACCGGATCGGTCGAGGCCCGGGTTAACAACGACCGCCTCCGGTGCTGTTGACTTACAGGGTGCCGGTGGAAATTGGACTACTGTTTGTCGAAGAAGGAGAGGAGGGAGAAGGATTCGTCGACAGAAAGAGAAGAGGAAAGCCAGGAGTATAGATCTGAGAATAGGGACTCTTAACGTTGGTACAATGACAGGGAAGGGTAGGGAGCTGGCGGACATGATGGAGAGAAGGAAGGTAGATATTCTGTGCGTGCAGGAGACCAGGTGGAAGGGTAGCAAAGCGCGTAGTATTGGAGGGGGATACAAACTGTTTTACTATGGTGTGGATAGGAAGAGAAATGGGGTAGGAGTGATCCTGAAGGAGGAGTTTGTGAGGAATGTTTTAGAGGTGAAAAGAGTGTCAGACAGGGTGATCAGTTTGAAGTTAGAAATTGAAGGGGTAATGTTGAATGTAGTGAGTGGTTATGCTCCACAAGTAGGCAGTAAGTTGGAAGAGAAGGAGAGATTCTGGAGTGAGTTGGATGAGGTGATTGAGAGTGTTCCCAGTGGAGAGAGAGTAGTGGTGGGAGCAGATTTCAATGGGCATGTTGGCGAGGGCAACAGAGGTGATGAGGTGGTGATGGGCAGGTTCGGTGTTAAGGAAAGGAACCTAGAAGGACAGATGGTGGTGGACTTTGCCAAGAGGATGGAAATGGCTGTAGTTAATACTTATTTCCAGAAGAGGGAGGAACATAGAGTTACCTACAAGAGTGGAGGTAGGAGTACGCAGGTAGACTACATCCTTTGTAGACGAGCCAATCTGAGAGAGATCAGAGACTGTAAAGTAGTGGTAGGAGAGAGTGTAGCCAGACAGCATCGGATGGTGATGTGTAGGATGTTTCTGGTGGTCAGGAAGAAGAGAAGACGAAAGATTGAAAAGAAGACCAAGTGGTGGAAGTTGAAAAAGGAAGAAGATTGTGAGGAATTTAGACAGAAGCTGAGACAGGCTTTAGGTGGTCAGGAAGAGCTTCCAGATGACTGGGAAACTACAGCAGAATTGATCAGGGAGACAGGGAGAACGGTGCTAGGTGTGTCAGCTGGAAGGAGGAAAGAAGATAAAGAAACATGGTGGTGGAATGAGGAAGTACAGGACATCATCCAGAGGAAGAGGCTAGCTAAAAAGAAGTGGGACATCGAAAGGACTGAAGAAAGCAGACAGGACTACAAGGAATCACAGCGCAGAGTGAAGTGGGAGGTGGCAAAGGCCAAACAGAAAGCATATGATGAGTTGTATGCCAGGTTAGACACGAGGGAAGGCGAGAAGAAATTGTATAGATTAGCGAGACAGAGAGACAGAGATGGGAAGGATGTGCAACAGATAAGGGTGATTAAAGATAGAGATGGAAAGGTGCTAACAAGTGAGGAGTGTGTGCTGAGAAGATGGAAGGAGTATTTTGAGGAGTTGATGAATGAGGAGGATGAAAGGGAAAGAAGGGAGGAAGATGTGAATATTGTAGAGCAGGAAGTTGAAAAGATTCAAAAGGATGAGGTGAGGAAGGCCCTGGGGAGAATGAAGAGTGGAAAGGCTGTTGGTCCAGATGACATACCAGTGGAGGTGTGGAAGTGTCTAGGAGAGACAGCAGTGGAGTTCCTGTCTAGGTTATTCAACAGGATTTTAGAGAGAGAGAAGATGCCTGAGGAATGGAGGAGAAGTGTCCTAGTACCAATCTTTAAGATCAAGGGTGATGTGCAGAGTTGTAACAACTACAGAGGCATAAAGTTGATGAGCCACACAATGAAACTTTGGGAAAGAGTAGTGGAAGCTAGGCTAAGAAGGGAAGTGGATATTTGTGAACAGCAGTATGGCTTCATGCCCAGGAAGAGCACTACTGATGCAATTTTTGCTCTGAGATTGTTAATGGAGAAGTACAGAGATGGTCAGAAGGAGCTGCACTGCGTCTTTGTGGATTTAGAAAAAGTGTATGACAGGGTGCCGAGAGAGGAGCTATGGTCCTGTATGAGGAGGTCAGGAGTGACAGAGAAGTACGTCAGAGTAGTTCAGGATATGTATGAGAGAAGTAAGACAGCAGTGAGATGTGCTGTAGGTCAGACAAATGAGTTCAAAGTGGAGGTGGGGCTACATCAAGGATCAGCTTTGAGTCCCTTCTTATTTGCTATGGTGATGGACAGGTTGACAGATGAGGTCAGACAGGAATCTCCATGGACAATGATGTTTGCAGATGACATTGTGATTTGCAGTGAGAGCAGAGAGCAGGTGGAGGAAAACCTGGAAAGTTGGAGGTCAGCTCTAGAAAGAAGAGAAATGAAAGTCAGTCGCAGCAAGACAGAATACATGAGTTTGAACGAGAGGGAGGGAAATAGAACAGTGAGGTTACAGGGGCTGAGGTCAAGAAGGTGCAGGAGTTTAGGTATTTGGGGTCAACAGTCCAGTGAGACGGGGAGTGTGGAAAAGAGGTGAAGAGACGAGTGCAGG
>SRMA01026127.1:419817-453831 GCA_007224835.1 Danionella cerebrum
GTAACGGTTCACGGTATGTATTGAACCGTTTTGCCTGTTCGGTTCGGGACACTTGCGTACCGTTTCGGTATTCGGTATTTTTATTAAATGATATAAATGTATTATCAGCGCGATATTAAGCGCAGCGCAACAATGTTCCTAGGCGAGTTTCCGCACGGACGCTATTGACTGACGAGCACGAACACGAGAATCATATCAAAAGCGAAAGAGAAGCCAGAGCTTGAAGACCCTCTCACCTCACTACGGTCTCGTGTTTGAGAACACTTTGGCTTCTCTGTTAAAATACATAACGGGGATAGACGAGTGGATAAATTTAAAGTTGTATGCCGACATTGTTCCACGGAGATAGTTTCCGCACGGACGCTATTGAGTGACGAGCACGAGCGCGAGAAGGAAAATTACATGGCAAAAGCGAAAGGGAAGCCAGAGCTTGAAGACCCGCTCACCTCACTACGGTCTCGTGTTTGAGAACACTTTGGATTCTCTGTTAAAATACATAACGGGGATAGACGAGTGGATAAATCTAAAGTTGTATGCCGACATTGTTCCACGGAGATCGGGCAGGCAACACATTTTCTACTGCTGGAGATATTATAACCAGATATATGCTCTCTTCAGAAAATCTATCCTAACTAGTTGCAGTATTTCATTTTTTATTTTTTTAAAAAATGTGTTTTTCTTAATAAAGAGTGCAATTTATTTAAAATATCACCCAAATGTGTCACTTTTATTTATTTTATGCAAGAATACTACTGTGTATTGGCAGCTTTTCAAAATAAAGAATATGTAAGTTCTTATTGTTTTGTACTGAACCGAATGAATATATATATTAGGGGTGTAACGGTTCACGGTATGTATTGAACCGTTTCGGTACGGCCTGTTCAGTTCGGTACACTTGCGTACCGTTTCGGTATTTTTTTTTATTAAATAATATACATTTATTATTAGCGCGATATTAAGCGCAGCGGAACAATGTTCCTAGGCGAGTTTCCGCACAGACACTATTGAGTGACGCACAGTAGAGCTGCACGCACGGGTAGCTATGAGAAATGGCATCATGTGTAACGTCCACTGCTAGGTCTATGTACCACATTATGTATGTATGTTGCCCTTTAAGTGCTGCGCCCCAAACCCTCAGTGTGTGCGCTGCAGGAGTCTGTGTGTGTGTGTGTGTGTGTGAGGAGAGGGAGAGTGTGTGCGCTGCTCTTCCCCTGAAACCGCTACCCTGTTACATATTGTTTACTTTTATTTTGTGTTTTGAAATGTAATTTCTTGTGACGCTGAAGGAAGCTAACTATAAAGGTTTATAACAACTATAATGTCACTGCAACCAGATCTGTGCTCTCTTCAGAAAATGTGGATAGGTTAATCTTTTTAGTCAAAAACTTGAATAGTTCGTTTTGTTGATGTATAAGCTGAAGCTGTTGCTAGTGTTAAAAGTTTTCAGGTCCTAACTAGTTGCAGTATTTAATTTTTTATTTAAAAAATGTGTATTTCTTTATAAAGAGTGCAATTTATTTAAAATATCACCCAAATGTGTCACTTTTATTTATTTTATGCAAGAATTCTATTGTGTATTGGCAGCTTTTCAAAATAAAGATTTTGTAAGTTCTTATTTTTTTGTACCGAAAATGAACCGAACCGAGCTCTCCAAGACACTGTACCGAACCGAATACGATATTAGCGTACCGTTACACCCCTAATATATATATATTTCTCAGTTTCTGAATTATTATGTACAATTTTTTTGTTATTTATTGTTAATATTGATCCACTCACAACTGCATTGATGGTGTTTTGCGCTGCTACCTTTAACATGAAAGTAACAAATATAAATAAACAAAGAAAAATATCCAAAAATCAAACTGGATTTTTTTTGACAGTTTGGATTTATTAACGTTGAGGCATAAAATCTCTGCAGCTAACAATAAAACAAACAGCCAGAATTAGGGGTGTAACGGTTCACGGTATGTATTGAACCATTTCGGTACGGCCTGTTCGGTTCGGGACACTTGCGCACCGTTTCGGTAATCGGTATTTTTATTAAATGATATAAATGTATTATCAGCGCGATATTAAGCGCAGCGCAACAATGTTCCTAGGCGAGTTTCCGCACGGACGCTATTGACTGACGAGCACGAGCGCGAGAACCATATCAAAAGCGAAAGAGAAGCCAGAGCTTGAAGACCCTCTCACCTCACTACGGTCTCGTGTTTGAGAACACTTTGGCTTCTCTGTTAAAATACATAACGGGGATAGACGAGTGGATAAATTTAAAGTTGTATGCCGACATTGTTCCACGGAGATAGTTTCCGCACGGACGCTATTGAGTGATGAGCACGAGCGTGAGAAGGAAAATTACATGGCAAAAGCGAAAGAGAAGCCAGAGCTTGAAGACCCTCTCACCTCACTACGGTCTCGTGTTTGAGAACACTTTGGCTTCTCTGTTAAAATACATAACGGGGATAGACGAGTGGATAAATTTAAAGTTGTATGCCGACATTGTTCCACGGAGATCAGGCAGGCAACACATCTAACATTTTCTACTGCTGGAGATATTATAACCAGATCAATGCTCTCTTCAGAAAATGTGGATAGGTAATCTATCCTAACTAGTTGCAGTATTTCATTTTTTATTTAAAAAAATGTGTTTTTCTTAATAAAGAGTGCAATTTATTTAAAATATCACCCAAATGTGTCACTTTTATTTATTTTATGCAAGAATTCTACTGTGTATTGGCAGCTTTTCAAAATAAAGAATATGTAAGTTCTTATTGTTTTGTACCGAACCGAACCGAACTCTCCAAGACACTGTACCGAACCGAATACGATTTTAGCGTACCGTTACACCCCTAGCCAGAATGCCAATAGCCGGTCACTGTTAACCGAGCTCTGCTGTTAGTCTGTTGACTTTGGACAATATTCTACCTTCCACAGAAAGATAATCATCCAGAAAATGTGATGATGGCATCACACATGGGGAAGACAGGGGCATGTCGTCCCTAAAGTAAACCCGCGCATGAGCATACATGGGTGTACATCGTACATCAAGAAAAAAATGGAACCATCTCTAGAAGGCATCAAATTACAGATTAGACATTCAAGTTACCGGTACATTTTATTTACATCATTTACACTTTCAAAATAACAGACAACTAAATACGGCTTCTGATTTAATATCTTGTACTGCCCCCTTTAGTAAGCAGCATGTAAATGCTTTTGTAGCAGGCAAAGAGTCTTCCAGATCTTTGAGATTTCTGGGCTGTTTTGTCAAGCATTCCTCTTCTAAGACTGATCCATAGATTTTTAATTATGTTGAGGCCAGGTGATTGCCACCTTTACACCTCCTAGTGTAATTCACTGTGGATTTGAGGTGTGTTTAGGACCATTATTCATTTGTAGAGACCATCCTCTCTTTACCTTTAGCTTTTCACAGATGGTATCAAGTTACAGTTTAAAAATTTGCTGACTTTTTATTGAATCCATTTTCCTTCTACCCGTGAAATGTTCCCTGTGCCACTGCCTGCAATGGATGATTGATCCAGCCCTTTGGTCATTTAGGACAGAAAGTTCAATTTTAACCTTATCGGTCCATCAGGCTTCTGCACGCTGATCTTTGTGGTGAGGACGTAGAAGTAGTTTTCTTCTGATGACTCCCATGAAGACCATATTTGTTCAAGTATCTCTTTAAAGTTAATTTGTGTACCACAACTACAGTGTCTGTCAGATCTTTCTGGAGGAATTGAGCAGTCAAATGTGGGTTTTCACTTGCTGTTCTCACAATCCTGTGTTCCGTTCTATCTTGCTCTGTTTTTCTTGGTCTTGTCCAAAACTTGCTTTAACTTCCACAGTTCCTGATGACTGCCATTTGTTAATTACATTCCAAACAGAGGTTGTTGGCATCTGAAAATCTTCTTATAGGCTTCTCCTGCTTTATGTGAAACTAATTTCAGTTAACTGCTTAGAAGAACCCATTGTTGGGGGCGGGGCAAGCTCGGATGGTCTGTCCAGAAAATGACTGAGATCAAATCCAGGTCTCACCTTCTAAAGGGGGCAGTGCATGCTTTCAAATCTGTCAGCACACACACTTTTGCAGACACCTTTTTTGTTTTCTGTTATTTTGAAAGTGTAAATGATGGAAATAAAATCTAACTTTTTTGACACATTATAAGAATGTCTAATCTGTAATTTGATGTCTGTTGGAGATTTTTTCCATCTTTCCTTGGCTTCTTTATGCACATTAATACTTTTTTTTTACCTGGGATGCCCAAACTTTTGATCCCACTATTGGTACATAAAATGAAATGTATTCAATTTAATAAATCAATTTTAGTTAAAACAAAAGAGAACTATGCTGCATTCTGTCGGGGACCTTCAGTAGCCACAGCCCCTGAGCCAGCAGCAATCACCCCCTTCTCCCCATAGACACACCTGATCCAGATTCAACCGCTCTTCATTAGTATTGTATATCTTCAAGAAACTAGTGCATCCATCACATTTCTTGAAATGTATTATATCTTTTTTAACTCTGCAACAATGTTAATTAGTCAGCAATTCTGGCGTTGATAATGTCTAATGTGAAACATCCCTATTGACGACAAAAAAAAGACATAAAATGTTAATAGTTATGCATTAATAATACAGTATTAAACTATTCTTAAGTTAATTGTTTGGTATTCGTGCATTTGTAGTTTATCTGAATGGTTTCTTATTTGCAGCAGATTTATCGTTTCATTTTCAAGTTTTGAACTGTGTGTATGTGTGTGCTGTTTTGAAGCCAAATATTTCACAATGCCTTCTCTCTCTCGTTGTAATCTAAACATTTTAATATATTACACGGGTTTTATACCCAGTCTGTCCATATCTAGTAATAATTGTGAAAATGTGTTTCATTCATATCAATAATATCAATTATGGAACCTCTAAACCCCCAGGACTTTTAGATGACTTTGTAATAGTGCTTTGAGATTCCATTTCTTGTATGCGTTCATAATTACAGTATTATAGTATTATTGACTGTCAGAATCCACATGATGTCATTTTGCCGGTAATGCGGTTTCTGGGAGATCTGCTCCAAGTAGACTTATCCAAAGCGGTTTACTATGAAATGAAAAGCACGTTTAATCTACTCTTGCTCTTTCTGAGACGCTGCATGCTCAATTGCAAGAAGCCTATACATAGTCCAATTTCATTGTTGGGAAACAACATAAAATGTGTGTGAATGATGTTAGAAAAATAAACCACAATTCTCACAAAACAGTGTGAGCTAAATGGTTGTGCAACAAAATTCAAATAAAAAAAAAGGAAAATTGTTGACGCACAAAGTGTGCAAAAGTAAAAATAAGCAAAGCTTACCAGCTGTGGCAGAATCTTCTCAAAATGCTCGATGCCAACAGTGTCAGCATCTTCACTGTCGGCCTGTTTCACAGCCCTACGTGCTGCCTCTGTCACACAAACATAAGTTACATCATTTGATTTATTGCAAAGCAACATAATATTTAACAAAACATTGCATGACAGTGTAATGTATTTTTTCTTCAGGGGGCAAATCTACATCCTAGAGTAACAAGCAAGAATGAAGGTTAAATACATGCTAGTTATAAAATGTTCAAATCAAATTTGCTTCGAGAAACTACTGTACTTTAACACTCTATGTTCAAGCTCTCATCCGTTCACATGCGTGCCGGAAAATAGGAAGCAGTGTGAAACAGCCATAAGGGTCAAAGGTTCCACCAAATAGTTTCACATATAGATCAATGTTTTAACTTTTACAATCGATTGACACATCTATCAAATGATTTATTTCCCCACCTGCATGTTTTAGATCAGGGGTGTCAAACTCATTTTCACAGAGGGCCACATTAGCATAATGGCTATCCTCAAAGGGCCAAATGTAACTACTCCTTAATGTTAAATAACTCATTATTTATAACTTATTCAAGTGACAGTTCAGTTGCATATAAACAATTGTATGCTTGTTGTTCTAATATAAATCCTTTTGATTTTTGTCAGCTTCTGAAAACCCACATAACTCCATCAATGAAGGATCAAACTGTCCAAGTGAATAAAGAAAAATTACAATTTTTGTAATTTGTTTAGCGAAAGAAAAAAACCCCTCACAGACTGAAGATGATGCATATCAAATCATCTTATTTTATCATCAGGCTCAAGAAACAGATCACAGATAAACTATTAGCTGTGCCCATTTCACATCTTGAAATTTATTTTAGCGTGAGAAATCCAAGGTATGGCACGAGAGATCACTCAAATATGAGAGTCTTACGTTCAATGTGTGAGAGTTGGCAGCTTTGCAATTTCACTCATGAGTAGTATGGATGCGGAAACACCATTGCGGCAACCGATAGGCCAAAGACATTGTGGTAATTGTAGTTTTTTCTGTTTTTATTTCTTTCTTTTTTTTTTGTAAGACACTCAAAACTTTTAAGTCACATTAGATTACATGGCGGGCCACATCTGCCCCGCAGGCCTTGAGTTTGACACATGTGCTGTAAAGCATGCAGACAATAGCTGTGTGCCAATCCAGAAGTTTGCATCCTCCTGAGTGCGTATTTTAACACCACTTACGTTACAACGGTGCACCAAGGAAGTCTCATTTTGGCAAAACTCGAAGAGTCCTTAAAATGCACCCTTCAAATGCGTCCTTTCCCCTGAATTCGGAGGATGCGTAGCGACCGTTCTCCTGAAATTTATTTTAGCGGGAGAAATCGGAGGTGTGGCGTGAGAGATCACTCAAATGCGTGAGTCTTACTTTCAATGTGTGACAGTTGGTAGCTCTGCAGTTTCACTCATGAGTATGGATGCGGAAAGACCGTTGCGGCTACCGTAGGCCAAAGGCATTGTGGGAAATGTTAACACATCTGGCCGGCGGGCCTTGAGTTTGACACATTTGTTTTAGAGGATTGGTTTAATGCTTTGTATAATATGTACATGCTCTTACTGTTTGCATTTCCATCATGCTCAATCTGATCTCAAGTGTCAGATACACACCATATAAGGGCTCCTGTCATAGCTGCATTTTAGTACAGAACACCAGTCCAAGTAAAGAATAACTCTCACCTTCCACAAAAACCTTGAGCATCTCAGCAGTGAGGAGAACTGCATCACTGCTCACTGAAAAACAGGGAAGAAATAGTTGAAAACTGCAATTTTACTGAGCCGGTGCAATAATGTGTTTTTTTATTTGACAAAACAACATATTTTTATCTTTGGAAATGGATACGGGTGTCTTTACTTATTGTTTGTCTAATTACGGTTAGCAAGAGTGAAATTGGAACTGTGTTATAGTGTTACATAATGTGTTATATACTACTCAAGGAGTTCAGCAAGTGCATCTGTAACTTGAGTTACTTCTATCGAAAAGCAGAAAATAATAATTTTGAGTCCTGACACATTTGCAGATGTTTCAATGTTCCAAAAGAGGATCAAGAATTTTATGGTTGGTCTGATCACGACTCCTTTGAGCGCCTCTCAACCTCTGAAACTTATCTAAAAAAAATAAATAAACTTACTTGCAATAATCTTAATCATTTCTCTGTTATGCGACTTCAAAGTTGTATCATTATTATATATTGTTGTTTATGACATTTGGCTTTTAGTAGATTAATAATGTATAATATAGTATTTTTGTATTAATAATATAATCCTTGAATTGCTCTCATACTAACTTACCATATTACACATATACATAACTAACATACAATACACAGGGTCTATTCTATACTACCTCTTCAATGTATTATAATGTTGAAACGTAGAATAAACAATGGTTAACCTTTGAATTTGCAAATTCTATTGAGTGTAAAACAATGCAGAAAATGAAAGATATACCACAATATTCAATTAACATTATTTAGACTACTAAACATATAATCAAAAGCTTGCAGACGTGTACAAAAAGTCAAGTGTGTGTTCTTTTAAACTATTGATGCTTGTTTAGGTTCCCTCACCTTTGGTCTTCTCTCTGAATGAACCTGTCAAAAGTTTTGCGACCGTTTCCTAAAAACAGAGCAACGGTGTTACACGCGAAAGAGCACTCTTGATGAATACATTTCCTTGCTGTTGTTGTCGGATTATGCATATGCATATTATATATGCATTAGTGAAAAAAACGAAAAATATGAAATCCAAACATTACCCTTTTAAAACCGACTTTAATTCCCGCGTCCGCCATTCTCTCGCCGCTCTTCTTGTTCTCGAGTTGATTACCGGGGGTTGGTAGGTGCACTGACGCCGCCTATTGGGATGGAAGATGGAGCGCAAGGCGAATAAAAATCATGTACAATAAAGCAAAATACGCTCAATACATGCACATTTTTCACAGATCAGCAAAAGATCCAAAATCAGACGTAACACGAGCAGCAGACATATGTAAAATACGCAAAAGAACATAAGGCTATTTAAAGCTTTTCAGAGATTTCGGAATTAATAACTCACATATCTGTCAAAATGAAACTTTTACTGCAATCAAAAGGGTTTTTTTTTTTTCAATTGCTTTCACTCTAAATACCAAAACCTTGTACTCTAAAAGCACAGCTGTAGGCACATTGTCTGCCTCGCACTTTTTGCATAACATTGCACATAAGTGATTTGCAAAATACTAAGCGTGCTTAAGGACAGCACAGTGGTGCTGTGTGTAGCACTGTGGCCTTCCAGTTGGTCGGCCACTGGTGGGTAGGGTCTGCTGTCCCTGGGCACCATGTACTGCAATTGTTTGTTTGTTAGATATGTGTGGTTCGTCCAGCTCGTGGTTTGTGATCTTTGATATGTTATGTATTTTTCCTCCAATGTAGCTGAGATACATTTTAAACCGTACAACATTATTATCACCTCACTTAAAAGATTGGCTGTGTATTGTCGCAGGAGAGGGATCACACAACAAGGTTGTAATAGAAAAGTGTCCCATGAGTGTGGATTTATTAACAATAAAATACGTGTTGTGGTAGAGTGCAGTCGAGAGAGAGACAGAGACAGAGACAGAGACAGAGAGAGAGACAGAGACAGAGACAGAGACAGAGACAGAGACAGAGACAGAGACAGAGAGAGAGAGAGAGAGAGAGAGAGAGAGAGAGAGAGAGAGAGAGAGAGAGATGCGTCATGTTCAGGTAGGTATTTATTTATTTTATTCTATTCATTTGCAATTTTTTTTCTCTTCTCTTCTAAATTATTATTATTATTATTATTATTATTATTATTTCTCCCTCTCTTCTTCTTTTCCTCTTCCTTTCTTTCATTTTCACTCGTGTACCTTCACCCTTCCCCAATCCTTTACCCACTCCCCCTTTCAGTTCAACACCGTCTTGTCCTGACACAACTATTATAAACTGACTCGCGGGAACCACAACTAATAAATATTTAATAAATACATTCAATTTTCAAATCCAGAGGAGAAAACACCACACCAGGCGTTTTACTCCCCTGGAGAAAGCAAAACTGTCCAACTCAGCAAGGCATGTACTATCCCATGTGATGGCTTTTGAGCAGGACAGGACAAGGTTAAAAAAAAATTGCTGGTTGCTGGTTTGAGGCTCACTGGTGACCTTCCTGGAAGGAGTTTGCATGTTCTCCCCAAGCTTGCATGTGTTTCCTCAGAGTATTCCAGTTTAACCCACAATTCCCAAAACATTATAATCTAAAATGTTTCCCTAAGGGGACTTACTAACATATTAGTGAATGTTTCCCAAAGATGGATCATGCTGAAAAATGAAATCTTTATCTCCATAAAGCTTTTCAGCAGATGAAAGCATGAAGTGCTCCAAAATCTCCTGATAGCTAGCTGCATTGACCCCGCCCTTGATAAAACACAGTGGACCAACACCAGCAGCTGACATGGCACCCCAGACCATCACTGACTGTGGGAACTTGACACTGGACTTCAGGCATTTCCCTCTCCCCAGTCTTCCTCCAGACTCTGGCACCTTGATTCCCGAATGACATGCAAATTTGAACAGCAGTGCTGCTTCTCTGTAGCCCAGGTCAAGCGTTTCTGGTTCAAGAGTGGCTTGATCAGCGGAATGCACCTCCTGCACACGTCTGTACACGGTGTCTCTGGATGTTTCTACTCCAGACTCAGTTCACTGCTTGAGGCACTCTGGGAACAGCCAATTTGTTGAGAACTTTCTTTCTGTGAAAAAGAATGGAAAACAATGTCACCATGTGCTAGCACTGTTTATCAGATGTGATTATGCAATGTGCACCACAAGACAAACAATGCATATCTGCAAAGAGTTGAGGGAGGGTCACACACACAGTTTGGCTTCTAGTTTCATTGATTAGTGTTCAAGATTACATGATCAGATTGTGTGGTCTGCATTTGATGTAATACATGTATTACATATATTTTTACCTTATGTCAATTCAGTTCTTAATATTTTCCTTTTAAATCAGGTTTAAAGCATTTCATCCACTTCCATTGTTGTGGGTTTAAAAATACTGTAAATTTTAATTTGAACAGGATTACAAACACATGAAAAACAAAAAAGTCTGTTCTGAAAACAGTGACTTAGAAAATTGATTTATTCTATCAAACACCTATTTTATATATATATATATATATATATATATATATATATATATATATATATATATATTTTTTTTTTCATGGTATCTATACAAGGATAATTAAAAAATTATTGTTTTTCTATCCCGTCAGAACCGAACCAAAAACCGTGGTTAAAAAAACCAAGGAACGTACCGAATCATAAGTTTTGTGTGCGCTGAACACCAGCAGAACCCTGTGACAACAAAAATGAAAAAGCAGGTAAGGAATATAAATAAATGAACAAATGAAACTGCTCACCTCACCCTGTGTCTATGAATTTTATCCACATTGATTTATGTAGACTCAAGAAAGAACATAAACGCATTAAAAAGGATATTCATAATGCAATATAATTGAAGCAGGAATGAGTTGTTGTTATTATACAGAGTCTGCCCTGAATAGGAGGATTTTTTTGGAAGAAGTTCAATGATAAAAATTAAGATATTTCTAAACTGTAGGTAAACTTGTGGTTCGAGTGTACTTTCAAAAAGCATTTTTTAATTCAGTGACCCAAACCACACTTACATTACTAATGACTGCTCCTGGTATACAACACATACTAAAACTTTGTTCTGAATGTGACAATAATTTTGATTCATGTAGACTACCTGCAGCCAATGAGAGAAGCAGCAATCTAGGGCAGCAGGAAGTTCCAAAGAACCAGACAGCATTATCTGTGGTTCAAAAAAAGGGTCTACTTCTCTAATTATTCCAAAGAAATGGAAGTGAAAAAAGCTCTGCTCCCGGTTTTTTTTTTGATAATACCCAATCTCAAAAGAGCTCCAATCTATAATAGCAATAATAATAAAAATAACTTCTTTGAGAACTCCAGACTCATCAATTCTTACACATTGTGCACACACCCAATCATACTTGTCTAATTATACACTGTACTAAGAACACAACATAAAGTGAAACATTACAAATATACCCCCCCCCAGAAACAATGACATGCAGCGTCAAAATAATCAACAGTTTATTGCTCCAACATAATGCAAATGCTGCGGTCACAAATACAATTATTATCCCCAGGACTGTGTTAACCGTTTAATCCCCCTCACTCAAGTTAAATGAAAAAAAGAAAGCCAGTTTAAAAATCACCAAAGCAGAAACACGGTCATAATTTATGCTAAATTTCTTGCAATTGTCTTAAATGATAAATCCAAAATAAGGCACAGTGTCAGGAGTGACAGAACTTGCAATGAACTTCGCCACACAGCATTGTAGAAAAGTTACCGACAAATCACCATAAACATTTCACAAGTGCTTGATGTACACAATCACAAGCTTTTCCACACAACGCCTGCTGTCGGTCATGTGTAGATAACACCACACATTTACAGTAGCTTACTTAGCCAGATCCTGCTTTTCAACCATTGTTACTAAATCCATGTTAAGAGCAATTAAAGCATTTGGCAGTAGATTCAGTGCATACTTCCCAACAAGTCTGACATTTGGCAATACAGTGAGGGTTATTTTAAAAGGAATTATTTTTTTAGGGAAAAGCCGCAGGCACCTTACATCCGATTACTTTTCATTCTCTCATGAAGACTAATAACTTAGCAATATATTACAATACCCCAAAACCATAATCCTGCCTTAGTGCACGTTTCACTTGCAATACACTTGTACAAGAATATATCTTCTGAATACAAAACTAAAGATGATGGAACCAAACAGCTTATGGTCAGTGATTGAGTTGTATTCCAGGAGTGACTTTAACAATGGAAAAAAGCCACGGCTGTGAGGTTTTCAATATTCTTACTAACATACTACTTGTGATCGTCCGAAGAAGAATCCCTCATGCTTTGTGGCAGATTAATCGATTAACTTCCATCCTCCGCTTATAAATGGAAAAACTAAGTCCTATCGCTGGTGTAAAGAAGAGATTGATGGTCAAGATCCAAAAAAAGTTTCATAAATCCAAACATTTTGGCACTCCTCAGCATTTAACCCAAACAAAATAAAATAAATAACCTTCTTTGATCACAAAGTAGTGAAGCACTCCAGATCAATGTGAACCCAGATGTAGACTCGTGTGTAAAATAAAACTCCAAGCACAATCCGCAGAGGCGAGGCATGGGTCAGTGTTAAAAATCATGCAGTTCATCCCCTCAGTATTGAGGAGGCTGGTAGCCACCCTCGCCTGCTGTTCCAGAGCTGAAAGGGGATTGCTGGTACCCATCTGGGACCCCTGAGAATACAGAAGGGTATGGAGATGTGAGGCCATTGGTTGGATCATTGTAACCGAGGCCAACTTCACCCATGCCCTGGCGGTATCGACGAAAAGCCAGGAGAGTCAGGAGACCCTAGAGAAAAAGAAACAACCACAAAGCATTCAAAATAAGTGTAATCCCCCAGGGAATTGTAAACCACACAGAATATCACTACCTTACAATTGTGATTTTTGAACACTGCTCAAAACACAAAGGGAACACTTCTGCCTATGTTTCCCAATGATTGACAATCAATTTCTCATGCTCTTGTTAAAAATAGAAAACTAGAAGGCACATAAACTGGTTTTTGCTTGTAAAATCTCCACTTAAAACCTTTTTTTTTTTAATGTGCACTTTTCACTAGGAGTGATAAAAAATTTGACCCAAAAGGTCACAACGTCACCGTTAAAAACTAAATCAAACCCCATTTATCTATAATCCAAAGTTTAGATAGACTTACACCCAATTTGTTGCTAAGGTAACCAGTCTGGGTGTTATGGAAGAGTCAGTGACATCATATTCCCTTTGTTAATTTAACTTATATAAACTAACCTCACTGTCTCTATCATTTGTCTATGTTTCATCTCGATGATATTTTTGCTGAAATTTACCATTTATTTTCTATGTAAATTGTTAAACTTTAGCTCTTTTTAGAGCTTAGGGAACAAATAATTTGCACAGTGGATGGTATGTTCTTGTGCAGACTGGTATCCTACAGAAGTGTGGTCCGTTTGATGTTTCTATGAAGTTCTCATTTTGAGTTACAGTTTGACAAAGTTTGACGTAAATGGAAATTTCCCATCATTCTCATTGATTTCCAAAAAGTCATTTAGTGGTACATTTCTAAAGATATAGCAACCAGAGTTTGACACGTTTGGATGTCAAGGTCAAGTTTGGGGGCTGTAGCTTGAATGGTTTAGAAGGAGATAATTTAATAACAATAACAATATGTTGGCTTTTACAAGCAAACATAATTAGAGACAATCAGCAAGACACCCCTAATAAAGGAGTCGTTCTGGAGGCGGTAACCACAGGATGTGGTGATGTCTCAGTTCCTATGCTTTCAGCTTGATATTTTGGATATTTTTGAACACTGCCTTTGCTTTTCACTCTAGCATGGCATGAAGTGTCTCTGACAGTGTAGCTCATCCAGGAGGCACATCAATGCAAAGGTTGGAAAGCTGTGTCTGTCATCGTAGTGTCCAGAGCAAAACTAGGTAACAGGCCAGTTGAGATGTGAAGGAGCTAGGATGTGGAAATGCAGGAGAATGCAAGAAAAAGTAAGTGAACCCTTTGAGATGATGGAGTTTTCATGAATTGGTTATAAAATGTGCACCGTCACAACAACAAGCATATTTTTATTGAACATAATATGCATCATTCACAGTGAGTAGTGGGGAAAAAGTATGTGAACTTTTGGACCTAATAACTGGTTGCCTCTCCTTTGCTAGCAATTGCCTCAACCAAGCGTTTTCTGCAGTTTCAGATCAGACCAGCACAATGATCTAGAGTAATATTGGACTGTTTGTGTAGTATTATTAAACAGACAATCCATCAAGCATGTTTGTTTAATCATGTATTCCTTCTTTGTGAGCTGAAAATGGCTCGATGTTCCTAGCACTATGGAATGAATTTTGTGCCAATAAAAAAAGTGTAATTTCAGCTAAAACAACCAAAAATAAATTGATTACAAAGAAAAAAAAATCAAGTAATTACCATAAACATCGACATTGATTTTAAATTAATTTTTAGCTCAAATTTCAATTGTAAGAGTTTTACTAGCCAATGAGGGCGAACCTCTGTTATCCGCGCCCCCATCAAAAGTTTGTGCCAGAATGACAAGTGTAACTTTCAGGATTGCAAAAGAAAAATTAGAAAGCGAAAGCAAAGATGCTGAGAGCGTAATCAAAACTGAAGCGAACAAAAAATGGAGTGTATTTAAAATCAATGTTGATTTTTATAATAATTACGTGATCATTTTTGTTTTCAGGCTAATTTTTTCAAATCAATTTATTTGTATTAATTTTAGCTTAAATTAAGTTTGTATTATTGCCACAAAATTAATTCCATTTGGCACCAGCCATAGTTCCTACAAATCAACATTGCATTTAGAAAGATACTATTGCTGCAGTGCTAGAACAGAGGGCTCAAATATTTATAAGAAATTAACTTTAAGCAGTTATTTACATGAACGATTTTTACTATTTTCGAAAGTTATCTATACAGTGAGCAAACTTAAAAAAAATGAATAAAAATAATTCTTGGCTCAAGTTTATTTTGCTTACATTCGTGTCACGCCATCCATATTGTTTTAGCTACAAAATGCCACTCTCAGACTGAACATTAGATAACGAAATCTCTTTAAAACACTTCCAAAAAGAACTGGAACAAGATTGCTAATGGGCAATATACTTTTTTTTCTTTTCATCATACATCTACAATGTGGAAACGTTAAACATCTAAAATGTCCCTAGACAATAGATTAGCACTTCTTGTACAAAGGATGCTATCCATGATGTTTTAAGTTTTAGCACCAGAACAGTTTAAAAAACTGGGGATCATTTTTTTTACAAATCCAAAAAAACTACAGAGTACATAAAGAATGGTGTATATATCTCTCTCAAAGACCACCAACATGCAGGCATACAATTAAAATGTGGTTTATCTCAGTCAAAATTTTCAGATGAAGAGAGAAGCTGGCACTTACCCAGGTAGCAGTGGAGAAGAAGGAGAAAGCCACAACAGCACGCGCTGCATCAGCAGGCACCAGCATCTTTTCTGCTTCTGTTTTACCCCACTGATTGGCCAAGACGCAGAAACAGACAAACCACAGAAACGTCCACACACCTGGACAAGAGCCACAGAATTAGTTCCTCGATCAGCCAGCAAACCGTCATGCATCTAAAAATCAAACTTTACTTGTTTTTTTTGTTTTGGAGAACACTTTCTATTCCTCCATTACGCTGCAGTTAAAGCACACCCCAGAGCACAAAAGAAACTTGTTCCCGCAGGTTCTCCACCTTATGAACAATTTACTGTCATACATGTAGACAACAGCCAAACATGACCAGCATTATTATTTTATTTTTATAGCTAACAAATGTACACATATGATGGCTATTGGAAGGTATTTGTGTTATTTTTTTTACTTTTACTTTTTATTATTTTCTAATACAAAGGTATTGGAAAGTAAATACAGAACCTGTAAATGATAGTTTATATAAAACTGTTAGAGATGACCATGGACTACTTGCACATAGACATTACGCATTCTTCGCAATAGAGCTCAGTAAGTTCCGGTTTTGCAATGTCTACGTTTTACACCCAGTCTCTAGGATCTCTCCAAGATTAACATCAGCGATGTGCTTCGGATGTGTAAAAAAAACGGCCAAAGCACCATCCAGTTTTTACACAGTTCAATACAAAATCACAAGCTCCACTTAATTAGATTCATCGATTAATTTTCCAACCCGCTTATTCCCCTATTTGGGGGAACATTGGGCAAGAGGCGGGGTACACTTGCATGGCTACATTCACTGACACATCCACATTTGTGTGGAATTTAGATTGTTCAATTGACCCAACTGCATGTTTTTGGGTATTGTGAGGGGGAACAGGCCCGGAAGAAACCCACGCAAGCACAGGGAGAACATGCAAACTCCTTCCAGGAAGGTCACCGGCGAGCCTCAAACCGACAACCTTCTAACTGGAAGGCCACAGTGCTACCCCATAAATATGACGGGTTGGTTTTTTTTTTTTTCTCACAAAAGAACTTGCACAGTGACCAGTACGGCCACCTCTGGTATAATAATATTGTCGTTTTGATGGGCCAGACTTCGGTTTTTCTGTTAAGTGACAATGATATACGTAGTGAAATTTTGGCAAAAGTATTAATGAAACTATTAATAGCAATAATATGATCTATTAATGAATTAATCAATTAAGGATTTTTCAATATTTATTAGGTGTGGCCCCCAGAAGCACAAACTGTGCACGATGCGGCCCGCAAGGCCAAATGAGTCCGATACCCCTAGACTAGAAGAATTCTTGATGTTGAAGAGTTAGACTTTATTAGTCCGGTCTGCCTTATGGCCTGAAAACAATATTTAGACTAAGCTCTAAACCTCAGTTCTAAATCCCCAGGCTGCTCTGGTTTGTTTGTTTGTTTATAGCCGAGACACCAGCAAAGGTTATTTCATGGCCATATGTTGTATTTGGTATAAAAAGGTTTAAAAATTATTTAAAAATATATATTTTCTCAACTATTAAAGCAAGTATAGTAAGTCAGTTTTGAAAATAAAATGTAATAGTCTGCTAGGGATTGTGAGGATTTCAGATGTTGTTTTCTCATGGAATCATATACAGGGCATTCTAACAGCAGATGTCTGACCTAGAGTCTGCATTTACACTGTTTACATTTTGGGCCAGTAAAAAGCTGTGCGTCAGTCTAGTGTGACCCATACGGCTTATAGTAAAGATGACCTGTTCTCTTCTGATCTCAGGTTTATGATATTGTGCTCCAACTTTAGGCTGAATATAACTTATTTCTCTGTGGTTTCTCCCATTCTGTCTGAGTAAGGGAAGTTATTTTTGGCTTCAGGTCAGATGGTGGAATTGATCGTTGGGATATCTCTGTGATCTTTTTCTTGGTAGCAGAGTCTGCCCTCTCGTTTCCTACTAGACCAATATGGCAGGGGACCCAGCAGAAGATGATGTGGAAGTTCTTCAGATAAAGTTGGTTTTCTTTAATCAGAATAGCCAGGTGAATTGATCCCATGAATGTCATTGATTGAAGACAGGCCTTTGGATCAGAAAAGATAATGTAGTTCCTTCGAGTACACCTTTCGATCCTTTCTACTGCCAGTAATAAAGCGTACCCTTCTGCTGAAAGCTGGAAAAGGTGGATAACTTTTTGATCTTTCCAAAAATTGCAGCTGCAGTAACTTGAGTTCTCATGGAAATTAAATTATTACACATTTGTTCAAACAAGTCTCTTCTGCGGGTTTTCTTGCACACGTGTCCTCATATTAATTTAAACCATAGTGAACCGAACTTTCCAATTACAGTATTTTTCGGCTCATAAGACGCACCTGCACATAAGACGCACCCAATTTTAAATGAGGTAGATCTAGAAAAAAAAGATTCTGAACCAAATACTGTTGTAAAATATTTTATATCAACTGTGTAAAAGTTAACAGCCAAACATGTAACATGAACAGACAGTAAACAGTATTCTAAAGTCCACCATTCGTTATCACCATCACTGTTCCAGTGCAACATTGCACCCACATTAGTAATACCGTAATAGCCAGTAACATTGTCACTACATTACTAATAATAGCTAGTAAGATTGCCCCCACATTAGTAATAATACAGTGGTTCTCAAACTTTTTTAGTCGAGCCCCCCTTTAAACCTTTAAAACAATTTGGGCTCCCCCAGATGTAAAATAATAATTAATTAATAATTATTTTAATGTAAAATAAATATAACTACTCCTTAATGTTAAATAACTCATTATTTATAGCTTATCAAGTGACAATTCGGTTGCATGGTGTTAAGATATGATCCTTATGCGCTCTTACCTGGTTAGGAACACTATACCCAATTGCAGAGCACGTTACTTATGTTTGTTATCTCGTATGTACATGTGTGAGATGTACCGTTGAGAGATGATTTGAGTTTGAGTTTATTAAAGAAGAGTTTCAGTCATTGAGAGTGTTTTGTTTTCCTCACGCGAGCAAGAGAGAGTGAGAGAGAGAGAGAGAGAGAGAGAGAGCGCTCATCTGTGCACCTGACGTAAACACATGGAAACAATTGTAAGCTTGCTGTTCTAATATAAATCCTTTTGATTTTTGTCAGCTTATGAAAACCTACATAACTCCATTAATGAAGGATCAAACTGTCCAAGTTTGTGAAACTGTCCAAGTGAATGTTTAGCGGAAAAAAACCCTCACAGACTGAAGATGATGCAGATCGATGATCATCTTATCGTCAGGCTCAAGAAACATCGCAGATAAACTATTAGCTCCACCCATTTCACATCTTGAAATGTATTTTAGCGTGAGAAATCGTGTTTGTAGCGTGAGAGATCACTCAAATGCGAGAGTCTTACGTTCAATGTGTGAGAAACGGCAGCTCTGTAGGGGGATGCGGAAGCACCGCTGCGGCTACCGTAGTCAAAGGCATTGTGGGAAATGTAGTTTTTTTTTTCGTTTTCGTTAGGACCGCGCTATGGCAGAGATGGGCGATGACGTCAGCACCGGGTGTACAAATATGGCCGCGGCTTTGGCCTTGCTCCGGAGCTCTTACGCCTCTCATACGGCCGTGACCGGACTTCGCGGCGCTCTGCATTCGCTCGATAAGACACAGGAGGCTCGATAATTACCGTATTTTTCGGCTCATAAGACGCACTTTTTCCTCTCCAAAACTGAGGGGGAAAAGTTGGTGCGTCTTATAGACCGAATGCAGAGCGCCGCGAAGTCCGGTCACGGCCGTATGAAAGGCGTAAGAGCTCCGGAGCTAGGCCGAAGCCGCGTCCATATTTGTTTACCCAGCGCTGCGCGCTGACGTCATCGCCCATCTCTGAACGTCGTTTCTCACACATTCAACGCATTTGAGTGATCTCTAACGCTACAAACCCGATTTCTCACGCTAAAATACATTTCAAGATGTGAAATGGGCACATTTATCTGCGATGTTTCGATAAGATGATGATCGATCTGCATCGTCTTCAGTCTGTGAGGGTTTTTTTTCCGCTAAACATTCACTTGGACAGTTTCACAAACTTGGACAGTTTGATCCTTCATTAATGGAGTTATTTGGGTTTTCATAAGCTGACAAAAATCAAAAGGATTTACAAAAGGAACAGCAAGGATACAATTGTTTCCATGTGTTTGACGTCAGGTGCACAGATTGCACAGTGCGCGCTCTCCTCTCTCTCTCTTGCTCGCGTGAGGAAAACAAAACGCTCTCAATGACTGAAACTCTTCTTTAATAAACTCAAATCATCTCTCAACGGTACATCTGTTAGAGGTTCTCCTTTCTCTCTCTCTCTACGCGCGCCTCTCTCCTTTTTCTCCTATGCGCGCCTCCCTTTTCCCCAGCTTTCCCTGCGCGCCCCCGGCGCTCAGCTGTTTTCTATTGCCCTTATTAGGCCTTGTATTTAAGCGTCTTGATTTCTTTGCCTTGTTACGGGTTCATTGTTTTCAAGTAGTTCTGTCTCGCATTTGGTAAAGTCTGTGAAGTTTTTCTCTGCCTGTCTGTATTTATCAGTCTTTTGTTTTATTTTATTTTTGGCTTGACGAAGATCGCCACATGTAGCTATGTTTGCTGCGTGCATCTCTGTTATATATTTTTTTTTTATCTAAGAGACTTTTTCCTTGGATTGTCGACTCTCACTGTTTGAACAGTTTCAGTGGAGTACTAAATAAACTGATTGAACCTTCCTCCTGCGTTTGGGCTCTCACTCCTTGGACACCCCTTAACAACATCTCACATGCAACCGAATTGTCACTTGAATAAGGTATAAATAATGAGTTATTTAACATTAAGGAGTAGTTACATTTATTTTACATTTAAATAATTATTATTTTACATCTGGGGGTGCCCAGATTCTTTTAAAGGGGGGCTCAACTAAAAAAGTTTGAGAACCACTGTATTATTACTAATGTGGGGGCAATCTTACTAGCTATTATTAGTAATGTAGTGACAATGTTACTGGCTATTACGGTATTACTAATGTGGGGGCAATGTTGCACTGGAACAGTGATGGTGATAATGAATGGTGGACTTTAGAGTGATGAGTGGGGGCAAAGTAAAACATTACAGCCTTTTTTTTGTTACTTTTACTGTTTACTGTCTGTTCATGTTACATGTTTGGCTGTTAACTTTTACACAGTTGATATAAAATATTTTACAAAAGTTTTTGGTTTAGAATCTTTTTTTTCTAGATCTTCCTCTTTTAAAATTGGGTGCGTCTTATGAGCCGAAAAATACGGTAATAAAGAGATTCATTGTCGACAGATAGTAGTCTTAGTGAATTACTATTAATTATGATTAGTAACCCTAATAACACTTACCAGAGAAAACAAGGTCTGCCAAGACAATGTATTTCCTGTCTTTGGCATTGCTGATCTGCTGAAAATATGCATCCAGGACAATGAAGGCAACGCTAGCCAGGAAAGCTAAAATCCCAATGCCCACTGCGTAGTTGCATGCGCTGTCATTGCTATTGAATATGCACTTAGTATCGCTCCCTTCATGTGTGTTGCTGTAGCCCTCATTGATGATAGTAGCAAACACTACTATGGAGAAGAGCTGAAAGTAGAACAGAAAATAATCAAGGAATGCCGTTTGTGAAAACAACACATACATAGACTACCAATGAACATCTGAACACATGGTGGATACATTTAACTCATGGCACTGGCCATTCAATATGTTATTGGGCAGGGCTGAACTTTGCCTTCTGAAGCCTTTACACTCATAGAAGTCATTGCATGCACCGGTGGGTTTGCCAGTCACAGTGGTTGTTTTGAATTGGGTAGG
Organism: Danionella cerebrum; assembly: GCA_007224835.1. Classification (NCBI taxonomy): domain Eukaryota; kingdom Metazoa; phylum Chordata; class Actinopteri; order Cypriniformes; family Danionidae; genus Danionella; species Danionella cerebrum. The sequence goes on from SRMA01026127.1 coordinate 441,140, forward strand.
AATGACGCAACCCAGCTATCATTTATTTTTGATTTCAAATATAATATGTACACCGTTAACCCTAAACTTGAATGAATTTAAACATTTGTATGCAATAAACATAAAATTAATGTACTTAAAGAAGCTTGTTAAAGTTTTAATTTGATTATGCAAACAAGGACGATCTTGATTGGCTCTTTGATGCAGAACGACATCGGGAGATTTGAACTGCAAGTTATGATTTTATTAAATTACCCATTCATTTTTTATTTCCCTCGTATAATGTTCAACACTTGATTTACGTAAACTTTCGTGGCAGCTAGTTACAGTAGGAAAAACATTGACCAAACTCGTGACTGAGCGTTTTAAAATGTCTGTGGTGGTTGTTAACATTAACGTTAAGCCAGTTCACATTAAAATGCTAAAATAGTAGTTATATAGTTTTAAAAAGCTCGTATCAAATCATTTGTTTACTCTTGTCTATAACTGTTAACGTTACTACTAGGGGTGTAACGGTTCACGGTATGTATTGAACCGTTTTGGTACGGCCTGTTCGGTTCGGGACACTTGCGTACCGTTTCGGTATTCAGTATTTTTATTAAATGATATAAATGAATTATTAGCACGATATTAAGCACAGCGGAAAAATGTTCCTAGGCGAGTTTCTGCACGGACGCTATTGACTGACGAGCACGAGCGCGAGAATCATATCAAAAGCGAAAGAGAAGCCAGAGCTTGAAGACCCTCTCACCTCACTACGGTCTCGTGTTTGAGAACACTTTCGCTTCTCTGTTAAAAGACATAACGGGGATAGACGAGTGGATAAATTTAAAGTTGTATGCCGACATTGTTCCACGGAGATAGTTTCCGCACGGACACTATTGAGTGACGAGCGCGAGTAGGAAAATTACATGGCAAAAGCGAAAGGGAAGCCAGAGCTTGAAGACCCTCTCACCTCACTACGGTCTCCTGTTTGGGAACACTTTGACTTCTCTGTTAAAATACGTAACGGGGATAGACGAGTGGATAAATTTAAAGTTGTATGCCGACATTGTTCCACGGAGATCGGGCAGGCAACACATCTAACATTTTCTACTGCTGGAGATATTGTCACTGCAACCAGATCTATGCTCTCTTCAGAAAATGTGGATAGGTAATCTATCCTAACTAGTTACAGTATTTCATTTTTTTTATTTTAAAAAATGTGTTTTTCTTAATAAAGAGTGCAATTTATTTAAAATATCACCCAAATGTGTCACTTTTATTTATTTTATGCAAGAATTCTACTGTGTATTGGCAGCTTTTCAAAATAAAGAATATGTAAGTTCTTATTGTTTTGTACCGAACCGAATGAACCGAACTCTCCAAGACACTGTACCGAACCGAATACGATTTTAGCGTACCGTTACACCCCTAGTTACTACTGGTGGCTGCTTTTTTAAAATGCTTAGTTAAGCACATTTCCCTAATGTGAGTAACGTTAACTTATAATGTGAATTTACACCAATGTGTTAATGAGCTTAAAATTTTAGTTTAAGAAGTTATTTTCAATGTCTTTATATGTAAAACATTAAACATACCAGACTTCTAACCTTTCGATATGCACGCGATTAGTCATTACAGATGTAGTTTTCCATTGTGTGAAAGCATTCATTACACCTTGTATTAATGAAAGGATACCCCCCCTCCACACAAACAGGAATTAATTTTTTTATTTAACTAAAGTATATATGCTGCCCACAGTGACCTTCTGGAAGGAGTTTTCATCATCTCCCTGTGCTTGTCTTGGTTTCCTGTGGATACTTTGGTTTCCCCCACAATCCCAAATTGAATATTCTAAATTCCCCTTAGATGTGAATGTGTGTTGCCCTGCAATGAACTGGTGACGTGTCCAGGATGTAACCCCGCCTCTCGCCCAAAGTGAGTTGGACCCCGAAAGGGAAAAAGTGGGTATGAAGATGAATGAATGAATGCCCCTATCCCTTCACAAAGTTATTTTTTAATTTAACGAAAGGACACCCCAAACCTACACGGTAGGTTATTATCTCTTGGACGTGGGCATGCCCAATATTACCAAAAGTGTCCATCTTCAGACTTTCACTAGCACTGATTAGCACTCTCCCATTACTGGACCACTACGACTGGCACTGACTAGCACTCTCCTGTTTGAACATGTTTCTTGTGATTGAAACTGTGGTCATAAATAGAAAACTCTTCAGAGTAAAGAATTATTGTACTTGAACCTTTTTGACATTGTTAATACCTATGGTACCGTGGATGATTTTACATATTCATTTCTGCATAGACCAGTAGAGGGCGAATTGAGGTTTTCCTGGTCAATACGTACATATATAGAAGTTTTATAGAATTAGAAGGGAACGATTGTGTAAAGTAGAAGCGTTGTTCTCGGAAATAAAGTAGCGTTAACTTATGCAAAGTGTCAAAAGTGAACTTAAATTAAAGATGCAAAATACCTGTTATGTTTCTAAATCAAATAAAATTTTACTTTAAACAAAAACCAAACTACTCAATTTAGGATTAGTTGTTTGTACTCCTATTCTATTATTATTGAATTTGTTCTACCGTGAAAGAACATATGAGAGAGTGAAAAAAAAAGAGTGAAAGTCACGCAGCACGTGCTATCCAATAGTCAGAAAGTGGCAGTCGAGTCACGTGTTAGAAGTAAGGGTCAACTGATTATCGGCCCTACCAATTATTGGCGTCGATATTAAGAATGTGAAAGTGTTTGTGCAAATGGCGTACTTTCTGAAGAAATCATTTTTAAAGTTCAGCTTTTTCCCATAGGTTTGTATTGTGTGGCTTTTTGGCTTCACTCTTTGCCACGGACACAGCCGGAGTCAGCATGTCGCAGCGAGGAGTATTTGTCTACATTCATTGTTTTATGTCAAATGTAATCTCTTAAATGGGGGGGGGGGGGTATTATATGTTTTTCAGGCATATCGTGTCGTTTTATAGCACACTCAAGTAACAATTTCACCTACAGTTGGATTGTAATCGCTGTACTTGTCATAAACAACCTCATAGAAATTTGACTTGGCATATTGGCTGCACGTAACGCTCTGATATTCACCTGTCTCTTTAAGAGCCCCCTCCTTCTTTCCGACACACCCCCTTCAGTGTGTCATACTTCATGCGCACTACCACCGTTTGTTTTCATTTTCCGAGCGCCACTACATTTTCATAGTAAAAACATTAAAATCGTGTTTTTGCTAAATGTCAACGGAGGATATTGTACAAGCCTATTCACACGATTCTACGTCGGACCCATAAAGTGAGTTTTCAGGCGGAACCACAGCAAGTACAGAGCCTTTTTCAAGACGTGTCCTAAATTTCCTTTTGTAAATTTACACCATTTTGTAGCAACATTTTACTAGGAAATTAAAAATGTGCATCATAATGAAACTATGTTTCGCTATGAAATAATACATAAGCTACAATTAGCTATGAAATCTTTGCTGGAGCTAGAGGCTACGCTATAGGGCTGGGGTTCTGCAAAACACAGTAGTAGTACCCCTCAAGGGCTACCACAGGAGATTCAAGGATTACTCAAATATGCATGAATGATTCAAAGTCACGATTCAGGTGAGTTTTTAATTAGGGACTGACATTATAACACAACATAAAGCTCAATAAAGTGGATTTTGCATAATACCCCCCCCCCTCCCCCCTCCTTTAACAATTGCTTTTTCTATTTGATAAATTGTTGTTTCTAGTCTGAATATTGTTAATTTAAAGAGCAACTTGCAAAAATGCGTTTAATGTGCACTATTGTTATATTTGTAAGTTTTTAAACAAAACAATATATGCACCATTTTCATTCTTAAAAATCTCAACATTAAAATAATGTGTTAATTGTATAAACCTTAATTTCATTCATAACTCGTCAAGTTAGTTGATTAATTGCAGTACTAATGAATTCAGCTGAATCTCAAAACATCAACAGACATGTTACTAGAATAAACGGATGACATTCGTTTAGTTTCAAGTGTTGTCAAATGTGTTTCCCATGTAGTTTTGCATTCTTGACTACAGTAGAAATAGCTTCGGTTTCCAGGGATCGAAAGTATCTGATGTTGACATCTCGAGAACTTTAGTCACATGAGTCTTGAAAAACAGCCTTCACAAGTTACCGTTGTGATCTGAGCTTCAAACTCACGACAGCAAAATTCTTTAAGTCTTTGGGTCGAAACCTGTTGAACTAACTGCTCTGTGTGAGTTCGTTAAGTTTATTGAACGATGTTTGTAGCACTAGCTGGCTTGGCTAACAATGACGATGCAGTCGGTTACTAGTTCTAGTCCTCTCTCACCCAGCCGAGGAGCCGTGCCACGGTCTGCGTTTGCCGGATGAAGCTCCAGAAGTCGAAGGCCCCTCCGGCCAGTGACGCCCCATACGAAGTCGCACTCTGCTCCATCGCCGTCTCCGCTAGCTCACGGTTCGTGTGTTTTGTTTCAACTCGGTATCCCGGTCGAGGCAGATTCCTGATTCACACCTACTTGGCGTTTCCTGTAAGTAAAGTTAACCGCAGCGCAGACAGCGAGAGAGGAAGTACACGTCACACAGCCAACCGAGAGACACTGCCAATGTTTAACCACCTGCGAGAAGATCTGAAGCAGGGGTGTTCAAAAGCATTTCAGCTCGTGTAGTAATAAGATCTTCATTAATAGATTTTTAAGCAAAGTAGCTGATTCTGTAATATTTACACAAAATATGTTTTGGAAAAAAGCGGTCCAATTTTTTTTTACCATTAATTCTCAATTAACAATATGCTTTAGGAGACATGAAGGACGGAAGAAACTATTCACTTTATTATGAAAGTCTCTATAAGCCCTGGATCTGAGCATCAGTCCATTGTTAATTACTACCAAACTACATATAGTCGGTTGAATGGAATAAATCTGCCATGTATTTCATTCTTAATAATTTATCATATGAACGGAATTAAAAAGTAAAGTCACTTGTTGAATGAAAACAGCAGAAAACAAACCAGCACACACACAATGCATGTACACATTGACTGTGCACAGGGATAAGGACTTTTTATTTTATTTGATGCGTCCAAAACCATTGATTATATTGCTGCATAGCCCATGTTAATCTGGTGTTTTCATTTACTGCGGGTAATAACATGTATGGAAAATACATTATCTTTTCAATATTGAAAACTCGAGAAGCAGGATTGTAATGAACAGAAAGGAAACAGGTTTATTTATGCATTGATAGGATAGTACAGAAAAGCATGTACAGCGGGGAAAATAAGTATTGAACACGTCAACATTTCTCTCAAAAAACATATTTCTATTCAATATCGAGCTATTGACATTAAATTTTCACTAAATGTCGGCATCAACCCAAGTAATGCACACATAGAAAGAAATCCAAACATTTATGTCCATAGATGAAGTTATGTGTGATTAAGTGAAATGGCACAGGGAATAAGGGAATATTGAACACATGAAGAACAGGAGGGGTAAAAAGGTCTGGCAAGCCAAGAAAGCAGCTGGAGTTTGTCAGTATTCAGAAGGTTAACCTGCCCCCTATTAGTGCAAAGTAATATCAGCTGGTATAGTCCTGATTATATAGTTCCAGTGAGTACCATTGGGGCCATTATCCAGAAGTGGAAAGAACACGGCATTACCATAAAGCAGCCACGGCCAGGTGCTCCTCGCAAGATTTCAGACAGAGGTGTCAGAACAATCATCAGAAGGGTTCTCCAACAGCCTAGGACCACTCGTGGTAAACTTCAGAAGGACCTGGAATCAGCAGGTACCGTTGTTTCAAAGAAAACAATAAGTAATGCACTCAACTGCCATGGCCTCCATGCACGCAGACCACGCAAGACTCCATTTTTGAAGAAGAAGCATGTTGAAGCTCGTTTGGAGTTTGCGACACAACATTTGGATAAACCCATGACATTCTGGGAGAAGATACTCTGGTCAGATGAGACCAAAATTGAACTCTTCGGATGTTATAAGACAAAACATGTTTGGAGGAAAAATGGCACCGCACATCACCCCCAAAACACCATACCAACAGTCAAGTTTGGAGGTGGGAGCATCATGGCGTGGGGCTGTTTTTCAGCATGTGGTACTGGTAGACTTCATATCATTGAAGGAGTAATGACTGGAGAAAAGTATCGAGACATTCTTGATCAGAATCTGCTGTCATCTGTGTAACAGATCCCTAAGGCCAGATAACCCCAAAACATGACTCAGACTTCAAGAATTTTTCAACGGATATAAAGACTACTCTCCAAGGACCTCGTGACTGATCGTTAGTCCAGATTACAATGCTTTATGGTCCACATGTGAGTATTAAACTAGATTCGACCCTGAAACCCTAGCCGTGATAGGCACAAGAGGTCAAAGGACAACTTAATGAACTCACAACGAACCCATTAAGTTCTCTAACAGCTCACCAGATCAGCCACACAATCTCAAAGAACTCATGATCATTTAAATGAACAACTAATGAACAGTGAATCAAACAATACAAAACGACTCACAACCACGTGGCTTCATGTAAACAGATATACATTGGACTTTGTTATAAGTTGTATGAGATGAATCGTATAGGAACCGTTTAAATGTAACCTCTTCACATCAAGTTACAGGAATATTCATAGTCATGTATGGATCTGTGTGTGAATGGTGGTTTTCCCACTTTATTCTGATGAAGTTTTGCTTTTGATTAGTTATTTAATGCGATAGAATAACTACGGAGTCATTTATCTATTCAAGCTTTCCTTTGTTCCATGTTAGCGGGATTTTCAGTTTGCCTTAAACTGTTGTTGATTGGACAGAACCTCCCTCAAGGAGGAACTTTCAGGAACTGCCATCTGATTGGATAGGACCGCCTCAAGGAGGAACTTTCAGAAAGACACGCGATTGGTCTGCACCGCCCTTTAAAACACGTGTACCAGAATTTAAAAGTCAAGAAAGACTCAGAAGGAAAGTCAAGCGAGTCAGAACAGAAAGTCAAGAAGGAAGCAGAAAGAAACAGAAACGCAAGGAACTCCAGAAACAGAAGAAGAACAAAGCCTTCCTAACTGCTTCCAGCAACAAAGACAATGGAGCTAAACACGGGCTCCATGGAGGACACACGAGTCGCCTCCACCCAAGCTTTTCTTATACGCGGAAGAAGTTTTGCGTAGTTTCTCAAAGTTCTAAAGACTTTCAACCAGAGCGACACTTTTACTCGTTTTCATTCCTTTCCGTTCAATGTTGTAAGCGACCGACTTTCTTCATCGAACGATTTCTTCACGAAGGACATCTGAAGCAAGATTCGGAACATCGGATCACTTTCAGCGCAAGTAACATTCTTCCAGAATCGGTTACTTTACTGGTGCAATGTTCTAATGTTCAATGTTTGTCTAATAACTCAATGCAAAGTTGAAATTAATGCCTGATTGATGATTTCTCAAGTGAACCGTATGCTAAATGTCTGAAACCCAGAATACAATCATTTCTTCTTTCTGTGTGAATGTGTGTGTGCTAGCTACTTGTTAGAATAGTATTTGTCTGTCTTAGATATTTTCCAATAAATATTTACTTTTATAATAAAAGAGAAGTATCTTGTAATGTTTGCAAGTTGTTGCATTATTCTGTAGATCTTTTGCTACCGTGCTCTTAGGATTGATTTTACTGTATTTATAGTACAGTTGGTGGAGATTATAAACATTCAAACCTTCTAAATTATCTAAAACATTTAGATAATTCCATTTGAGTTAAACTGATGAGTTTTCCTTAATATACAGTGACTACGTTACGTGTTTTGGACAACAGTCACGTGTGTTCAAATGATTCCGAAGCACTGTCCAAGACATTGAGTCGACTCATTTGAATCACCGACTATACCCTTAGGTATAATCAATTCCCTTATAGCTATTGCGCCATATATTCTTTACATATTTTGGTGATCGTAAACAGTTATACCATATATTTCCTACATTTATTGGTGGATAATGCGTGCATAAACAATAATAGCTAAATATTTCCCTTGATATTGGTGAAAAGAATGTGGAAGGGGTGTAACGGTACGCTAAAATCGTATTCGGTGCGGCACAGTGTCTTGGAGAGCTCGGTTTGGTTAATTTTCGGTACAAAACAATAAGAGCTTACAAAATCTTTATTTTGAAAAGCTGCCAATACACAATTATTGCATACAATGCATAAAAGTGACACATTTGGGTGATATTTTAAATAAATTGCACTCTATAAAGAAATACACATTTTTAAAATAAAAAATTAAATACTGCAACTAGTTAGGACCTGAAAACTTTTAACACTAGCAACAGCTTCAGCTTATATATCAACAAAACGTTTTTGGCTAAAAAAGATTAACCTATCCACATTTTCTGAAGAGAGCACAGATCTGGTTGCAGTGACAATATCTCCAGCAGTAGAAAATGTTAGATGTGTTGCCTGCCACATACCCGATCTCCCTGGAACAATGTCGGCATACAACTTTAGATTTATCCACTCTTCTATCCCCGTTACGTATTTTAACAGAGAAGCCAAAGTGTTCCCAAACAGGAGACCGTAGTGTGGTGGGAGGGTCTTCAAGCTCTTGCTTCTCTTTTGCTGTTGCCATTACTCTTGCAGTTCTACTGTGCGTCACTCAATAGCGTCCGTGCGGAAACTCGCCTAGGAACATTGTTCCGCTGTGGGTTCAATACATTCCCGTGAACCGTTACACCCCTAGGACATATATGTATATTCCCTTACATCTGCCAGGCTGCTGAAGTTGAAAAGAGTGTGGATCTTTCAGCAAGACAACGATCCCAAGCACACAGCCAAGGTAACACTCAACTGGTTGAAGAAAAAGAAAATAAAGCTGCTAGAATGGCCCAGTCAATCACCAGACTTGAATCCAATTGAAAATCTTTGGAAAGAACTGAAGATCCGTGTTCACAGAAGAGACCCCCGGAACCTTGAAGATTTGAGGGCAGTTTGTGTGGATGAATGGGCCAAAATCACACCTGAGCAATGTATTCCACTGGTTTCTCCATACAGGAGGCGTCTTGAGGCTGTAATCACAAACAAAGGTTTTTGCACTAAGTATTAAATAAATTTCAGTATGCGTGTTCAATACTTATTCCCTGTGCCATTTCACTTAATTACACATAACTTCATCTATGGACATAAATGTGTGGATTTCTTTCTATGTGTGCATTATTTGGGTTGATGCTGACATCTGGTGAAAATTTCATGTCAATAGCTCGATTAGAAATATGTTTTTTGATAGAAATATTGACGTGTTCCATACTTATTTTCCCTGCTGTATTCACCTCAAGCCCCCTAGGGGAGCATGGGGGTCTTTCTCCCTGCTCTGTTATGATCCCTGACTCTCTCGGATCAGTCGTAAGAGAAGAGACTGTAAAGCAGGGGTGTCAAGCTCATTTTCACAGAGGGCCACATTAGCATAATGGCTTTCCTCAAAGGGCCAGATGTAACTTATAAATGTAAAACAATGTAATCGAATGTAATGTAAAAAAAATGTAACTACTCCTTAATGTTAAATAACTCATTATTTATAAGTTATTCAAGTGACAATTCAGTTGCATAGAAACAATTGTTATGCTTGTTGTTCTAATATAAATCCTTTTGATTTTGTCAGCTTATGAAAACCCACATAACTTCATTAATGAAGGATCAAACTGTCCAAGTCAATAAAGAAAAATAGCATAAAACTGAACTGCAAAGAACATGTGCATTTATTTGAGCTCATTGGTGTAATTTGTTTAGCGAAAAAACCCTCACAGACTGAAGACGATCCATATCGATCATCATCTTTTATCATCTGGCTCAAGAAACAGATCACAGATAAACTATTAGCTGTGCCCATTTCACATCTTGAAATTTATTTTAGCGTGAGAAATCCAAGGTATGGCACGAGAGATCACTCAAATATGAGAGTCTTACGTTCAATGTGTGAGAGTTGGCAGCTTTGCAATTTCACTCATGAGTAGTATGGATGCGGAAACACCATTGCGGCAACCGATAGGCCAAAGACATTGTGGTAATTGTAGTTTTTTTTCTGTTTTTGTTTCTTTCTTTTTTTTTTGTAAGACACTCAAAACTTTTAAGTCACATTAGATTACATGGCGGGCCACATCTGCCCCGCAGGCCTTGAGTTTGACACATGTGCTGTAAAGCATGCAGACAATAGCTGTGTGCCAATCCAGAAGTTTGCATCCTCCTGAGTGCGTATTTTAACACCACTTACGTTACAACGGTGCACCAAGGATGTCTCATTTTGGCAAAACTCGAAGAGTCCTTAAAATGCACCCTTCAAATGCGTCCTTTCCCCTGAATTCGGAGGATGCGTAGCGACCGTTCTTCGTGGCCTCTGATATGATGATGATGATGATAGCCTTTATTTGTCACATACACTGTTACATGTAGAGAAATGGGACCCCTCTGGCCACAGACATAGACAGGGTGGGAACAGGCCAGTGTTGAGAGGTAGCATATTTAGAGAGAAACAGAGAAATGGATATACATTAGGTAAATTAGCTTAAAAAAAGAGCCTTTCCGCATTGTCCTTCAAAAAAAGAGCACTGTGGAGCAGGTTAAAAAAAGCCATCTGCAAATCAAGCACATTGACAAATACAGGAAAAGAACATTGCAGGATGAGGTAGGGGTCGGGGAAGTGGTGTAGCCGCTGCAGTCCGCAGCCGGCATTTTCCTGCAGCCAGATGGCGCTGTACTAATGACCCGTCATATTACAGCGGTGGGGAAAAAGCTGGCGGAGATAAGTGGATGCGGGGGAGGGTTCTGAGACACTCTCTTTATCGGGCTCCGCAAGGGGGATGTTTAGACTCCCACAATGCTTTGCGTTTTATTTTGTTTATTTTGCCGTGGGGTAGCTTCACAGGGGCTCACCCGGATGTGCAGAGTGAAGCACCTTTACAACCAGTACTGCTTAGTGATGGGAAGTTCGGATCATTTTACGGATTCGGTTCTTTGAGTCTCGTTCAGTAAAATGAACGGATCTTTTTTCGAGTCATTTCGTTCATTTTACTAAAATATCAATAAATGTTGTGTGTTGTGTGTTACTTCCACATCTACTAGCGTTTTATACACAAACGCAAATCACACTACAAATAATGCTAAATTTAAAATAAATATAAATATATTACTAAAGCCTACCTGGGTCTTTTAGTCTGGTTTAGTCTTCTTTAGGTTTTAATCTCTTTTGTTTGACACAAAATTACTTCTCTCTGATGTTAACGTGTGCAGTCCGTGCACTCAGTCCGGACTGGCTTCTTTAGCACTTTTGTCACGTGACCGCTAAAGTGCCAGGATCCGAAAAGATTCGTTCTTTTAGCGAGTCCGGGTCCTTTCGGTCTTTTCTCTTTCTGGCTCATGCTGCATTGGTTAACATTACGGAGTAATTGGTTAACATTACGGCTCATAATTTGCTAGATGTCCAATAATTTGTTTGTTACATTGCGATTTTAGTGTTGATATGTTAATTTAGTATCTTTTGATTCTAATTTATTTTGTATATATCATTATTATTATATAGCTCGTTTGGCACAAACGTGTTATTTATTTTAAAACTTACTTATTTGTATAACTTTACAGCTTGTTTTGCACTTTAAATGTCTTCTGTTATATAAGTGTATTTTGATTTATCTTTTTAAGGTTCTATTTAAAAAAATAAACAATCCAAGAGTGTGTATAAAGTATTTATAATATCTGAAACATCATATGCTACAAACAATACACTGACGATCTTTACACTGATTGACTTATTATATATCAACTTAATAAATTCAAGAATCAAATGCATAAAAGATATTTAGTTATTACATATCATTGGTTATTACAATCATCTTTCTGTTTATCTTAACTGTCACTGGCATATTTACTGAGCACTGTGCTTTTAAACAAGCGCAGACTTTACCTGAACTAACATAGCGTCTGTCTTTGACTACTATTGTTAAGCTCTGTAGAGCGTTCAGGTTAAAGCACTCTTTGATTAGCATAGGCGAGCAATTAACACTCTTTTCAGCTAGCTTCTGGCAGGGTTTCTCTCAGTTTCGGTCCTTTCGGCGGGTCTCTGGAACTGCCAATCAGCCGCAGTGTTTCCCCTAGGATCATGGCCTTGGGGGGGGGGGTTGTGGTGTTATGGGTGGGCGGCAAAACACTCACACAAACACTTAATAGTGTTTATATGTTTCTTTTAATTGCAGTATACCAATATATTATAATGTCTGAACAATTACTGTACAATAACTAAACAACTGTACACTGAACTCAACCTAACAAACAGATTCACCTGGAGATGTTCCGGCACCCCTGGACCTACACCAAACACAGTCATCATCTGTTTATACTATCTTATCTGTTTATGTTTATATTATTATATCATCTGTTTATACTACATTATCTGTTCATACTACCAGATCATATGTTTATACCATAGTTTATCACACTGCTGTTGTTACCCAAATGAGGATGGGTTTCCCTTTTGAGTCCGGTTCCTCTCAAGGTTTCTTCCAAAAGGGAGTTTTCCTTGCCACAATCGCCCCAGGCTTGCTCATCAGGGACATGTACACCACTTAGTAATTAATTTCTTTTCACTTTGTTGAGTTTAAACTTGTTGGTTTACTGTAAAGCTGCTTTGAGACAATGTCTGTTGTGAAAGCGCTATATAAATGAACGAACTTGAACTAAACTTGAAC